>SJYA01001296.1:3080461-3193780 GCA_006410615.1 Neotragus moschatus | reverse complement strand
CATGGGAAATAGATGGGGAAACAGTGGAAACAGTGTCAGACTTTATTTTGGGGGGCTCCAAAATCACCGCAGATGGTGATTGCAGCCATGAAATTAAAAGACGCTTACTCCTTGGAAGGAAAATTATGACCAACCTAGATAGCATATTCAAAAGCAAAGACATTAGTTTGCTGACAAAGGTCCGTCTAGTCAAGGCTATGGTTTTTCCAGTAGTCATGTATGGATGCGAGAGTTGGACTGTGATGAAAGCTGAGCACTGAAGAATTGATGCTTTTGAACCGTGGAGTTGGAGAAGACTCTTGAGAGTGCCTTGGACTGCAAGGAGATCCAACCAGTCCATTCTAAAGGAGATCAGTCCTGGGTATTCTTTGGAAAGAATGATGCTAAAGCTGAAACTCCAATACTTTGGCCACCTCATGCAAAGAGTTGACTCACTGGAAAAGACTCTGATGCTGGGAGAGATTGGGAGCAGGAGGAGAAGGGGATGACAGAGGATGAGATGGCTGGATGGCATCACTGACTCAATGGACATGAGTTTGAGTAAACTCCAGGAGTTGGTGATGGACAAGGAGGCCTGGCGTGCTACAATTCATGGGGTTGCAAAGAGTCGGACACGACTGAGCAACTGAACTGAACTGAAATATTAGCTTATATTACCCTACATATTATATGTTTATACACTGTGATGGTTAATTTTATGTGTCAACTTGGCTAAGCCACAGTGCCCAGATATTTGGCCAGACACAGCTGGATATTGCTGTGAAGGCATTTCTAGATTAAGTTAACATATAAATCTGTTGACTTTGAGTAAAGCAGATTAACCACCCCCCATAATGTGGATGGGCCTCATCTAATCCTTTGAAGAATGTAAAGGAAAAAGACTGTCCTCCCCCAAGGAAGAGCTAATTCTACCTCCAGACAGGCTTCAGACGCAAGCTGCAATGTCAGCTCTTCCCTAGGTCTTCCTCCTGCTGACCTCTCCTGAAGATTTTGGACTTGGCAACCTCCAGAATCACATGAGCTAATCCCTTAAAATCAATCAATATTTATCTGTATCTGTAGATATATATATCCATGATGTATATATTACTGCTTCTATTTCTCTGAAGAAGCTTGACTACTATACTGGAGTGGGTTGCCATCTCCTTCTCCAGGGGACCTTCCTGACCCAGGGATCGAACCCGGGTGTCCTGCACTGCAGGCAGATTCTTTACCATCTCAGCCACCAGGGAAGCCCAGAGATATAAGAAATAATGAAATAATCAGATGAGGAGATAAAATCTGGAAAGGTCTATGTGAGAGGCAAAGAATTCAAACTGCCCAAATTCTTCCTAGAAATCTAGCTCCTAATGAAGAATACAGCCTAAAGCTGTCAAAATCGTCTCTACTTATGTGAAAAGCTGGTTTTCCTAATTTGGTTAGAAATTAACTAGAGATTAATGGTAGCTCTTCTGATTCTCTGGCCTGTTTTCCATCAATAAAATGACAACTGCAGAAATGAACAGGCAAGTCCGCTGAAAGGTCAGGTCCTTCCTTTGCCCTCTCCCCTGCCCCCTGAGCTCAGTGTAGGGATGGGGGCTGGCAGTGGAGGTGCTGAAAAAAGAGCCCCTGTCTGGCAGCCAGAAATTCCGTGGATTGGGCCCAAGGTCACTCACCAGCCTGGTCACCTGGGACAGACCTCTTTCACNGTCCTTCCTTTGCCCTCTCCCCTGCCCCCTGAGCTCAGTGTAGGGATGGGGGCTGGCAGTGGAGGTGCTGAAAAAAGAGCCCCTGTCTGGCAGCCAGAAATTCCGTGGATTGGGCCCAAGGTCACTCACCAGCCTGGTCACCTGGGACAGACCTCTTTCACAGGTCCTGGCTTTAGTTTCCTCCTTGCTGCTGCTGCTGCTAAGTCACTTCAGTCATGTTTGACTCTGTGGGACCCCATAGATGGCAGCCCACCAGGCTCCCCCGTCCCTGGGATTCTCCAGGCAAGAACACTGGAGTGGGTTGCCATTTCCTTCTCCAATGCATGAAAGTGAAAAGTGAAAGAGAAGTTGCTCAGTCGTGTCTGACTCTTCGCGACCCCATGGACTGCAGCCTACCAGGCTCCTCTGTCCATGGGATTTTCCAGGCAAGAGTATTGGAGTGGGGTGCCATCGCCTTCTCCGAGTTTCCTCCTTACCACAACAGTAATTATAATGATTACTCTGAGGGTGACTGCAAAAATCAACATGAAATCCTATTTGTGACACTATTTCATGAAAAGCAAGTTTTCTGTCTCAGAAAACAGTCCGTGTGTTAGTCATTCCGTTGTGTTCAATTCTTTGTGACCCCATGGACTGTAGCCCACCAGGCTCCACCGTATATGGAATTCTCCAGGCAAGAATACTGGAGTGGATAGCCATTCCCTTCTCTAGGGGATCTTCCCGACCCAGGGATCAAACTCAGGTCTCCCACACTGCAGGCAGATTCTTTACCATCTAAGCCACCAGGGAGTCCCTAGAAAGCAGTCTGGTTGTTGAGTAAATGTCAGCATATCAGAGCAGCCTCAGCTCTGGGTAGTGCTCTGGAGTCAGTTGGCCAGGATGGTTGATGGTCACTGCTCATGAGCCTCATTGCTACCGATAGGGAGGGCATGGATGGTCATAACAGCCCCTTCAGTGGCAGGCATTTCAAGCTCCAAAGACCTAGCCTCATGTTCTCTTCCTAATGGCTCCATCAGCTAGGCAGCCCAGGGAGGAAGAGGTCACACTCATGGCCACACACCAGGGACGAGACCTGGCTCGGCTGCAGCCCCATCCAGAAATTCAGGGTCTGTCCCTCCCCAGCTCCAGGTAAGGTCAGCTGACAGAACTTAACCTAATGATTCAGGGACCAGGAGAACAAAGTGACTTGGTCACAAATCCTCCTTCTAAAACCAAGGCCCCCTCACCATGGAGGAGAATCTAGGAGACAGATGAATTCTGGAAAAAGAAATTAATCTGAAAAAAAATAAAAGAAAGAAAGAAAGTGCCAGCAAGATTCTACCAGAAGAACCGAGAATCACTCATCAAACATCTCCTGGAACTCAAACCTGATACATCGCTTACCCTGTTATCTTAGGATTTGGGGGAAATGGAACAGATTTTCATATGACTAAGCTTGGTCACCAGCTCACTCTGTGACATTAAACAAGTCATTTGGTATCTCTGAGTCTCAGTTTTCTCTTCCAAAAAAACCTAAAATGGTACAAAATTCGTTTCCCAAATTTTAGACATTAGACTTTCGGAATCATGATTTTTGTCATCACACAGCTAATGTTTGCCAACTACTGGTCTCTGAAAGTGAAAAGGGAAAGTATTAGTCGCCCAGTCATATCTGATTCTTTGCCACCCCATACATTGTAGCCCACCAGGCTCCTCTGTCCATACAAAAATTCTTCAGGCAAGAATACTGGGGTAGGAACATGTATTTATATATTTTAAAAGGAAGGAAACATGCTATCACTTCATAAATGTAAAACAGAGCCTTTTGCATTAATAATTTGCAGTGAATACATAATTATTATAATTTTTTAAATTCTCTATTGCCAGATTCCTAAAAGCATTCCTCATACTCCCTCTGGGGTCACTCACCCTCAGTCTGCCATTCCGCCAATGAAAAATCTTGATCCCTTGCAGCACTGCTAACTTCCAGGGAAGCCTTCCTGAACCCCTGCGTTAGGCTAGTTCCCTCTACCAGTCCCTATGGAGTCATTCATTGTGCTTCTTTGTCATTCACAGAAGTCTGTCTTCCCTGCTAAAAGGTGGTGGCTGAGGGTATTGGCGCTAGTGCGCATTGCTATGGAGAAGGCAATGGCACTCCACTCCAGTACTCTTGCCTGGAGACTCCCATGGACAGAGGAGCCTGGTGGGCTGCAGTCCATGGGGTCGCTAAGAGTCAGACACGACTGAGTGACTTCACTTTCACTTTTCAGTTTCATGCATTGGAGAAGGAAATGGCAACCCACTCCAGTGTTCTTGCCTGGAGAATCCCAGGGAAAGGGGAGCCTGGTGGGCTGCCATTTATGGGGTCGCACAGAGTCGGACACGACTGAAGCGACTTAGCAGCAGCAGCAGCAGTGCATTGCTACATGTATCCGCTTGGTCACCTTACTTAACAGTGTTACCTTACCTTATCTAAGACTCAACTTCTTTAGCCTCAGAAGGAGGTTTAATTTTTCTTCAGTGAATGGAATCTGAAAAAAAAAAAAAAAAAGGTTAAAAATAATTTGGGTGAGAAAGGCAGAAGAGACTTAAGGTAGCCCAGAAGAGTTGAAATCAAGGGAATAATCTATCAACTGGAGGAGATAGGAAAATGCTTACATTATTCAATATAATCTACAATATTCAACCTAATTCACTCCACTCACATTATTCATTACAACTATTATGACCATAACCGATAGTTATTTAGTGGTTACTATTGTGCCAAGTACGTCTTCTGTATGATTTCACCTAATTTCCACAACCACTATTATTACCACTTTTTGTTGTTATTCAATCGCTTAGTGCTGTCTGACTCTTTGCAACCCCATGGACAGCAGCACACCAGGCTCGTCTGTCCTCTACTATCTTCCAGAGTTTGAATTGCCCTCTGCTCTTCCCCAGTAGCATATTGGACACTTTATTCTCACTTTACAGATGAAGAAATTAACAGAGAGACTATGTGTGTGGTCCAAGAACACAATCAGTAAGTGGCAGAACAGGGACTTGAACTTGAGTCTGCATGACTTGAGGCCCTGTGCTCTCACCCCAGGTAGCACAGTTCTGGTACTAGGCACCATGGTCACTCCTCCTCCAGGCCCCAAGCTGACCATCTGCTCCCCTCCAGAGGCTGCTCGTCCTGTGACCAGCTGAATGTGATTGATTCCTGGGAGGACATAGCAGCACAAGTCTTATCTCTTCTGTACCTATCAATTTCTTTCTGAGCTGTCCCTCTTCCTTTCTTTCCCTTTCTGATCCTTCCTACAAGGATCACCAGATTAAAGTTTGTCGCCCTCATTGTGTTGCAGGAGCCAGCGAGTGCCCCTCCCTCGCCAAGGAGTGACAGTGGCTCTGAGTCTGTTCCTCAAAACACCAGTGAATCTGGTGGCTTCTGAACAGAGTTCCATGGTGGAAACTCAAGGAGAGAGCATCTGAAAGGGTAGGTCAGCTTCATCTTTCTTACACAATTACTCCCTGCATTGCATCAGTTGAACAAGGCTAAACTCAGGAAACTACTAACAGAATGCTGCTACTGCTGCTAAGTCACTTCAGTCATGTCCGATTTCTCATGCCATTTCCTTCTCCAGTGCATGACAGTGAAAAGTGAAAGTGAAGTCACTCAGATGTGTCCAACTCTGTGCGACCCCATGGACTGCAGCCTACCAGGCTCATCCGTCCATAGGATTTTCCAGGCAAGAGTACTGGAGTGTGTTGCCATTGCCTTCTCTGACTAACAGAATGGCCCTGGGCAAAGAATGCAAAGACCCAGGATTTCTTCTGGCTAGGCCACTAAGCAGGTATCTCTGGGCTGCAGTTCTCCTCGTTGGTAATATGGAAATGGCCAACCTGTCTTACAGCACTAGTTGGGGACCCAAGGAGAGACAGTGGACAATATTTGCTTATGAAGTATGCATGAGATGTACGGGTAAGCAAACCCATGTGAAGAATTATGATTAAAAGTAATCTCTCTCTCTCTAGCATTTGAAAAACCTCTTTTCCCTTTTTCCCTTTCATGGGTCCTGGTTCCCATTAATACTGATCTCCTCTTCATGCCATTTTCATTTCATCTTCCCAAGTCCTCCAGATGCCATTTCCTCCCTCTGCATCAGTGCAAATTATAGGTCTTTGGGCCCTAAATCCAACTGACTGTTTTCTCTGATCCAACAACCTGGACTGCTGATTTGGCATGACCCAGAGTAGACACCAGCTTGAATAGACCTCTGTGCTCCTTTACATTGCCTTGGCCCTCATCACCTCCCTGTCTCTTCCTTAGAGATTTCTGGCCATCCTGGGACAGGCAAAAACTGATTGGGTCACCATCTCCATTATTCATCCTCTATGCTGACAAACTCTCAAGTGAGGCAACTACATGAAGGTAGCCCCATCCCTGAGAACTACTGCCCTCAGCTCTGCTCCAGGCCGGCCTACCACCTGCTGCAACTACCCCACAAATTTCAGAAATTTAATGGACAAGCCAGGTCCTGGAGCAGCAGGTCAGAGATAAATATTCTAATTAAAATATTCCTTATCAAGAGCCAAGATATTTGCATGATGAAAGACATGCCTGCATGTGCCCTTCTTCAGCCCAGAGTAAGAGGGTCAGAGCTTCTCAGATCCCTCAGGGAATGGGAATGGTTGTCCGAGATGGGAGCCATGGAACTATAGTCTCCTCAGCAACAGCAAACTCAAGGGCATCAGGTTCTTAGCTGTATTCAAGAGACCCTGAGCCAGGGCTCACCTGTCCCAGATGGACAGTGATTAAAAATTTAACAATAAATAAGTGCTTTAACCTGGAAGAGCTTAACTCTAGGTTTTGAAATTTAATCCTTTTTGCCTCCTGCTACAAGTCTTTCCTATCTGCCTACCTTCTGGAAATTCAGACTGAAAACCTGCAAAGCTAAATTCTTGATGTTTTTAATTAATTAATTAGTCTGGGAGATGGTGAAGGACAGGGAGGCCTGGTGTGCTACAGTCCGTGGGGTCACAGAGTCGGACAGGACTGAGTGACTAAATAGCAAGTTAGTCTGTGAGAACTCAATAGGTGTGATCCTCACAGAAAGTAACACATGAAAAAAACCTCATTGGAGTGAAAATTCACATCACAAATGGTTGACTCTTTAAAGTGAGATCCCTATGTATATTGAGGATATAATTTGAACTCCAAAAGTTCAGGCTCCTGGACTAAGAAGGCACCCCCAAGTATTTAAGGTACAAGCCCCTCCTAATCAAAAGTTTTAGTCTTGAAATGCTTCTATAATTATACAGATGGAAAAACAGAAGACAAAGAGGGGAAAGGACTTGACCAATAGCACCTGGCAGCTCAGATGGACCTGTGCACAAAAGCCTGGTCTTCTGATCCCTCTGCCAGTGGCTGCTCAACCTCTGGATTTCTGCTATATGACCGTTCCTCCAAGAATGAGCTCAAGAAAGAATTAGGTATCCCTAAATGGGCTCTGTGGAGAAGGCAATGTCACCCCATTCCAGTGCTTTTGCCTGGAAAATGCCATGGATGGAGGAGCCTGGTGGGCTGCAGTCCATGGGATCGCTAAGAGTCAGACNGTTGGATCTCCTTGCAGTCCAAGGGACTCTCAAGAGTCTTCTCCAACACCACAGTTCAAAAGCATCAATTCTTTGGCGCTCAGCCTTCTTCACAGTCCAACTCTCACATCCATACATGACCACTGGAAAAACCATACTAACTCATAAAAGGGCTGGGGGCCCTGAGGCCCCCCACCCCCCAGCGTTATGGTTTCACACCGCCCTCTAGTGGCTAGAACATGTTACTAAACTTGTGGTTTATTTTTGTATTTTGGAAAACTGAGTTTACTGTACTCAGCCAGTTTGTAGGCCTGGCTGAGTATAATTAATAACTTATGTATGTATGAAATATATTAAATCCATCAAGATATTCATTTATCCACTGAACAACTCACAGCCAGGGCCTACTATACACCCAGGACAGGTGTCAGATATATTCCCTGCCCCTGCTTGTACCTCAGAAAGGGAAATACTCAGTTATCACACACAACTGGGTGAAGGACCACTGTGATGAGTGTTAAGAAGGAAGTATACAGAGTGTTAAAGTGGAATATAGCAAGTGATGGACCCCCTTAAGGAAGGCTTCTGTGAAGGAATCTTGCTTAAGCTTCTATTTGAAAGAGGAGGAAGAATTAGCATGACAAAAGTGAGGGGGGTGGGGGAGAAAGAGGCAAAGAATTCCAGGCAAGAAATAGCTGGAAAGAGAAGGCCAGGTGGCCTGGGTGGAGAGGGCACCAGATGAGGAGAGAAAAGTAGGTGGTATTATCACCTCCATCACTTTAGTATGGAAACTGAAGCCCAGAGATGTGATGTGAGTTGCCTGCAAGACACAGTTTCTGAGTAGTGACAGAGAATATGAGGCCCAGGTGGCCAGGGTAGACACTGAAGGGTAGAAAGAGCTGTGGGGATGGGGGGCAAGGCAGAGAGTGGCTGTGGCGGATTGGGGCTGTAGCACACAGCTCATTCAGCCTAATGAAAGCTTAGGCAGTAGCTGCTGGAAGGTACTTGAAAGGTCACCTAAGCCTTCCTGGTGACAGGTGAGAAAACAGGCCCAGAGGATGGTCAGTCACGTAGCCAGTGGACAGCAAAGCTCCTTCCTCAACACCCGGAATCCTCAGGTCTGCAGATCCCTGCCCCCAGTGCTCTGGTCCCCTTTGATGGACTCCATTTGTCCCCAGAATGGTCCTCTCCCAGCCTATGAGTACTTCAGTCCTAGGATATATCCGCCACACCCTGGGAGCAGGGGCTTCTGAGTCCAAACGGATGAACTCTGCAGCCCATGGACCCTGCCCCCAGGCCCACACAGCAGAACCGACCAGCTATTGCTGCACTGAGTTCCTGCCATCTCTCTTGGCGTACCATGTGCCCTCTTTCCCTTTGGGGCCTGCCCGCAAACACTTCTCTCCACTCACACCACTCTCCTCTTCTCCCAGCCTGGATAACTGTGGTCCTTCTCCAGATCTTAGCTCGGAGATCTTCCTCTGCAGTAGCCATCCCCGTTCTCCCTGGAGCCCCCTCTATCAAACTTCCCCAGGGGAGCACTGATCACACTGCATCCTGATTGCCTGTTGTCCTTTCCATCTCTCAAGTAGGCTTGAATACCCAGAGGCCAAAGACCATATAGATCTCATTTTCTCATAATTCTCCAATTTCCAGCAACTAGCCCAGTGCCTGGCACTTAGAAGGTGCCCAGAACTATTCCTTTAATAAATAAAGGAAGGAAAATAAATTACTCAAACCTCCCAGCTCTACGTTCTTCATTTCCATCAGCCCATCATCCTTTGCCCTCTTTATGTCCAGTTGGGCCTGTTCACTGCTATCATCTAGCCTGAGAGAAAGAAAGCAGCTCTGACCCAGCCCAGGCAGTGATTCATCAACCTTATTACTTGTGGCAGCTGCTGGTGTCCCCTCACCTCCCAGGGAAAATGGAGCGAGAAGTAGCAAGGAGATGTCTACCTTTCAGACTTCTTAGCATTTCATCCACCACCAACACTTGTTTTCCTGGTGACTCAGAACACATTTGAAAGGTGAGTTTTCTTCCTAACCAGCTTCCACACCATTCTGAGGCTTGCGTGAGCCTACCAACCATCATGGACCCAAAGCCAAAAACTCATACAAGGTAGCCCACAGTGAATCAGCTATCCTCCAGCTTGCATGCAAAATGGAATCTGGTGGTCCTGTTCAATCAATGGTGTGTATCTGTTGAAAGCCTACTATGATCTAGGCTATGTTAGCAGCGTTCCACCAGTGGAAAATAGTCAGACTTAGACTTTGTCCCTCCCCTCTGCAGAACAAACTTCTGGTAAAAAATCCAGAATTAAGCAACTTATTACACAATTGTTCAATGACAATTAAGATGCAAACTGAAGAGGAAAAATGCACAGTGCTAAGAACACAGCCTGAGTGGCCCAACCTCACCTGGTAGGTCAGGGCAGCTGCCCCATGGCTGTGACCTTTGGGTTGAAAGCTAAAGGAGTAGGTGTTAAGTAGGCAAAGTAGGGTGGGAGTGAGTGTACATGTGATGTATGTGCATGAACACGTGTGGGTACATTCAAACATGTGTGAGCATGTACAGCCATAGGTATAGTGTGTGTGTGTGAGCATATATGTGGCATATATGTTTTGCGTGTTCATTGTTGTTTAGTCGCTAAGTCACGTTTCAGTCTTTTGAGACACCATGAACTGTAGCCCACCAGGCTCTTCTGTCCATGGATTTCCCAGGCAAGAATACTGGAATGGGTTGCCATTTCCTTCTCCAGGGGATCTTCCCGACCCAGGGATCGAACCTGCATCTCCTGCATTGCAGACAGATTCTTTACCTCTGAGCCACCAAGAAGGCCCACATTTTGTGTGTATACATGTATGTATGTGCGTGCATGCACAAATGTCTGCACATATACGCCATAAGGATAAGTGTGTCCAGGTGTGAAGGCATGCAGGTGCATATGTGTGTGTGTGTACACGTCCCAAACACGTATGTGTCTCTTATAGAGTCAGACACTCTTCAGCTTCTGGGCCTCTTTTCCATCATAAGAAATCATCCTTGTGAAGCAGATTTCAGTGCTTCTCCATGTGGAACTGAGGTTCTCAAACCTCTTTCAGCTGTGGATCATTTCAATGACAATAACAACGGCTAATCCACGTTAACTGTGTGATGGTCTCAGTGCCACACACTTTATGTTCCTTTTCTAATTTACTCCTTCTGCAACCTCAGAAGCAGGCCTGGCTATTGTTCCATTTTGTAGAAGAGGAAACAGAGATTCAGAGAGAGGAAGGGTTATTCCCAAGGTCATCCAGCAAGTTAGTTTGGGAGCTATGATGTGAACACAGGTCTGACTCCAAAGCATGTGCACTATTCCACTGAACTCTCTTTCCTATCGTGAAGGCAGGGGACATGGTGGATCCATGAAATCCAGACCCAGTTCAACCACTGATTCATGATGCCTTTGGAAACATCTCTCCCTCTTTATTACCTTTGAGTTTTCTGAACTCTGCCACTGTACAAAGATAACTTGGCTCTACCGCACACAAATTATAGGATAGTTATATATCTCCCAAAAGCTTTGCTTCTTCATCGCTAAAATGGAGCTAATACTAAACAGCAGACAGCATTACTGTAGGGATTAACTGAGCATATGCATGCAAAATGCTCAACCCGGTTTCTGCCTCCTAGCATATGCTCATTAAATGTATTGTCACTGATGTCGAGGAATCCAGTGACCTCTATGTCCGCCATGCCTCCTAATAGCCATGTGACCTTAGCAAAAGTTACTTAGCTGTCAAATTCTCCTCACTTGTAAAAGAGGAATAAAAATAGTACCTACTTTATAGGTTTGTTTCAGGACTAAATGAGATAATGCACTTAGTACAAAGTAACTGCCCTGCAAGTGTTGGGTAACATTATTATTATTTGAGTATATTGTGCAATAATATAAGCAGGGATTATTTAGAGTCTAATTTTGTCCCAATTTGAGGGTTTAGAAGAAAATTCAAGGAAGGAAACAGGGTTTGCTAAATATTGGATTGTTCATAATTTTTTTTTTTCTTGCAAAACCGAACCTGGCTCATGGGTCAACAGAAAGTCAGTTTCCCTTTGGCTCTGAGGTCAGTGGTTGAATGCAGTTTATTCTTGTGCTGGCTCACAGTTCGGTTCAGTTCAAGGCCATGACCATGACTAAGTGATTCACCCTTGCCAAAAACCATAATAATGGTTATATTCTAAATATTTATACTACAAGAAACCAAACTGGCCCAAACTTCAGGGGTCACAGGTGCCACTCATTCACTCAATGGAGTTCATTCATTCATCCAGCTCAGAATTGTTGACCATGCACCTTGTACCTGGCACTGGGTTATGCTGGTGGCTGATGGGTTGGAGACCCATATACAAGCTTGGCTGATTTTGGAGAAGACTGGATCAGGACTCTCAGAGACAGTAACAGCTCCTAAGCTGTGCAGAGTCCTGGAGAGAAAGCAGGCTGATGTGTTTGGTGCATCTCACAGTGTGTCCTATCTGACCTGGGAAAGGTCCGTAGAGGTCATCTCAGCAAATACATGCATTTGACAGGTGGGAAAACCTAACCCCAGAGAGAGAAAAGGAAGGCCCTGATATCCCCAAACTGGGCTACTAGTATCCCACTCTCCTGACTTCTACATCACCATCAGAGTGAGCCCTCTCCTTTACTCCCAGGGTTTCTGGTCTACCTCATACAGACATGTTGTTCTACAAACAGCCTCATAGTGACAATAAGAATAAAAAGGCAGGACTTCCCTGGGGGTCCAGTGGTTAAGAACCTGCCTACCAATGCAGGGGACACGGGTTTGATTCCTGATCTGGAACGATTCCATGTGCCATGGGGCAGCTAAGCCTGGGTGCCACAACTACTGAAGCCCGCTCACTCTAGAGCCTGTGCTCCCCAACAAGAGAAGCCACAATGAGAAGCCTGTACAGCGCAACTAGAGAGTAGCCCCCTCTCACCACAACTGTCGAAAGCCTACGTACAGCAAAGAAGATCCAGCCCACCCAAGAAACAACTAGATTTTTTAAAATATATAGCTCTTATAAAATGACTTTTAAAAAAAGAATAAAAAAGCAACTTTACTAATAATAGTATCTACCATTAACTGGGTAATTACTTGATGCCAGGTATTTTGTTAAGCATTTTATACCTCTATCATTTTAATAATCAAAACAACCACAGTGGAAGGTCATTGTTACTCCATTTAAAGAAAGGATACTGAGGTTCAGAGAGGGGAAAGGATTTTCCTATGGGAGCACAGCTAGAAGTTGCAGAGCCATAACTGAACTTGACTCTGCCTGGCTTCAAACCCAGTATCCACGTATCCATGGCCACCATGAAATGTCCCTCATTAGGAGACAGGACACAGAATACCTTCCTGCACTTTTCTAGGCTGGCAATGGTTTGATGCCTACAGCTGAGAGGGGAAAGAAAGAGCAGCAGGTGAGCAAAGGGGCTTGATTCCAGTCTGAGGATTGAGCACGCACTAAGATCCAGGCTGTAATAAGTGATAAGGTTGGAAAGTGATGGAGCACTCACTGTCTGATGAGCATGGACAAGTGTAACGTCTGCTCCAGTGTCTGACCCAAGCTAAGGGATACACCAGATGCTGTGAGATAGCAAACCATTTTCTTTTCTTCTAGAGAGAGAGCACAGTAGAGTATTAAGCCCATGGGCTCCAGAGCCAGACTGGGTTAATTCCCAGTTCTGTCTCTTCCCAGGTATGTGACCTCATACAGAATTAGCATTTATTAAGTGTCATTTTTTGCTCTATAAAACTGGGATAATAACATGTACTTTTAAAAATTGAAGTCTAGTTGATTTACTCTGCTGTACAGCAAAAGTGACTCAGTTATACATATATAATATTTTCTTATTCTTTTCCATTATGGTTTATCATAGGACATTGAATATAGCTTTCTGTGCTGTACCTTGGGATCTTGCTGTTTATCAGTTCTAAATGTGATAGTTGCATCTACCAACCCCAAACTCCCAGTCCACCCCTCTCCCCGCTGCCGCTGGCAACCACAAGTCTGCCCTCTATGTCTGTGAGACAATTTCTGTTTTGTACATAGGTTCATTTGTGCCATATTTTAGATTCCAGATACAAGTGATATCATATGGAATAATATCTATTTTCTAGTGTCATTATAAAGACTAAATGAGCCACTATTTAGAACTCAGAATAATACCTAACACATCGTAAGAACTAAATATATATTAGCTAGTTTTAAAAAATTATATAAACTAGAGGTAATAGCTGATCATTCAAATTAAGATACTTTGGCCTATATAATAACAGAGTATTTGACCCAAAGTGGCTTTAACAAGAAGCTCTTGTTAGTATCTCTCACAATGAGAACCATCTGGAAGACAATGATTCCAGGCTCAAGGATGTCCCCAGGAACTCAGGATTGTCTCATTCTTCCTCCCAACATCTTCCACGTATCATCGCCTGTCCTCATATCCAGAGATGGCTACCGCAGCTTCAAGCATCACATCTTCACAGAGCCACACCCACAAACAGAACAGAAGGGACATGGAAATCTCTCTTGCACGTGTCGCTTTCTTATGAGGAAGGAAAGTATTCCCTCAGAGCCTCGAGGAAGACTTCCCTTCTCTGCTATTAGCCAGCTCAGGAGCGTGTGATCCTCCCAAGCCACTGTAGAAGGCCAAAAGGCAAGATTCCGGCATTTTCAGTCACTACCTAGAGCTGAGCTCTAGAGCAAGGAAGATGGGAGGAAGAAGAGCTGCTGAGTGGGCAACTGACCTGCCTTGCAGGATAGTCTTGAGAAGGAAATGTGAGAACAGGTGCAGGAATCCTGTGGAGCTAATCACTTTCACTACACACATGTAAGCTAATGTTCTCATAATTAATAATTGCAAAGCTAATTAGAGTCTGTAGAAAAGCAGGAGGTCAGTAATTCTGGGTAGTGCTGTTCTTTTTCTGAGGCCATGACAGATGAGGGGAAAATAAAAGGAAGCCAACTGCCTCATGGCCAGACACAAAAACTGACATTGCATGACTTCCTAATAACCCAGACCCAGGGAACAACTGGTCACCAAATTTCCCTGTCAGTTTGGTAGGTTATAAATAAAGTCTGGAGCGAGAAATTGAAATGAGTTTAGAACACTGGTAAGAATTCCTCTGATAGGTGAAAACTTTTGTTTAGAAAACATGGTCTAGATCAGGGATCAGATAGACAGTATTTTAGGATTTGCAGACACTATGATCTCTCTAGCAAGTAGCCATTGCACTGAGTACTATGAAAGCAGCCAATATAACCCAATAAAATTTCATTTATAAAAACATGTGGAGGGCCAGATTTGGCTCACAGACCATAGTTTGCAACCCCTGTTCTCTATGCCAAGTTACGTAAGACACAAACCTAGGCCAAGGGTCTCAAACTCAAATGTGCATGGGCCTACTCAAGGCACATAAAGAAGCAAGCAGGCTGGGTGGGGTCTCTGGTGGTGTAGAGAATACATGACTCATGGAAAGAGGGCAGTTGTAAAAAACCAATATAGTCAGATCCTCCAGTTTTTCAAGAAAACCAGAAATGCAGATGTTTATATCTTCTAATTTTTTTTTAGTGTTGGCAACTAATTGAAAAATTTAAATCTGATGCAGACCAAACAAAACCCACTGGGTGCAGACAGTGTGTGACCTCTGGCTTAGAAGATCATCCTTCTTGAGCAACGTGCTATGATTACCAAGTACACATGACACATTTGAGTGACACGATCCAGGAAACTTCGCACAAAGCCATTCTGACCTATTGGGAATGGAATGTATAACCGCTACCATCCTGCCCAGTGGCCAAGCCTAAGTGGGAGGCCGTACACAGGAGAGTCAGCAATTAGCCTGTCTGTACCACTTTCCTCTCCCTACCTCATTAATGCTCTGCTTTCTCATGGGGGTGGCATCTGCAGTGTTCTGTGACATTGGATGCTGTGTAGCATTCCTCTTACACACCTTCCCAACATACCTCAGAGGAACAATGAGGTCATGTATAGAAAGGTATTTTGCAAATCATAAAATCTTGGCCAGTTTCTGACTTTCAATGACCCAAATGCAGAGGCTCCAATGATGGGTATATTCTTTAGAGACCCCTAGAAGCAAGGCAAGGAGGACAGACACAAAGCAAAAGGAACCAGCCACTTCTGGTACAAACGCCCTTATGCTGTGTCTGACCCTACTCTGAGGAAGCCCGGGAATCCCATAAATACCCTGGGCTACAGACAGCTCAGCATATGACACCCTGTCCTTGGCTGTCTTTTAGCTGCTGCCCTCACCTATTCTTAACTTCTTTAGCCTTCTCCCAGTTTCTGTCCACCTGAGGGATTCTGAGAATTTGCTGGGAGCCTCTTCTTATCCAGCTCAGCACTCCATCTTCCCACCTTCTGCCTGGAATCTCAGCTCTAAAGGATATGCTGGCCTGCCTTTCTTAACTCTCAAAACCACTCTCTTGTTTCCCTCGGCCTTATCTTAGGACGAGGAAGGGAGCACCAGGCAGACACAGAGAAACATAGAGAAAAAGGACAATGCAAACTTTCTAGCCCAGATCCTGTTCAGATGCCCACTTGCCCCATGCTCACTTTGGTTCAAATTAGGTCAGGAGTTTTCCAGTGGTTCCTCAGCACTTGTGATTCTTCAGAATTGCCTTAGGGACCCAGGTAGGAAAAGTAAGGGGGATGCCACAGGTCAGGGGTCACTTCAAGAGAGAAGTTCTATCATACCTGTTTTGTATGTTATCGTCCTACATAAAACTACGATTGAAAAAAATTATTCCATTGCCTAAAAAAAAAAAGTTTGAAAATTCCCAAGCTAGCCACTGTAGCTAGATCACATGGAGATCAGGCTCCTATACTGAAGAATCCTATGGGATACCCAAAGGTAAGCAGTATTTTTTTGGCAAAAGGTAACTCAGGGAATATTGGGCTAAATTTTTGCCTAAAATTAAGGTGATTTTATTGAGTCTCATATGCGAAAAATGTATCTGTTCACGCACAATTCAAATTATCTATGTCATTGAGTGAAGAACACCATTGAGGAAATGAATGACCACTTAAAATGAATATCTGTTTATATCTACTTAGTGGTGATATGGTGGAACGTTTCTAGTTTTTCATTCTGCACATGGGTTGTGAAGTGCTTCTCAAAGCTGCCATGAGATCCCAGTCATTACTGCTTAGTGGTTAGACCATCCCTAGGTCTCTCTGGGGATTGTCAACAGGGCAAAAACTCTAAAGTAGTGTCTTAGGTGCTGTTTTCTTTTCCTTTTTTCTCAAGTTCAGATTTTTCCCATGTGGCCTGCAGATTTATCCTACAAGGATCGTAAACCCCAGGTCTGTGAACAAGCAGGCAGATCAGGAAGGCAGAGCCAGCTGCAAGGAGCCTGTGGGCAGAAGCCAGAATGAGTAAAGGGATGTGTTCTGTCAGCTGTGCTAGGTCTAAAAGCCCTCACACACCCACTCTGCTGCTAACTCAGCAGACAGCTCAGACCAGCAGCTAACTTGGGAGGAGGACCTACAGGTGTGAACACTGACCAGCTCCAAAAGAAGAGGCATTAATCATATTTTAGAATTGTACATTCTCAGACTTTAAGAATCAGAGCCTCTTAGAATCTCTGGCCTTCAAGGAAACAGAGAGGTTCTCTCCAATATTGTATAACAGTTAAATTCCTGGCCTCTAGAGGCAAACAGACTGGAACTCAAGACCACTCACATTCACTGGAGGGTGTGGGGATGCTCACAAAAGGGAAGATAAGAGAAGGCTCGAGACAACCTCAGAGCAGGAACAGAAGTTTCCTGGCAATCTCCACCAGGAAATGGAGCTATCATCCAGTCCTAGGAATTCTGCTCTCAAGTGATAAGCTCAGGATTCCAAGTTCTGGAAGAGGGAAATTCCAACTGGACTTTCCCTTGCCTTCACAGTGTGATTTGAAGAAACCTCGGGTGCCACAGTGAGAGAGGGAGACAGCTGATTTACCATTCCAACAAGACCAGAAACAGAGAGGAATACAGCTCCCAGAGAGAAATCAAGACTAATGAGCAGAGTAGGAGTGCTGCCTGGGACCACAAACCATGAACATCTATTAATACCACCACACACCTGCCACAGGGCTGCTCAGAGGATTGACAGAGACAATCCACGTGAAGGGCTGAGCATGCTGCCTGGCACACAGTAAGCTGTCTGTTAGCCATTAGCATCTTTTGTGACATCTTATGCTTCTTGTGAAGCCAGAGCCCCCTCCACAATGTGCCTGTCGTACAATTACCTCTAACTGAGGTCTCTAACTGAGACGTTTTCCTCTTCGGAATCATGGCTCCCTAGCTACCTTTTGAATGTAAAGGCCACTTGACTGGGGAACTTGTAAAAATTTTATTAACCACAAGATATAATCCATGCCACTTCAGTTCAGTTAAGTTCAGTCACTCAGTCGTGTCTGACTCTTTGCGACCCCATGAACCGCAGCACACCAGGCCTCCCTGTCCATCACCAATTCCTGGAGTCCTGGGGTGAGACCAACTGTGGCTCAGAAAGAGACTTNCACAAGATATAATCCATGCCACTTCAGTTCAGTTAAGTTCAGTCACTCAGTCGTGTCTGACTCTTTGCGACCCCATGAACCGCAGCACACCAGGCCTCCCTGTCCATCACCAATTCCTGGAGTCCTGGGGTGAGACCAACTGTGGCTCAGAAAGAGACTTTCACATGGATTTTATTCTCTTCATTATCTGAGTAATGTCCTATATGTCATCTCCCTCTAATCCAGTCAACCTTAGTCAAGTGTTGAGTTCTGGCAGCTTACTTTCATCATACTGTTAGGTCAGGAAAAGAGAAACAGAAAACCCTTATCAGAAGACATGACTCAGAGACCTTAACCCCTTAACATTCCACGAAGTCAGAAGCAGGCTCTTTGGAATGTCACATCAAACTTCAAAAACTCAGAAAGCAAGTGTGAGAAAGGAACATCAAGGGTGAGGTAAATGGAAGCAGAATCACTGAAATGTAATAAAAAACGTTCTAGTTACTTAAACAGTGAAAATAGTTGTTACAAAAGAACAGAGTGATACCCACCTGCTTCACTGCCCCCAACTATTGCCTATCAAAGAGCTGCTGCAAAACTCTAGCATCTGAAGGCATGTTGGCTTAATTTGAGACATATGCTCACTTCAACCTCAGTCATGCAGAAGAGAGTACATGAAAAGTCATCCTTGTCTGGCCAGTAGCAGCCACTTTACCTTAAAGGACAACAACTGGGCTAATGGGTGACAGATCTAAAGTGCTGCCTCCAAACTCACTTCCATTTTTTATTTTGATATTTGATGGGAGTATCAATACCATAACTCGGTAATGTATATCTTCAGCGTGGACATCTCTAGTTTCCTCCCTCTAAGGCAGCCATTTCCGTCCTTTGTTCCCTCAGCAAACATCTACTGAGGCCCGCTAGCAGCCAGTTACTGTGGAAGGAGTTAAATAATAATCATAACTATTATTTGTGGAGTGCATCCGATGGGCTGGATGCAAAAGTGCATCCAAAGTGCCATACTTTACTTACAGCATCTCAATTCATGACAACAGCCCTGTGGAGGATGTCGCTCTGTTCTTTGGTAACAACTATTTTCACTGTTTAAGTAACTAGAACGTTTGTCATTACATTTCAATAATTCCACTTCCACTTACTTCACCCTTGATGTTCCTTTGCCCTCAGAGGAGGCTGACAAATGAAACCAAACAGGAGCAGAGATGGCAGTATCTAAAAGATGACCTCACACTCCTCTACCTTCCCCCATGTAGGGAAAAGCTTTCACCTGAAACACAAGGTGGGGCTGGTGAGAAAGTCCAATCTATGCTCTCTGTTGCACTAACTCTGGTTGCAGACGCAGCAGTTCCCAACGACTGAAAGTCAGAACCATCTACAGCTCTGAAGTGAAAAGGGAAAAGAACACAGAGGTGAATGAGGGTCAGTGATGGCTCCCCTGAATCCATTGATCTCCTTGGACCCTCAGATGCCCCTGTGGGAGCAGGGGTACCCAGGCCAAGGCATTGTTTCTGTGGAATCTTCTCATCAGTGTCTCCCCCAGCAGGACCAGCTGTTTGGCTGTGTTTAAACTGTCATCCAGCCAAAGCATCTTGGTGGCACGCCCAAACACTAACCCAGAAAACACACCAGGTCTATAGACCATGCCAATTCAAGCACAATTTGAACCAGCCAGTTAATTTAAAAATACTCCAAGGAGCGAGCCAATGAGATTTGAAAACAGGAAAAACCAAAATTCAAAAGCAAATACACACACACTTATTCACTCATTCACTATTTAAATCTTGCCTTTTTCCAGAGAAGATCTAAGATGTCACGAGCCAAATTATTTAAAAACAAAAATAGTATTAACTTTGTTCTGCACATATCAATGGGATCACAAAAGTTCAACTTAGGTTAAAGTTCAACATTCAAAGTATAGAGCATGTTTGCATGTGTGTGTGTGTCCATCTGTGACTGTCACAGCTCCACAGGGTCTGAAATGCAGCAGGTTCTTTCTCTTTTACAACAAAATATAGAAAGATACCACAGTGCAGTATTTTCCACCCAAGTCATGCATTCACTCCTTCAGAATCATATAGTGAAGTCCCACCATTGCTGCCCACTGAATGGATACAGTGGTTACAGATGTTTTGAATACAATGCCCAAAAAGCCACACACAAAGCTTACATTTAAGGCAGTTGGAGGCCAACAAAGTATGCTCTGTGCTGAAACCAGGGCATTCACATCCACTGGCCCAAGAGAAGGAAAGGCACTTAAAAGTCATCTAGATGGGTTTTTCCCAAGTGCCATCATTCAAGTACCAACCTCATGGTTTTTGCCATATGCGATTATCACCTTCATATATTTCTTTAGATGGTCTTATCTACACAAACACTTATTTTAAGAGAAAACTCTGTATCATTGCTGTAAATGGAAAACTGGGGTCACTTGTCTTAAAAACAAAAGTAACCATAAAAATAAATGAAACAAAAATAAAACAATGTAATTAGAGTCTCATCTGGATATATACATACTGTCTTAGGAAGCCCGAACCTTAAGTCGGATCTCACCATCTAAAAAAGTAGGATTAGGAAGCATTTGTAAGGGGTTAGAGGAGAAGGCAATGGCGCCCCACTCCAGTACCCTTGCCTGGAAAATCCCATGGATGGAGGAGCCTGGTGGGCTGCAGTCCGTGGGGTCGCTGGGAGTCAGACATGACTGAGCAACTTCATTTTCACTTTTCACTTTCATGCATTGGAGAAGGAAATGGCAACCCACTCTAGTGTTCTTGCCTGGAGAATCCCAGGGACGGGGGAGCCCGTTGGGCTGCCGTCTCTGGGGTCGCACAGAGTCGGACACGACTGAAGCGACTTAGCAGCAGCAGCAGCAGCAGCAGAGCTATATTAACGCTACTCTGAGATGTTCTCCTTTCCTTAAGCAAGAGGATTAAAGGAGAATGAAATTTTGCACAGTCATCTACTATGTGATTTAATTGTTTTTAATTGTTGTAATAGTCAGTTACAGGATTTGGGAAATCATGTCTAATCCAGCCCTCTCATTTTGGAAAAGGAGCCGGGGCCCAGAGACAGGTGGCAACTAGACCAAGGGTGAACAGCACCTGAATGGCAGAGCGGAAACCAAACCCCAACTCTCTATGTTTCTTTCCGGACCAGTATGTTCTGCTATAGTGAGTTGCAGATCAGCAAACAACTAAAGGAATTCGTACATTTGCCCTTCATCATGACTGAAGACCAGTCTTGATTAACCTCACTTTTGGATGGGAAGAAACCAAAATCTGTCCCAAACTGGCAGACATGGTGATCCCTCTCATTAACAAAAATCAAATTTTTCTTTTCCTGTTTCTGTTTCCTCCACCCACTCATTTTCCACATGTTATAGAAGTTCTTTTGGTGGACATATCCACCAAGATCCCAAATAAAACCTAGAAAATTTGTAGAAACTTCTGAATATCCTACATCCAGCTTCTCCTCGCCTGCCTAACCTCCTGGGGTAGACTGCATCTATCTATCTTACATGAGCAGCACAATAACCCTGTGCCCTCTAGGACAAGTGTCATGTGAGCATCCAAAAAGCAAAGAGAAGTGACTCTTGTTCCTAATGTGGAAAGAGCAGGACTTCCTATGNACATCCAGCTTCTCCTCGCCTGCCTAACCTCCTGGGGTAGACTGCATCTATCTATCTTACATGAGCAGCACAATAACCCTGTGCCCTCTAGGACAAGTGTCATGTGAGCATCCAAAAAGCAAAGAGAAGTGACTCTTGTTCCTAATGTGGAAAGAGCAGGACTTCCTATGATACAGCTGGTGTTTCCTGAAATAGAACAGGATTTGAGCAAACGGTTTTCACTAGGCGGGCAGGAAAAGCCAAGTGTGGCTTGATGTCTCATTAGTGGTGACTCAGACCCTCACTCCTGGGTGCCTGCTCATCCTGGTTGGGTCTGACTTTTTTCCAGTCACCAGGCTCAACAGCCAGATTCCCTCTTTGCCAGTGCTTATTGTTCTGCCAGCCTATTTGATTTCCTGGGGAGGCCATGCCCCTGTCCTTCTTCTTATGTCATTTACACTCAGTTCCAGTTTCTATTTTGAAGTTGACTAGGTCTTGGTCAAACACTCCTGTTGGTTTGCAGAACACCTTCTGTCCACCTCTGCTCCATATGGGAGAGATGGTGATTTATATTTATCTCAACCAGAGGCAGGACTTTTTTTGGAGCTGTTTTCAAATCTGGGGAATATGCCCAGCTGCTGCCAGAATTAGTTGGAGAAAAGTGTACCAAGGGTGCTGGTTCTGCCAAGATTGCATCAGACATGCTGCATCAAAAAGACTCCATTCCTCAGACTTTCCATTCTTTCTCAAATCAACCTTGATTCAGTCTATAGGGAGTGAATCCTGACTATGAACCAGACACTGTGCTGGGGCTACAGACAAGGAAGAAAAAAAAAAACCCAATCTCTGATGCTCAGATTATGCTCCAACATGGAAAGCATTTCACAGAGTTACTATCAAAATACTTTGGGAGTCCCAGAGAGAGGCAGCATGAGCAAGCCCCTACCTGTCTCTCCAGCTTGGCCCATAGCACTCCTACCCTCCTCACCCGGCTTTGGCTTCTGTGACCTTCATTCAGTTCATGCGAAGCTCTGTGCTCCTTAGAACAATAGCTTCAGCATCACTTTAAAGCCTGAGAGATACACAGGACATGGGATCCCATTCCAAAACTGTTGAATCAGAACCTACATTTTAACAAGATTCCCAGGTGATACGCATGCACTTTAAACTTTTGAGATGCATTGATGTAAGAGGTTAGTAGCAGTGAATTGTTAAGCTGGCATCTGACTCATTACCATCCTCTCAGTTTGGTTGTGTGTGCACGCTAAGTCACTTCAGTCAGGTCTGACTCTTTGTGACCCTATAGACTGTGGCCCACCAGGTTTCTCTGTACAAGAAATTCTCCAGGCAAGAACACTGCAGTGGGTTGCCATTTCCTTCTCCTTCTCAGTTTGGTTAGGAAGAGTCTATTACTCCATACCTTCACTGGACTGAGTCCTCCTCAAACTTTAATGTAAGCACAAATCAATGCAGGGAAGAGATTCTGAATCAGTGGGTAGTGGGCCCCTGGAGTCTCTATTTCTAACATACTCGCAGGTAATGGCAGTGGAGGCTCTTGTACCACTCTCCCAATAACAAAAGCGAAAGGAACCTGACAGATCAAGAATCTGAATTGGCAAAGCAGAAAACCAGACCATGCACTTAGGACGACTTCACTCAGCAGAGGCCCCTCTGTTTCTCCTGTACACCTAGAGGGCAGGCAGCATGTCTGGTCCCTGTGTTCTCAGCACCTCCTTTTGTATTATCACAAAGGAGGCATGTGTCATTGCTGAATAAATGAATGAACATCAGTCAGTTTTCACCTCTCCCCTGCTCACCAGTGTCTGCTGCTGCTGCTGCTGCTGCTAAGTCACTTCAGTTTTGCCCGACTCTGTGCGACCCCATAGACGGCAGCCTACCAGGCTCCCCCATCCCTGGGATTCTCCAGGCAAGAGCACTGGAGTGGGTTGCCATTTCCTTCTCCAATGCATGAAAGTGAAAAGTGAAAGTGAAGTTGCTCGGTCATGTCCAACTCTTCACGATCCCAAGGACTGCAGCCTACTAGGCTCCTCTGTCCATGGGATTCTCCAGGCAAGAGTGGAGTGGGGTGCCATTGCCTTCTCCTACCAGTGTCTAGTGGTTCCTTATATTTAACAAACTCCATGAGGCCCACGCTGACCTTGGTCCTGCCCACCTCCTTGATGCCTTCTTACTTCTCTCATCCCACTCATGACCACCACGCTAGCTTTTTTCCTATTTCTCAAATGCACCAAGCTTTTGCCTACCTCAGGATCTTGGCACATGCTCTCCCCTCGACCTGGAATGCCCTTCCTCCAGCTCTTTCCATAGCTAGCTGCTTCTTGTCATTCATAGCTCAGCTCAAATTTCACTTCCTCAGCAAGGCCGACCCTGACTGACCTGTCTAACCCAGCATACACACAATCCACCCCCAAACTCTCTGTTCTAAATTTTTTTCTTAGCCCTAATCAACCTGAAAATATTTCATTTGTTTGTTCACTTTTCTGTCCTGATTCTCCTAAAAAAAAAGCACACTTCAAGAAAGCAGGGACCTTGTCTACAACCCCCAGTCCATAGTAGGTGCTCAGTAAACAGTTGTGGAATAAATGGATAAATGATCTAATACACACCATAATCTGCTTCTATCGTTGCAGCAAGAGAGGTAGAAACTGAGCACTACGTGAGGCCAGCAGAGGAAATGATCACTTCCTCTCAGGGTAAGGAAGTGGGGGTGGTGATCAAGGCAGGCTCCCTGAAGGAGGTGGTATTTCAACTTCACCGTGAAGTGTGGAAAGGATTTGGGTGGGCAATGAGTGGTAGAAGCAGCCACCCTAAGCAGGAAGAACAGTTTGGGAAGATGGTGTGGGAGGAAGGAACAGAGCACTCAGCTGATGAGTGGACCTAGTGTCTGCCCAGCTCAGGGCTCCAGGCAGAGACAGCACTCACTACAGTTGTGACAGAGCCTAGCAGGGCTCCTGCAGCCGAGGCCACTGCCCGCCCCACCCCCCAGGGCAGTCCTCGGTCACTCCCTTAGCCAAGATGATGAAGGCCAGATCTCTGTGGCAAAACAAGGCACGAGGAAGAGACAGGGCCCAGGAATCAGGACCCACCTCCACCCCACTGCACACCTTACTCCAGTGGGCCACTTTAAGACCTGCCTGACTTCTGTCCTCTTGCCTGCGTAGGGCCAGACAGTTGTAATTATTCATTAACCCCCTGTGATCATCAGTTTCAGGTTCAAGTCCCTGTTTTAACTCTGAGCTCCATAAGGGAAGGACCCATGCTGGCCAGCCTTATTCATAGTTCTGTTCTGAGTGCTAAGGGCTGGAGAAAGCCTGGAACATGAAAGCTCTTCAGTAAGACTCATTCATTCTTTCATCACTACTGATGAAGCCTCCAGGCCATGCCAGACACTGCACTTCTACACGAAGGATGCAAGAATTACGCAGGGCAGTGAAGGTCTCCACCCTCTCAACTGTAGAATTCACATTCTATCCTAGAGGCTAGATTTGGCCAGCCTTACTGTGTGACCTTAGCAAGCCACTGAATTTTGTAAGCTGCCTAGAAAACTGAAGGGGATAGACAGATCACCTAGTTCATAATTTTGGACTAAATTTTGAGCGATTCTAGGATTCTGTGGTGCTTGCTGGGTGCAGCAAACAATGGTGTGTTTCTCTTAAGAAAGATTTAATTAGCCTAAGCAAGCTTTTATTTTCTTTGCTGTTTGGGGGTTCCACCTAAAAGTTGATGTGTAAAGTAAATTCACTGTTAATGAAAAAGTTGTTTGGAAGCTACCACTTTTAGTCCAACCCCTCATTCTGGCCATGGTAGGAGCCAGAGGGGGAAGAAGGTAGAAACTAGACATGCTTTCAGGTCGAGTGCAGCAGTAGGTGTTGGGAAAACACCCTGGGAAGGCAGTGCATGAGGAAATGCAGAAATGGGAATGAGCCAGGGAAAGAGCAGCCTTATAGAGGTCAACAAGATGAGGGAGAAACCAGCACTCTCCAGCTCTTAGGGGTGTTAAACTACATGCCTGATAGCTAGTTATCACCAAATAATTTTCTGGGAGGTCTAACAGCAGGTCAGAGGACCAGGGCCTCAGAGAAAGGGAAGTGGGAACTAAATAAGGTCCCTCCCTGGGAAAAACTAGGACTTAAATACATACAAGACTTAATGCCAGAACTGAAATCCAAGGTGGGGATTTGGCTGGTTTATGAAGGAGGAATCATGACTCACAGCAAAAGTAAGAGTCAGAACTGACTCTACTTGGTATCATGCTTCCTGTCCAGAATACTTTAAGTCTCCCACTAAGGCTTGTCCAAAGTCACATGGCCAGCAAGGGGTAGGAATCAGAAACACAGCTCCCTGTACCTGATCCATTGAGCAGGACTCCTTCCACTACCGAATCCATGTGATGCTTGCTGGGCTAGACTCCAAATCTAAATGGGATTTTCTAAACCTCGAGACAATAAGTTGTTTATTGCTTGGTGAAAATGAGGAGATCGTTTTCTTTTAACTGAGTTCTGGCTCCTGTTCTCAGGAATTAGTCTGACATGTTTTTAGCCCACTAGGAAAACTGGAAGAGCTTTTTCTGTCTCTAGCTCAGCACCTCTGAGGCGATCTTAAGGCTGATCTGAATTCTGTCTACATAATACCAAAGCAACAGGTCAGTCCAGGCCAAAACTAACAAATGAGAAATCACTACTGGATTAACAGGGCTTCCCCGGTGGCTCAGAGAGTGAAGAATCTGCCGGCAGTGCAGGAAACCTAGGTTTGATTCCTTGGTTGTAAAGGTCCCCTGGAGAAGGAAATGGCAACCCGCTCCAGGATTCTTGCCTGGAAAAATCCATGGACAGAGGAGCCTGGCGGGCTATAGTCCATGAGGTCACAAAGAGTCGGACATGACTGAGTGACTAACACACACACTGGATTAACAACAAGGTCCTAATACATAGCACAGGGAACTACATTTACTATCCTTTGATAAAATATCATGGAAAAGAATATATATAAAGAAAAGAATGTATAACTGAGTCACTTTGCTGTACAGCAGAGGTTGGCACCATGTTATAAATTGACCATACTCCAATAAAAAATTATAAGATCAAATAAATTCCTACTATTAATAATGTTTGCTCCCTTAGTAGCCGTTGTCCTATTTGTTCTTAACAATCTTAGACGCAGGGGGTGGGTCAGGCTGTATATTCTTAGCACCTTAGCACCTCTGCCAAGTCACCCTGCATATTCTTCAAGGGACTTCCATTCTCTTACATAATAGTCTATTTGGTTTATCCCTTGCTACATGTCTTCCCAACCAGAATACAAGCCCCTTGAGACAGGGAATGTATCTGTCTTACTTAGGGCTTTATCTCCAGGGCCTAAAACATGATAAATGCTCAGGAAATAATTGTTGTATGAATGAATGAGGCAGATCTCTATGTTTTGAATAAAACTAATAATGTATTTTGAGTAAAAAAGAAAATTTACCTAATGAGATCCTAATCAAAGTGATCATAGAAAGTATCCTGGAAAAGGAATTCAGAAGTGAGGAAGGGAGATTCAGTTATTAATGTTTGCATTTGTATAGTTTTAGTTTTAAAATATTGACATACTGCATTAGTACTATCAAATATGCAAAGATACAAATTTTGGTAACAGGCTGTGTGGAGAAGACATGGAGAAAAAGGCACTCTCAAGTATTATAAGAGCCTACCTTATAGAAGACTATTACCGGGGGCAATTTGACAACATCTATCAAAACAAAAAATGCATATACCCTTAAGATTCTATTTTATTTTTGTGGAATTTATCTTTTGTATATATATAATAACAAAAACATGAAATGACATTTATAGAAAGTTTCTTTTTGTTGTAGTGTTGTTTACAATGGCAAAATGCTGGAAACCATCAAAATTGACATCATTAGAGACCCAGCTATATAAATTAGGGTCCCCATTGTGCAATGGAAAACTTTGCATCTGTAAAGATGAATGAGGATGCTCTCTATATACCCATATGGAAAGTTTTCCAAGATAACAACTTGAGTGTAAAAGCCAAGTATATAGCTTGCTATAATTTGTGTTTAAAAAATGGAGAGAGTATGTCATTAAATTGCTTATTTATGCACAAAATATTTCTGGAAGAATACACAAGAAAGTAATAAAAAGCATTGCTATGGATAGATGAAACAGGCGTAAGGGAAGGAGACAGGAATTGTATGCCATTCCGTATTAATCTTTTACTTGGGAACTATGAGAATGCACTATATGTTTACGTAGTTTTCTTTAAAAATATTTGCCTGCATAGAGATTGCTTAAAAAAAATGAGCTGTTACAACATATCTTGGTCTTATGAAAGATCATTGTAGTAGGTTGGACCAGCAGAAGCATCATGTTTGGGAAAAGAACTGAACCAGAAATAGTCGCTAATCCTGGGCCAGCTCTGACACTGACATTGACATTGACGTTGATATTCATGCTGAAGTTTGGGGAAGTTGTTCCCTCCCAGGGCTTCAGTGCCCCCACCTATAAGATAACAAGGGTGAACTGGAAACTTTTTAAACGTCCCTTATTGCTCTGACATTCTGGGATGTATTCAATGGCTGCTGCTGCTGCTGCTAAGTCAGTTCAGTTGTGTCGACTCTGTGCGACCCCGGAGACGGCAGCTCACCAGGCTCCCCCGTCCCTGGGATTCTCCAGGCAAGAACACTGGAGTGGGTTGTCATTTCCTTCTCCAATGCAGGAAAGTGAAAAGTGAAAGTGAAGTCGCTCAGTCATGTCTGACTCTTAGTGACCCCATGGACTGCAGCCTACCAGGCTCCTCCATCCATGGGATTTTCCAGGCAAGAGTACTAAGCTTTACTTAATTTGAATTAAACTACATCCTCTATAAAATATGTCCTATTAAGGCATTTTGAATACTTTTTTTTCACTTTGCTTCATTGGTGTTCTTTTTTAAAACTGCCTCTTTACAGTTACTTATGAGAAGCTCTCATCTTGCCTCTCTGCTAAGGTTACATGGTCATGAAGATGACTATGGCCTGTGATATGGCAATAGAGGACAGGCCATGTGCTGAGTAGAAAATGACCCAGAAAGAGACAGAGAGGAGGAGCCACCAAGAAACAAGATTCAGTGGGGTGGAAGCAGCCCATAAATGCATACTGAACCAAGAGACTCAGTTCATCCAGATGGATATTCTAGGAAACCAAATGCAGCTCCCTTTTTCCCACTTCTGCATAAGTGGGAGCTGAACTGCTCTGAGTGGTAACATTTTAAATGAGGTAAGACACACTAGTTTTACCTCACCAAGCTGAAATGTTCCCCTTCTAATAACAATATTCTACATTCCTATTCTGCTGCGGGGGTGAGGGGGGGTTTCTGCCCCTTCCCTTGTGCTTCATCCCTAGGTCCAGGTGTCCCCAGCTGGCCAAACAGTAGAATTCTACCCTGCCACAGGGATCATCAGACCCAGGGCTTTTGTCCAATGCATTGTGAAATAAGATGCTTTCTCTACTGTTGCTATCAAATCTTGGGGAAGAGGGATGTAGGGAGCTGCTGGTCACTATGATGAAATTGCATAAAGCTTGGGGATAGAGGAAAGCAGAAACAAGAGACGACAACAGCTTTGACATATTGTTTACATGCTCCTGAAACCTTGTTGGTTTCTAAGTCACATGGACCAATACATTTTTTAAAATTATTTAAGCCAGTTTACTTCACCTCTGTTTCTTGCAGTCAAAGGACCTGCATATAAATGCCAGTTCCAGCAGATTGACAGTGACTGCCCAAAGAATTATATTGAGAAAACCTTGAGGGCCTTATCTGGGCTCATGACTCATGAGAATGGTATGCCACAGAGAGAGAAGAAAAAGATGCAAAATGGTACATCTTTTTTAATAAGATGAAACCCCTGACTCATCCTCTGCCTCACTCTGGACTGGGCAATACTTCATTTTTTTCAAGGCATAGTCTTTCAAGTTGGGATATGGGAAGGAATTTGTTAGCATGTGTCCCCAGAAAGGTAGATGCCCACATTTACCTAGAGGTTTAGTGGGGGTTCCTACTTTCAAAGAAACTTGGTGCCGTAAGTAAATCTCTTCCTAGTTGTTGTTGTTCAGCCACCAAGTCATATCCGACTCTGCAACCCCATGGACTGCACCACACCAGGCTTTCCTGTCCCTCACCATCTCCCCGTTTGCCCAAGTGCACGTCCATTGAATCAGTGATGCCATCCAACCATCTCATCCTCTGTCACCCTCTTTTCCTTCTGCCTTCAATTTTTCCCAGCATCTGGGTCTTTTCCAATGAGTCAACTCTTTGCATCAGGAGGCCAAAGTTTTAGAGCTTCAACATCAGTCCTTCCAATGACTATTCAGGACTGATTTCCTTTAAGACTGACTGGTTTGATCTCCTTGATGTCCAAGAGACTCTCAAGAGTCTCCTCCAGCACGACAGTTTGAAAGCATCAATTCTTCTGCACTCAGTCTTCTTTATGGTCCAGCTCTCACATCCACACACAACCACTGCAAAGACCATAGCCTTGACTATACGGACCTCTATCAGAAAACTCATGTCTGCCTTTAACACACTGCCTAGGTTTGTCATAGCTTTACTTCCAATAAGCAATTGTCTTCTAATGTCATGGCTGCAGTCACCATCTGCAGTGATTTTAGAGCCTAAGAAGAGAAAATCTGTCACTGCTTCCACATTTTCCCCTTCTATTTGCCATGAAGTGATGGCACCAGGTGTTGTGATCTTCGTTTTTTAATATTCAGTTTTAGGCTGGCTTTTTCACTCTCCTCCTTCAACCTCATCAAGAGGCTCTTTAGTTCCTCTTTGTTTTCTGCCATTAGAGTGGTATCATCCACATATCTGGGGTTGTTGTTATTTCTCTCAGCAATTTTGATTCCAGCTTGGCACTCATCCAGCCCAGCATTTTGCATGATGTGCTCTGTATATAAGTTAAATAAACAGGGTGACAATAAACAGCTTTGCCATACTCCTTTCTCAATCCTGAACCAGTCAGTTGTTCCATATGAGGTTCTAACTGTTGCTTCTTGACCTGCATACAGGTTTCTCAGGAGACAGATAAGATGGTCTGGTGTTCCCATCTCTTTCAGTTTTCCACAGTTTATGACCCACACAGTCAAAGGCTTTAGCGTAGTCAATGAAACAGAGATAGATGAGTTTTTGTTGTTGTTGTTGTTGTTGTTTGAATTCCCTTGCTTTCTCTAGGATCCAGCGAATATTGGCAATTTGATTTCTGGCTCTTCTGCCTCTTCTAAACCCAGCTTGGACATCTGGAAGTTGTTAGTCCACGTAATGCTGAAGCGTAGCTTGAAGGATTTTGAGCATTACCTTACTAGCACGGGAGATGAGTGCAATTGTCTAGTGGTTTGAACATTCTTTAGTAATGCCCTTCTTAGGAACTGTGATGAGGATTGAACTTTTCCAGTCCTGTGGCCACTGCTGGGTTTTCCAAATTTGCTGACATATTGAGTGCAGCACTTAAATAGCATCATCTTTCAGGATTTTAAATAGCTCTGCTGGAATTTTATCACTTCCACTAACTTTATTGACAACAATGCTTCCTAGACCCACTTGACTTCACACTCCAGAATGTCTGGCTCTGGGTAAGTGATCACACCATTGTGGTTGTCCAGGTCATTAGGATCTTTTTTGCACAGTTCTTCTGTGTATTCTTGTCATCTCTTCATGATCTCTTCTGCTTCTATTAGGTCTTTACTGTTTCTGGCTTTTATTGTGCCCACTTTTGGATGAAATGTTCCTTTGATATTTCCAATTTTCTTAAAGAGATCTCTTGTCTTTCCCCTTCTGTTGTTTTCCTCTATTGCTTTGCACTGTTCATTGAAGAAGGCCTTCTTATCTCTCCTTGCTATTCTCCAGGACTCTGCATTTAGTTGGGTGTACCTTTCCCTTTCTCCCTTGCTTTTTGCTTCTCTTCTTTCCTCAGTTATTTGTAAAGCCACCTCAGACAACTGCTTTGCTTTCTTTCATTTCTTTTTCTTTGGGATGATTTTGTCTGCTGCCTCCTGTACAATATTACAAACCTCTGTCCATAGTTCTTCAGGCACTCTGTTTAGTAGATCTAATCTCTTGAAGATATTTATCACCACCACTGTATATTCACAGAGGATTTGATTTAAATTGTACCTGACTTCCCTAGTGGTTTTCACCACTTTCTTTAGTTTAAGTCTGAATTTTGCTATGAGGAGTTGATGACCTCAGCCAGTCAGCTCCAGGACTTGTTTTTGCTGACTATATACAGCTTCTCCATCTTTGGCTACAAAAAATGTAATCAATCTGATTTCTGTATTGACCATTTGGTGATGTCCATGTGTAAAGTTGTCTCTTGTGTTGTTCAGTTCAGTTCAGTCACTCAGTTGTGTCCGACTCTTTGCNCTGAATTTTGCTATGAGGAGTTGATGACCTCAGCCAGTCAGCTCCAGGACTTGTTTTTGCTGACTATATACAGCTTCTCCATCTTTGGCTACAAAAAATGTAATCAATCTGATTTCTGTATTGACCATTTGGTGATGTCCATGTGTAAAGTTGTCTCTTGTGTTGTTCAGTTCAGTTCAGTCACTCAGTTGTGTCCGACTCTTTGCAACCCATGGACTGCAGCATGCCAGGCTTCCCTGTCCATCACCAACTCCCAGAGCTTGCTCAAACTCATGTCCATTGAGTCAGTGATGCCATCCAACCATCTCAGCCTCTGTCATCCCCATCTCTTCCTGCCTTCAATCTTTCCCAGCATCAGAGTCTTTTCAAATGAGTCAGTTCTTCACATCAGGTGGCCAAAGTATTGGAGTTTCAGCTTCAGCATCAGTCCTTCCAATCAATATTCAGGACTGATCTCCTTTAGGATAGACTGGTTGGATCTCCTTGCAGTCCAAGGGATTCTCAAGAGTCTTCTCCAACACCACAGCTCAAAAGTATCAGTATCAATTCTTCCGCACTCAGCTTTCTTCATAGTCCAACTCTTACATCCATACATGACTACTGGAAAAACCATAGCTTTGACTAGACAGAACTTTGTCAGCTAAGTATTGTCTCTGCTTTTTAATATCCTGTCTAGGTTGGTCATAGCTTTTCTTCCAAGGAGCAAGCATCTTTTAATTTAATTTAATGTGCTGTTGTACCTATCCTCAAAACATACTCTGAAAGAGAAATCTCCTTCCTATGTGACCTGGTGTGCCTTGTGCTCCACTCACTTCTCCAGCCTCAAAAAGTCTGCAATCTTGTATGTGGTCAAAATGAGCAATGATACTAAAAGCATAATGGATTACAGAGGTAGCATTTTAAAAGTTTACAAAAACAGAAGATAAGAAGTGAGTCCTAGAGACTGAAGCAATGAAAGGTTATTCATTGATTATTTCTAAACTGGCTTTCATGGTTTCCCGAATTTGTGCAAGTTGATATGTTTAACTGAGATGCTTCTTGTTGGAAATTTTATTAATTCTGACCCCATTTGACATCCTCAAAAAATAAACACTGCTGCATAAGAATGGGGTGTTTTTCTGACAGAAAGCTATTCACTCAAAACATTTTAAAAATCAAAGCACACGTACATACTTCTACTTTTTTGAGGCATTCAATTCAGGCTTTTAAGGCATAATTTACATACAATCAAATTCATACTTCTTAGTTACAGAGTTCTATAAATTTGGACAAATGTATTCCATTGCACTATCACTACCCCAATCATGTAAGAAATGAATCGCCAGTCTAGGTTCGATGCAGGATACAGGATGCTTGGGGCTGGTGCACTGGGATGACCCAGAGGGATGGTATGGGGAAGGAGGTGGGAGGGGGCTTCAGGATTGGGAACACATGTACACCCGTGGCGGATTCATGTTGATGTATGGCAAAACCAATACAATATTGTAAAGTAAAATAATAATAATAATAAATAATAATTTTTTTAAGATATAAAACAGTCTCATCACTTCAAGCAATTCCCTTGTGTCCCTTGATAACCAGTCCTTGGCCCCAGTCTTGGCACCTGCAACCATAAATCTGTTTTCTGAACTTAGAGTTTCCCAAAGTGTCATGACAGGGGAATCACACAGTAAGTAACCTTTGAAATCTGACTCACTTTAACTGGCATGATGCATTTGAGATCCATCCAAGTTGTTGCATCTATCAGGAATCTGTTCCTCTTTATTATTGAGTAGTACTACACTGTGTGTATGTACTATAGTTTGTTTATCCATTCACCAAGGAAAGGACATTTGGGTGTTCCTGTTTTGGCAACTATGAATAAAGCCACTATAAACTTTTTTTTACATGTTTTTGTCTTCACAAGTTTTTGTTTCTCTAGTACAAATACCTAGGAGAACAAGTGCAGCTTGAGTGTATGTTCAACTTATAAAAAACTGTCAAAGCATTTTCCACAGTGACTGTTTCATTTTGCATTCCCTGCAGCAATGTAGTCACCTTCATTCATAAATAAGTTGAATGTCATTTTATATAGGTTTAGCTATATCATCATATCTCCACTAAGCCTTAGGGGACTTTGTGTCCTTGGTAAGAGCACAGTAATCTATAGATATCACTCAATCATTTTTGTGACATAAGACTCAAGAGCCCTAGCTCAAGTGTGATTTTTTAAAAAGACACAAATGTAGAACTGTGATATTTGAAAGGAAATTAAAGTTCACTGCTTCAACATTTTTGAGTAGGGCTGGGGTTTTTTTTTAGATTTCTTGAGATATGACTGACAAATAAAAATTGTGTGTACAATTTTGTGCAATATGATTATCATACATATACACATATACACATTGTGAACTGCTTACCACAGTCAAGCTAATTAACATATCCATCACCTCACATAATTTTCTTTGTATATGTGTGTGAAGCGAAGGGAGTGACAATTAAGATTTCCACCCTTAGCAACTTCCAAGTATACAATACAGCACTGTTAACTATAGTCACCAAGCTATTCATTAGATTACCAGCACTTACCCATCCTGCATATATGAAACTTTAACAAACATTCCTCCATTCCCCATACTTCCAGTCCCCTGGTAACTATATCCTCTCTGCCTCTAAGAGTTTGATTTTTCTAGATTGCACACATGAGTGATATCATGCAGTATTTGTCTTTCTGAGTCTGAATTATCTCACTTAGCATAACACCCTCGAGGTTCATCCATGTTGTGACAATGGCAGGATTTTCTTTATTGCTCATTGCAGCATTAATCACAATAGCCAAGGTATAGAGACAACCTAAGTGTCCATCATCAACTGAACAGAGAGAGAAAATGTGAGATTGTCCATATATAAACACACAGTGGAATAGTATCCAGCCTTAATGGCAAAAAACAAATCTTGCCATTTGAGTAGGGCTGTTCTGACCCAATCATAATAGACTGCCTCTCTTTCAGGCCCTGTTCAATAGACCCCATGTTTACTGCCCATGTGAAATTGCACATGTTCTTTAGCTGCTTTAAGCTCGCTTCTTCATTTCTAAAGGGTTTTTGTGAGGATCAAGAGAAAAATGTATGGGAAAGAATTCTGGAATCAAAAAACAGTTAAATACTAAGCATTAATTAAAAAAAAAAAAACAGACATTGTTAGTGTTTTGCTTTCTGTGGGCAATCTTATCAAACCCAGGTAGGCTTAAAACCGAAAGCATGGGCCATATGATTATTAAATGTTAGCCCAGATAATGTGATTTTCAAAGGTTAGAACTAAAAGACCCTTCGAGATCTTCCACCAAGTCCTAGCTCTAAATGATAGTGAAGAAATGGAGGCCCAAAAAATCTGAGATCACACAAAGTTACTAGTTGCAAAGCTAGTTAGAAAATTCAGAAATTTCTGACTCAATGTCCAATTCTCCCATTATTCTGCCCAACTGTCTTCTCAAGACTGGTTTGAACAGCAATTAAACACAACCAAATTTTAGGTTGTGTCCTAAAAGATGATGCTGTGAAAATGCTGCACTCAATTCAGTTCAGTCTCTCAGTCATGTCCGACTCTTTGAGACCCCATGGACTGCAGCACACCAGGCCTCCCTGTCCACCACCAACTCCCAGAGTTTACTCAAACTCATGTCCACTGAGCCGGTGATGCCATCCAACCATCTTATCCTCTGTAACGCCCTTCTCCTCCTGCCTTCAGTCTTTCCCAGAATTAGGGTCTTTTCAAATGGGTCAGTTCTTCGCATCAGGTGGCCAAAGTATTGGAGTTTCAGCTTCAGCATCAGTCCTTCCAATGACTATTCAGGACTGATCTCCTTTAGGATAGACTGGTTGGATCTCCTTGCAGTCCAAAGGACTCTCAAGAGTCTTCTCCAATATCACAGATAAAAAGCATCAATTCTTCCGTGCTCAGCTTTCTTCATAGTCCAACTCTCACATCCATACATGACTTCATGTATGAATCACAACAAACTGGAAAATTCTTCAAGAAATGGGAATACCACATCACTTTACCTGCCTCCTAAGAAATCTGTATGCAGGTCAAGAAGCAACAGTTAGAACTGGACATGGAACAACAGACTGATTCCAAATCAGGAATGGAGTACATCAAGACTGCATATTGTCACCCTGCTTATTTAACTTATATGCAGAGTACATCATGAGAAATGCTGAGCTGGATGAAGCACAAACTGGAATCAAGATTGCCGGAAGAAATATCAGTAACCTCAGATATACAGATGACACCACACTTATGACAGAAAGCGAAGAAGAGTTAAGAGCCTCTTGATTAAAGTGAAAGAGGAGAGTGGAAAAAGTTGGCTTAAAACTCAACATTCAGAAAACTAAGATCATGTCATCCAGTCCCATCACTTCATGGCAAATAGATGGCGAAACAATGGAAACAGTGTCAGACTTTATTTTTGTGGGCTCCAAAATCACTTCAGATGGTGACTGCAGCCATGAAATGAAAAGATGCTTGCTCCTTAGATGAAAAGTTATGACCAAACTAGACAGCACATTAAAAAGCAGAGATATTACTTTGCCAACAAAGGTCCATCTAGTCAAGGCTATAATTTTTCCTGTAGTCATGTATGGATATGAGAGTTGGAATATGAAGAAAGCTAAGTGCTGAAGAATTGATGCTTTTGATCTGTGATACTGGAGAAGACTCTTGAGAGTCCTTTGGACTGCAAGGAGATCCAACCAGTCCATTGTAAAGGAAATCAGTCCTGAATAGTCATTGGAAGGACTGATGCTGAAGCTGAAACTCCAATACTTTGGCCACTTGATGCGAAGAACTGACCCGTTTGAAAAGACCCTGATTCTGGGAAAGACTGAAGGCAGGAGGAGAAGGGGATGACAGAGGCTGAGATGGCTGAATGGCATCAGTGGCTCAATGGACAATGAGTTTGAGCAAGCTCCAGGAGTTGGTGGTGGACAGGGAGGCCTGGTGTGCTGCAGTCCATGGGGTCACAAAGAGTTGGGTATGACTGAATGACTGAACTGAACTGAAATTTTAAGCTAGTCCCCACCACAATGGAATAGCCACTCAGCTTATACTAACACCGAGTTGCTCTCTATCACAACCCCTTTTCTTACTCTCACCTGGTATTAATTCCCACCTTCACCCATTTGTTGTACTGTCTCTCTGCCTCAGTGGAAGTTAAATTCTGCCAGAGTAGGAACCTCTGTTAACTACATTACCTGGCACACAGTAAATCCTAAATAAAACTTTGTTGAATGATGATTAGAAAAACAGACATTAATCAAATCATTCATACTCAGAATAGTTTTGACTAAATGAGAGATATCTTCTCTGACAACTTTTTAAGTCATTTGTTTGGGTGATTTGAACGCATCACAAGCCCAACGGGAGAAAGATAATTGCTCAGGGAACCAGACTCAAGGGGCCTAAATCCTATTCCATCCCGTCATTGCCCAGTCCTGCTCTGTCTTGCTCCTGTAAGGGACACATTGTCTAAACAGCATCAAGTGTTAACTTGTTAAATCAGTTACACCCAAAAGAGTTGAGATTATTTAACAATGCAACAAGATGAGGTAATATCAAGAATTCTGAGGAGAGGCAGAGTTTTCTAAGACTCTAGTTCCATGCCAGGGAGCTATTGTTTATGAAAAGATTTTTGAAAAATGAAGAATTAACTCAGTAACTAATCTCTTTCATGGGAATTCATTGTGCTTAGTTCTCACATTTGAAATTCTTAATTTTATATCCATTTCACAGTCATCTTATTAGTCTAACTTTTTAGAAGAAATGTGTAAAGCAAATGCTTCTAAATTTAATTAGAATTTTAACCATTGTAACTCATCCATGTGGAGGAAAGAAATACATAATTGCCAGCCTTATTTGTTCTGAACAAAGATTGGTTCCATTTGCCACCACTGGGAATTTTTAGGAATATTCTCTCTGGAGGTCAGGGATTCTGTGAGTTTTTTCACTGATCTATTTCTAGAACCTGGAATGGTATGAGGCTCATAGAAGAAATCTAATAACTATTTACTGAGTGCATGAAAAAATGTGGCGTTATTTACCCAAGGCAAAACCCTCCCATGGCTTTTTCAAAGAAAGATAAGCCTGGCCTCTAGCTCCCAGCACCATTCCAGAAGAGACCTGTGTGGTCTTTACATTCATGTTCTCAGGCACATTTCATATAAATCCCATAAATTCAACTGGGTTTCCTACTCAAGCTACCTTATGGTACTTTTCTGAGAGCCTCACTACATACAAACTCGGGGGGAAAAAAAAAAGAAACTACATCCCAGGAACCAGTGCAGAAACAAAGGGAAATCTTACAAGGAAGGCAGTGGAGTGATTCAGTGAGGATCATCAGATTAAAACTTGGAACAAAGATCTGGTCACTCCCACACCACTTAACTTGTATATAAATGTCACCAAGTCACATCCTCATTCTAGACCTCATCCAAAAACTGAGGTTATTTAGCACATGGGTTTTCTCACCTAAAAACCACTCTGTGGGCCAAGTAGGATTTTATACAGAATGCACTTGAAAGTGAACCCATTTCTTACTTTCACCACTCCTCCAGATGCCCACAAGAAAAGCCTGAGGTTGCTGTAGCACCTGCCTCTGGCCAGGGGCAGAAAAGGCAATTTGTTTATTATCACTGCTGCATCTCTTAGAGATAAGGTTGATTTATTCCAGCCTCACTAGATAATAAAAACCTGTGCATTTGTGCTAGGAGCTCCATGGTGGAAGTTCCAAGGAAACCACAGGATTTTGTGAACAGTAGACAACAAAGCACCTTTCTCTTTTTTCCATGGAAATGAAAGAAATTTTCAAATATCCTCCCCTAGATGGGAACGCCACCTGATCTCATAAAGCCCCTGTAGGATCTATCTCATCTTCAAAGATGTCCCCCAGTGAACCACTCATCCCAGTATCTATACCACCATGTAATCCCCTCCCTTACCAAATCTAAGCCAGACCTGTACAACCAACAGGATGCAGCAGAAGTAACACTGTGTAACGTATAAAGCTAAGTCATAGAAGTCTTGTGGTTCCCAATTTAGACTCCTGGAAAGCTAGTTCCTGGAATGCTCTCTTTCAGATACCAGCCACCATGCTGTAAGAAGCCCAAGCTCCATGAAAAGGTCACATCTCGCACACCACAGCCATAGCTGAGGTCCCAGCTAGCAGCTGTCATCCACCCCTAGCTTACAAGGTAGCCATCATGGATGCCCAGCCCAGTCCAGTCTTTGGATTATTCTAGTCCCAACCACCATCTGACTGCAACTATGTAACACTCCTCAAGAGAGAACTTCCTGGTTGAACCTAGTAAATCCACCAGGCCAAGAGAAATAATAAGGTGTTACCTAAAGTCACAAAGTTTTGATACAACAATAAGTAACTGGATGTCATGTGTAAATACTCAGTCATATCTGATTCTTTGAGACCACATGGATTATAGCTCACCAGGCTATTCTGTCCATGGAATTTTCCAGGCAAGAAATATTGGAGTGGGTTGCCATTTCCTTCTCCAGAAGTAACTGGAACACGGCCTCAAATTCCTTTACAAGTTTCTATGACCTTGAGTTGCTCTCATAAGTCATTTATGCTCATTTATGCAAGCCTCTGCCCCTTCTTGAGCTTCCCTGGTGTCTCAGACGGTAAAGTGTCTGCCTACAATGCTGGAGACCTGGTTTCAATCCCTGGGTTGGGAAGATCTCCTGGAGAAGGAAATGGCAACCCGCTCCAGTATTCTTGCCTAGAAAATCCTATGGATGGAGGAACCTGGTAGACTACAGTCCATGGGGTCACAGAGAGTTGGACACGACTGAGGAACTACACACACACTGCCCCTTCCTAGCAGAAGTTTACAAATAGCTGAGTGTGTTTTAAATTTTGAAATTAGGATTTTCTCCTATTGAATTTGAAAAGATTTACACTGAATGCAAAACAATGAGGTTGAGTTTTTAAAAATATAATACAAAACTAGTTTTATAAATTTGGTTCCAAATACATGTCTGCAATTACAGTCTATAGTTCTCACAATTATGTTCTTCAAAATTATTCTGACTTCAAATAACCTTTCCATTAAATTACAGGAACTGGGGAGAAGTTGAAATAGTGTCAAATCTGCATCTTGCAAGCTGCATCTCACACCAAGGACAAGCACAGAAACCCTAGGTCAGGTCACATATTCCTTCTCACGTTTCAGAAAGCATAATCCCCATGACTCATTGTCTAGGGTACTTGCTTTGCTTTCTTGTTTGGATTTGGATGCTGATTTATCCAGTCTAGTTGTGCCTTACTGAACCCAATCATGACAGAAATGAAAAATCCCTAACACACACTCATAGAAACACAAATACACAGAAAACAAATATCTTGGATCATGGAAGAATTTGATGTTGTCATTGTTTTGTGATTTATTTTCTTTAAATTTCTCTCGGTTTCTTTTGGAGACGTTGAATTACACTTATGAGTTGTTGGTTAAGTTATGGCTCTTGTATTCCAGGCACTGTGCTAAGTGTTTTAGATGCATTTACTCATTAACTTCAGAACCTTGTGATACAAGGTTATTTTTTATTATTATTATAAATACAAGGTTTGTTATTATTCCCATTTTACAGCTGAAAGAACCATGGCTCAGAAAAGTTAAGTGATTTGCTAAAGTTTCACAGATATTAAGTACTCTGAGCTATGAACCTAGGTCTACCTCTCTAGCAACAGAAACATAGCTGGAAACATCTCTGAATTCCCACACATCCAGAAATCACACCTCAGTTATTGAATCATTAAGCAGGAACCATAGAGAATTTGAATCTAAGTTTGGGAAATTGCAAAGTGCTGACAATTTCAGACTGCTTATTTATATTAGTACAGTCATTGACAGAGTTCTGTATTGTCCAGAATGCACTAGTAGTTTCCCTGTTAAGTTTTATCCCATCCTTCATGTGCATGAGCTTCCCTGGTGGCTCAGACGGTAAAGAGTCTGCCTGCAATGTGGGAGACCCGGATTCAATCCCTGGGTCAGGAAGAGCCCCTGGAGAAGGAAATGGCAACCCACTCTAGTACTCTTGCCTGGAAAATTCCATGGGTGGAGGAGCCTGGTGGGCTACAGTCCATGGGGTTACAAAGAGTCAGACATGCCTGAGCAACTTCACTTTCACTTTCATGTGCATGGACATTGGGGATTATCCATTCAGAAGGCTTTGGGCAGGGACACAAAAGGCAATCACAGGAACTCAGGAGATTCAATAATTGGGAACTCAGAGGCTGCTGGCATGAACTGAATAGCAACCAGGACATTTAGGAACCATTCCTATGGATCAGTCCACATGCTCTGGGGAGAGAATGGGATACACAACAGAAACAAATGGGTTCTTGGAGGGGAGGGAATGGTATACACGTGTGCACACTTTGTGTGTGTGTGCATGTTGAAAAGGTAGGGGCTGCTTTTCCTCCATGAGTTGTTTCCAAACAACCTTTCCTCTCATTCCATCTGTGCCCCTTCAAACCAATTTTCTCTGCATTCTTTCATAGCCAAACCATCTTGGAGAAACTGAGACAGCCTCAGATGAGATTTCATGGTAGAATGTGCAGGGGTGGGATGGGTTGCTCTGTTTGTTCTTTTTCTCTTATTCCTATCTCTAGTCATAATTGCAGTCCCTCTTTCCCTCTAGGACATTTGCCATTTCAAATATATTCAAAAATAAGTAAATAAAGTATATTTATATTACGATAATCAATAGTTCCTCTTTGGAAATGCAAACATGTGACTCTGAGCCTCAGTTTCCTCGTGAGCAAATGTCCATACTTCTCCTCCCAGATAAGTTGGCCTTTGTCAACACACACACATACAAACACACTACATTGTATTGTCAATTAACTGAAAAGAGACTTGAGTGGATGATTAGGGTTACCTGGAGACAAGACTGCAAAGAAGCCAAGTCAGGAGTAAATGTTATCAGGACAGCCTGGAAAGCACATGGCCCCTGAGGTCAGACCAGCCCACTGCAAACCCGACTCCTATGATTCACAAAGTGTGAGATCTTAGGCAAATAATTGAAATTCTCCAAGACCTGGCTTCCTATCAGTAAAATGGAGATATTAATAGTACCTGTGGTGTTGGAGCTGAAGCTCCAGTACTTTGGCCACCTCATGTGAAGAGTTGACTCACTGGAAAAGACTCTGATGCTGGGAGAGATTGGGGGCAGGAGGAGAAGGGGACAACAGAGGATGAGATGGCTGGATGGCCTCACTGACTCTATGGGCATGAGTCTGAGTGAACTCCAGGAGTTGGTGACGGAGAGGGAGGCCTGGTGTGCTGCGATTCATGGGGTCACATAGAGTCGGACACGACTGAGAGACTGAACTGAACTGAACTGTGGTGTTGGAGAAGACTCTTGAGAGTCCCTTGGACCGCAAGGAGATCCAACCTGTCCATTCTGAAGGGGATCAGCCCTGGGATTTCTTTGGAGGGAATGATGCTGAAGCTGAAACTTCAGTACTTTGGCCACCTCATGTGAAGAGTTGACTCATTGGAAAAGACCCTGATGCTGGGAGGGATTGGGGGCAGGAGGAGAAGGGGACGACAGAGGATGAGATGGCTGGATGGCATCACTGACTCGATGGGCATGACTGAGTGAACTCTGGGAGTTGATGATGGACAGGGAGGCCTGGCGTGCTGTGATTCATGGGGTTGTAAAGAGTCGGACACAACTGAGCAACTGAACTGAACCCTCAAAGTTGTTTTGAACATGAAATAAGTCAATACATGCCAAATACTTAACCCAATGAGTGATACACAGCAAATGCTTAGTAAATATTAGCTGTTATTTACTATATAGTACACAGAATTTATAATACCTATTAGTTATTGAATATTTTCTACACACAAAACTGTAGGCTATTTAAATACACTATCTCTCTCAATCTTCAGAGCAACCCTATAAGCCCTGCTCTAGAATATCCCCTTTTCCAAATGAGAAAACTGAGATGCAAATAAGTTAAGTCATGTCTGCAAGGTCCCAGTGTTACTAAGTATCACAGCACAGTTGGTCCGACTTCAAGTCTGAGGTCCTAGCCAAGTCTCACACAAAATTACCTTCCTAAAACCCAGAGCAGAGTTTCTTTGAACATCTGTCAACACTTTCCATAGGCCTTTCAGGACCCCAGCTCCTCTGAACTCCCCAAAACCTTTATGGTCCTTTAAAATACCAGGGGTATCCACTGTTGAAGTCAGATAACTTCACATGAGGTAAAAATGAGCATGTGGAGAGGACTCTTTCTTCTCTATGAGTTTTCATACCCACACACTATATTTGGTGTGAGGATAAACGTATTTATTATAAATGCTTTTAAGACGCTGCAAGTCCTGACACACGGTGAACATGGCAGAGAGCAAGTGAGGCAGAGAGAGAGCATGAAGGACACCTGCTCAGAGCTTAGAGTCAGACTACCCTGCATTCAAGCCCTCTGTCTGTCCTTCATCAGCTTTGGGCAGCTCATTTCACCTCTGTGAGCCTGCTTCCACATCTCTACAGGTAACAGGACACACCTCTCCCCAGAGGATGTTTCTGAAGATTAAATGAGGTCATCCCTGTGAAGCACATGACACAATGCAAGACAAATGGGAAGTTAATACTCTTAATAATAATACTGTGATTGTTAAGTGTTCAAAAATGTTATTTGTAATTATTATTAATATTTAATTCTCAAAACAGTTATACCATACAGACAAGGATACCAAGACTTGGGGAGCCTGGGTGCCCTGCTCAGGACCCCTTAGGGGCTGGTAGTGTTCTTCTCACAACCTCCTACCAGCTGCTGAAATCAGCAGGGCAGTGAAGTACTCATGGGTGGGTAATGTGCTAATGGGTGGGCTCTGAGGACAGAATCCACTTTTTTTTGAAAGAGTAGCAACACAAGCCGTTACCAGTTCTATAATCTACAGTTCCTCAACAGCAAAGTTAACCCCAGTCTTCAGGGACCATCCTGTATCGTTGGGTGCCCAGTAGAACTGAGAAATGTCTTGGGTGGGCTTCCACCTTAGTTTTTACCTTGAGTCATATACTAAGGTGATTAGGTCAGAAAAGTTTCCCCCAGAAGCTCCAGTTCTTTGAGTGGTTGTGATATTAAGCACCCCCTAGATGTTGCAGATGGGTGGTTGAAATACTTGCTCTGGGAGGGGTGGCCAGTCACAAAAGCCAGGGTCATAACAGTGTTGTTATTAGAATTGGGGTGACTAATTTCCAGGTAGAATCAGAGGCTCTTACAAATTGCTTTTGTAGAAGTCATACCCTCAAATGTCCAACCTGCCCCGAATCACTCTACACTCAAAGCAGAAATACCTGGCATCAGAGAACTCAATAAATATATCACAGAAACACATGGGATTTGGTTCGAGGAGACAGGCCTTCTCTTGCCTTGAAAAGTGGCATGCCGATGACATCATGTGAGTCAATATGTTTCCCAGTGTCTAAGGGTAGTTTCAGAAAGCAACCCAGACTCCAGTGAGCTGAGTGACCTTGGAGAAAGCTCTTCTCTTTCTGATTCTCCTTTGGTAAAATGAAGGGTTGAACTAGATGGTCTCTGAAGCCTGTGGACTGTAATATTACCACATGTTATGATATAAAATTCTCTGAGCATTGGTTCCTTTAAGAGGTAGTAAGAAGTAATAATTTAATATCTAACTGTTTCATACAACAACGCTATGAAGTTGGTACTATTAATATTCTTATATTACAGACGCAGAAACCAGGGCCCAGACTAGTTAAGTGTTTTGTCCAAGACTCTTGTACAAAGCTGGGATTTTAACCCAGGCAGCTCAACCCATAGGCCTATGCCCTCAGTCATTAATATTATTAATGAAAATAGTAATGAACTAGTCATGCAAACTAAGGGTTCCAGATGCTTCTTTTCAGGATTTCTCCATTTCTATGCCATCAACAGTGTGTGTGTCAGTTCTCAGGCATCAGCTGGCAGATGTACATACATATCACCTACCTAGGTACTGGCATGTCAACGCCAGACAAGTCCTAACAGATCATCTGGGTTGGGTGTTCTTAACTCATTATCCTTGAGCAGCCATTAAAGGGGACATAAACTCTCTAAAGTTACACAAAAAATAAGGGTGTGTGTAATTCTGAAGACAGATGTCATAGATTTCTTCAGATTTCCAAGAAGATCTAAAAACTTTTAGAGATCAACTCATGTTTTGACAGTCAATAAAACTGAGACCACCAGATGAAAATGGACCCCGACCAGGTACACATAGCAAGAAGTGACAGAGCTGGATTCAGACCCCAGATCACCTGACCCAGAGCCTGGGCTCTTTGGCTACATCATGCCCATTCAACTCAATTCTTTTCAACATGCATCAAGGCCCTGCCAGGGTCAAGAAGCCTTAATGGGGATTACACACACAGCTCAAAAACTTTGAGTAGTTTTAGAAAATTGTCATGCTTCATGCTTAATGCAAAATGGCATTTCATTGTTTCTCTAAAGTTCTTGTCATTGATAATTACCACTGATCTGCTTGTCTGCTATTCACGAAAACTTAGCCCATGGCATTTCATTCATATCTGGTCCAATCTGCCTTTACTAGCTTCACTCCTGACCTCTATAGATGCCTAAGGTAGTTGGGAATTGCTATCTCATTGTTCTGTTTTAAAAAATTAGTTCAGAAGAAAACTGACAACAGCTAAACTACATAAAGCAAAATATATTCATGACTAAACATTGAATCACATTGTCCTGACAAAGTTCAGATCAACCAAATGTGTTTCAGGAAAACTGGACTTAGTAGAAGTAAAGCCACAGTAGAAAATTCACTCTGGAAGAAGCTAAAATTTGATACAATTACATTTGATACAGATAAATCACAACTGATAATTAAGCCTTCCTTGTAAAAATTCACATAAAGGAGTGAATTCCTGTAAAATTGATTTTGATAAAATAAGAAATGACAAAGAGTAGAAATCGTTTCACTGCACTATATTGAACATTGATTTTTAAATTAAAATGGCTTGATGAGACTAATTAAGAAAAATAAGTTCTTGACAAAACTTCAACCATGTTGGTGCTAGTTATAAACATGGAGTCAAAGCACCTTCAGTGCCAAAGGATAGAGGTCAAAATGTCTGCCGTGTTAAACATGTCAAAAGGAAAGTACTAATAGAGGGAGATCAAAATTTCCTGTAGTCTTTTGCGAGATTTGCAATCATTTGCAGGCAATGCTCTGATGAGGCAGACAAACTGACATGGCCACTGACTTTGCAAAGCTCACTTGAAAAGCCAAGCAACTAGCACAGACGATATTACTTTAGGCATGCTTTAATCCTACAAGTTCCAAGAAGACACAGAACATCAAGGAGTAAATGCTCTCTTTATGGGTGGAGTGAGTGAAGAATTTCTCAAACCTGCAAGGAGGTTCCAGGAGAATTTACTTTTCTTCCTGAACAAGAGCGGTCTCTTTCTCTTTTGTCTTCCTTTTCTGGTGGTCCCAGGAGTTACTTGCTCCAGGTCATCTCCAGTGCTAGGCACTGGCTTATCCAACAGACCTCTGGGCCTCGTGCCTTTGCACTCTCATTCTTCAACAAGGCTGGAGTCAGTGGTATGCCAGAGCTGGCTCAAACCAACTCCTGAAAGCCAGTTATTAAATTTAAAGGATTTGATAAGCTGAGTGTTAAGCATAGCCATTATTAAAAGTGAAATTATAACTGTGAAGAAAGCTGAGCGCTGAATGCTTTTGAACTGTGGTGTTGGAGAAGACTCTTGAGCATCCCTTGGACTGCAAGGAGATCCAACCAGTCCATTCTGAAGGAGATCAGTCCTGGGTGTTCTTTGGAAGGAATGATGCTGAAGCTGAAACTCCAATACTCTGGCCACCTCATGTGAAGAGTTGACTCATTGGAAGGCTCTGATGTTGGGAGGGATTGGGGGCAGGAGGAGAAGGGGACGACAGAGGATGAGATGGCTGGATGGCATCACTGACTCGACGGACATGAGTTTGAGTGAACTCCGGGAGTTGGTGATGGATAGGGAGATCTGGAGTGCTGCAATTTATGGGGTCACAAAGAGTCGGACATGACTGAGCGACTGAACTAAACTGAACTGAAACTTATGATCAAATATACCACCTTTAAAAGAGGTAATAAATATTCAAAACTCATCACTTCCTGATTAGTTTAGTAGAATTTGCTTCTAAGGTCATTTACATCTATCACATCTGTATGGTAGTCACTTTATGGTGGTGTGCATATCTTTCCCAGCCCCATATTCAGTAACATCACACTAGTAGATGGAAATTAGCCAAAGTGGGAGTAGTTATACCACAGAAAATTGCAAATGCTACAAATAGAGACTTAACGATGGTTCTGTTGATTGTCTAGATTTAGGAAAGTGAAACTAATAATGTAGATTATGCTTAAAGCTGACAAGTCTATAGCTATTCCACAGTGATAAGCACAAAAAGCAGGCAATTCTTTCAAACTCAGCAAAAGTCACTCACACTATTGACAAATGAGTGGTTTCCAAGCTCTTTGTTGCTTCACTTTTGTCTTACTTGTTAAAGAAAATATCAATGAACATTCTTGTCAAAACTGTTCTTGTTATCCAACTGCAACCATGACTGACTCTAGATACAAGAGTTCTGAATAAATCAAGGAACCCATTGTCTGAAAACCAATATGGAATTTACCTTAGCATTTACATTCTATTATTTGTAAATTGGGTGTTGTACATCCTTCATAAAAGTAAAACGTGTCATAACCTTGAGTATGCATTCACACACACATTTCCAGAGTTGTCACTTACCTCTGACGTCCCTCAGAAGCCTCCCATCTCTTACCATGAGACCACCAGGACCTGCTGCAGCCACCAGGCCACTAGGCCAACTGAGGTCATGATGGGCCCAGGGAAATACTGGAAGCTTCAGACTAGAGGAAAGGAAGGCCAATGTTTACAGTGACGGCTGGCTGCAGAATGGCCTTTGTCTGCTCTGGGCCTTTATTTATTTTCACACCAGCCTAAGGCCTTTGACCCTAGTTTGAAGTCAAAAGACAGGAAGAAAGATTATTTTTATGACGATTGGCAACATAGTTTGGCTGGCAGAGAACCCCGGGGCACTATGAAGACCTGGCCAAGGACATCTCAAGGCCCTGGAAGGATAGCTCGCACAAGAATCGGAAAGAGAACAACCCCACTTCTTCCTTTAGGCAATACACTGTTTGGAGTCTCTGTAGGAAGACCACACTCACTCGCATTCCTCTCTGTTTCTCATTTGCTGGTGTCCTTTTGGGGAGAGGGGGAACATACTTACTTATTTCATTATTTTACCCATGTATAACTTATATCCTAAATAATGCCTCCCATGCAATCACATACTCATTCAATCAATATTGAGTACCTTTGTGAGTCAGGCACTTTTCTCATGCTGTAGATGCAAGGGTGACCCAGGCAATCTCTCACCCCATGGCACATATTGTCAAGTGGACAATATGGACATTAAACTGGTTTTACATCCAGTTGGATGCAAACTCTTAAGTGCTTGCTCCACATGTCCCAAGCTGAAATTCATTATTTTCTTCACATAAATACTCTTCTCAAATGCCTGTCAATAGAACCACAGCAATCATAGCCACTACTTATATGACATGTGCCAGGCACTAATCTAAACACTTGACATACATTAACGCACTTATTCCTCACAAAATTCCCACAAAAAATTATTAAACCTATTATCACCCTCATTTTACCAAAAGCTTAAAAGCTTCTCTGATAAGCAGTGAAATTGTTCAATGGCACCACCATTCACCTTGGGCAGGATGTTCAGGTAAACAAGATCAATCCAGCTGAAATTCCATAAAATTTAGCAAATGTCGACCTTCAGTTTTTATGCAATACCTGCAGTCTGGATGAGGCTCAGATGGTATCCTGACTCTGCTACTTTCTATCTGAAGGACTTTGGGTAAGAGTTAATTTCTTACTTAACCTCTCTGAACTTGTTTCCTTATGTGTTCTATATGAACAATTATACTATCAGTTACTCCCTGGGTAGGGTGAGACCATTAACAGGAGTCAGTGATATAATGGGACTGCACATCTGGGACCTTGGCCCACCCAAGAGTCCATAGACTCCTTAAGGTCATGGACCTTGATTACCTTGCTCACTGGAATGTGAGCCTAGCACAAAATAGATGTTGAGTATTGGTTGGATGAGTGATTGGTTGGTTGGTTGGATGGATAGATGGATGGTTCTGTTTCCATTGTCCCACAGGAGCTGGCCCCAATTCAGACTCTCCTTCCGCAAGTTTCTCATACATGAATCCATTCTCCCCCAAGAAGACCAACAGATACTCAAAGGCAGGTCTTTTGTCCTACATCTCACCACAGCCCCAATTTATGATTCATTCATGAAGGAGCCTTGGAAGTCTGAAACAACACTGCCCACTCAGGCTTCAAGACATCCTAAAATTTCACCTGTTCCCTGCTGCCCTTACTTCCAAAAAACTTTCAGAACTATAAAGGGATTTCCTGTAACGCTTGGTAAATTAATGCTTATATAAACTGAGTTTTCTGGTCATTCACTTTCTTATGACAAAGGGGAATCATCAAGTGTTCACAAGGGAAATCATTCCCTTTAAGATCCTAAGTTCTAAATAGAAAATGTGAAACCAGAATTGCATGGTTATTGAAATCACTGATTTTTAAATCAGATAGAACTGGTTTTGAATCTCTGCAAGTGTCTTAACTTCTTTGAACCTGTACCCTTTCATCTGGAAAGTGGGAATAATAACACATTCTTTGTAGGGTCATTTGAAGGATCAAGTCAAATATCGTAAGTATATTACTTAACACCATGCCTAGTACAGGGCAGGGACTCAGCAAAAGACTGTGATCATCCCTGATCATAATTGGTACTGAGTTGAAAATTAGGAAGAGACTAGCACATCTATAACAATACATCCTAAACAAATGAAAACTATGTCTATTATTCTCAATAAACTTACTGAGCACCTGCTATGAATGTGAGCAGTCTTATTTCCTAATTCCTTATGTTTCTCATGAGCAGAAAGCAGGTCAGTTATGGTCTTAATACTTTCTCCCTCTCATAATTCATAATAAGGGGCCACAACCTGAATCAAAAGTTTCATTCATTCATTTTTTTTATTAACCCATTCACTGAACCTTTATTGAGGTTCTACCATATGTCAGACACTGGTAATGACTCTGGGAATATAGAACTGAGTGACTGAAACAAAGTCCCTGCTCTCATGGAGCTTCCAGTCTAGATGGTGCACAGGAATTTTTTTAAAGTCACACAGACAGTATAACTATAAACTGTGATAAGTGCCCTAATGGAAAAGTGCAGGGATCTATGAGCCCATGAAAGAGGGATAGCTTAATGTAAAGATACAAGAATAAAGGAAGACACAGACTTTATATCACTGGAAAGAAAAGAAAGGAATGCCATGGGACTCGGAAGAGGGTCAGGTTATAAATCTGAATAATCCCTTAGAACTTTAAAACTACCAAAAATGCAGACCCTCCATGTCACCTCTCTGTTTGGCTGTCCTATTCTCCACTCAGTAGAGTCCCAAAGCTACATGTTCTAGGATAGACAAAAATCTGTTTTGTTTGTTTCATGAATAAGTAATTGGTTGTCGGGATTACCGTGCAGCTGTTCTTTCAGCCTGGCCCTTGGCAGTTCCCCTGGGGAAGAAAGCAGATGTGGCTAGTGTCACTGCTGTCTGGGGCAATGTGCAGACATAAGGGGTGTTCCTATGAGCATCTCTATGAAGCAGATGTCCAGTATACTCCCAGATGAACAAACATCAAAGCTCTCAATTTACAAGAAAGTTCAAAAACAAAAATGTCACTTTCACACATAATATTCGGCCCAGGCAAGAAAGGTAAAGTAATTGAGTCATATAAATCATGTTTAAAAATCATATTCTAGATCTAAAATGTCAGAATCAAAAACAGAAGAGATCAACTACTTAAAATTCTTTCCATAGATAAAGAATTTGCAGTAGGTAAAAATTTGCAATCCCAAATAAAATAGAAGTTTAAGAGAATAAATGTGTTGCTAAATATTGTGAGTTGGTTAAAAAAAACAACCACCCTGTTCCTAACAGTCTTCAAGCATATGAATTAAAGCATCTCAACATGAACAGAGGCTTCTCTCTGGCTATTTGTTTCATAAGATACATTTGGAAGATGAGGGTATCCCCACCAGCTTACCATGATATCAAAAGTAGGTAAACTCTTTCATGTCTGTGACCTCCCTTCTGCACTGCCTTTTCAAGTACCACAAAATTCCATCTACCTGGCTGTCTCACTTACTCAGGTGTCCACAGTCTTCTACTATTGGTTCTCGGGTCTTCTGCAAATTCATCCCATTCCTTACCTGAAATCTTTAAAATCAAATTTATAATTTGTTCTGATGTATCACCATTGTGTGACTATAAGCTTTCTATTTCTCCTCTCATTTTCTATCTGGGAAAGATGGTCTATCATTTCTTCTGGACTACTGAAAGTGGGTAAAAGTGAAAGTGGCTCAATCGTGTCCAACTCTTTGTGACCTCATAGACTATACAGTCCATGGAATTCTCTAGGCCAGAATAGTGGAGTGGATAGCCTTTCCCTTCTCCAAGGGATCTTCCCAACCCAGGGATCGAACCTAGGTCTTCCACATTGCAGGTGGATTCTTTACCAACCAAGCTACTTAACCGTAATCCATGAAAACCTCCATATTTTCTCAAGATCCCCTAGAAAATCAGTTCTCTCCAAACCTGTTCTAGACCCACCAGAATCACCATATTGATTTCAGCATTCCAGGCCACTGAAACAAGTTTTAACCTTGCTTCTCTTCATGATCATATTAGTGGTGGTATCTGTCCCAAAGATGTGTCACCTGACTTAGATGCACAATATAACATAATAGTTTCTCCATTCTAGTTCCAGCATCTGGGAGACAAATCTCACCTCAACCATGTACTAACTTCGGACATATCATTCTCTAAACCTCAACTGAGATAACAACAATAGTATCTTCCTCAAAATGCTGTTGAATTACATGAGAGAGTTCTAAAAAAGTTTTACATAGGGGATAGCATATAATACTCATTCACAATGTCAACATTGTTTTTAATTTGAAGTGTGCACATTTTCTGGTCTCAATAAAGTTGTCCCAGCAAATGATGTACATGAAAGAACAAAAGCCAGAGCCCTCAAGGTCAGTGCTTTTCAAACAGTAGGTTAGTAAGCCTAGAAATCAATTTAGGAGGTCATAATCTGAATATTCTTAATTAGAATAGAATGTTCTTTAAAATGAATGGAATATATTATATTATATTGCATTTCATATTGTAAGCATTAAATGATGTTTTTTCAAACGTTATATGTATGTTCGTGCATATGCATACTGAGATACAATGTAAAATGCATTTCTTATTGTGTGTCATGGTTTTTTGTTTTTGTTTTCGTTTTTGTTTTTTAAAAAAAAAAAAAAAAGAGTTTTGAAAGGCAATGCTGTAGGCTGATCCAGAGCTCCCAAACGCACTCTGGTAATGAGATACAATTTAAGAGAGACATTACTGCCCCCTGCTGGAACTCTTTTACTTCTCATGGAGAAGAACAACCGTAAAATGGCCAAGGCCTTCCTTCTACTAGCCCACGACCCCATCCATCCTACTAGTACCTTGTTTGGAAGCTTGCCTGGGGGGAATGCATCCCTTGAGTTATCCTGACACCCTGGGCAATGAGTCCAAGGCAGCACTAGAAGTGGGAGCCAGAGTTCTCACCTTTAAAATAATTTTGAAAGTACAGTGTCCCTCCAGACCACCTGCTTCCCACAGTCTCTCCCAGAAACTAAACTGAGCAGCACCATAACTGAGTTATCCTAGGTCTCATCTCTGCCCTGTCACACGTCACAGCCCAGCAGAGCCTTCCCAGCCCCTAAGCAGGAGCATGTCTCTGCTTCTCTCGGCAGATGACACCCCTCAGAGGAAGGTGAAACGACTGCACGTTCTCAGAGCTGGGACTGCCAGCAGCCTCCAATCTCTAACGCCCCTGAATTCTAAGTAACTCACTAGGGTTGGAAGACCAGCGGGGCACAGACTTGGAAAGATATGCTGTCTCACCCTAGAGGTAAGCCTGCACCAAGAGGTAAAGACCCCAAGAGAACAACACCCCTAATACACACCCTTAAGATGTTAAAGCCCAGAAAACCAGATACACTTACTAAGAATTTATTTACTTGCTTCAGTATGAGAGCTACTATGAATTGAGGGCTCATACCTAGTCATCCACACTTGAAGTCTCAAGTAAAACTTGAAACAGAGTTAAAACTGAGGCTGAAGTATGTAGAGTAACTTGCCCAGTCACTCAGCCAGCTTAAGACCCAGACCCCCTTGAGTGCAGGACCAGCTTTCCCAGCCACTGCGCTAAGTGTGGCTGCACTTCGAACTTCAGAGCTTACACCCAAAAAAGAAAAAACTGACTGAATTTCAGAGTGGCAAATAAAACCCAGTATGAAAAAGAGTTTAATCTTAACTTTAAAATAAATAATGACAGGGTCATAATTGGCATTTTTTAAGAACATAAACTATTAATTTGCTTTAAAAATAGCCTCATTTGTTTTAAGTCTTGGATCAGACTTCTTTCTTCCTCAGGTAAAGGCCTGTCCACAAAGACAGACGTGCCTCAGCCATTTCCTCATCTATAAAATAAAGAATGTAAATAAGTGTATCAGTTCATCTAGTGTCTACACTATGTGCCAGGCATTGAGTGTGCTCGGTAGTTTTACGTGTGCTGTCTTACATAATTCTTACAACTTTGGGCTCAGAGAAATTAATTTGCTGAAGGTCATACAGATAGTAAGAGACAGATTCTAACCCAAATATCTCTGACTTCCTTGCCCCCAACTAAGAACTCAGTGAGTGCAGGGTTTATCCCCTTGAATTATTGCTTCCTCCTGTCTCCTCATCCACATATCTCAATGGCAGCAACTATCAAAAGGAAAGGAAGTCGAGATCATGAAAAACAAGGAAAGCCTGAGAAACTATCACAGATCAGAGATGACTAGGGAAACATGACAACTTAAATGAAATGTGATATCCTGGATCCTGGATCACAAAAAGGACTTAAAGGGGGGCGAGGGGGGGGGCGACTGGTGAAATCCAAATACAAGCTGGAGTGCTGTTGTACATCCAGCTAATGGGTTTCCTGCCTCCCTCCTGCTGCCCTGTAATCCATTCTCATGCTGCTCCCAGATTCATCTTTCCAAAGCACAACATGTTCTGAACATGTTCTCTCTCCTGCTTAGAACTTTTTCTGTGGCTCACCCTCACCTCAGGGTCTGTCTCTAGCTCCTGTCTCCAAAGTCTTCTCTCACTTCCCCTCCTTACCTCGCTGACTTTGCTCCAGCTTTGCTCAACTCACTGCTGTTCTCAGAAAACAAGCCCTCTCCACACTCTGGACCTTTCTTGTCACATACCCTTTCGGTCAACCACCCAGGCATCAGCTAGAATTAAACAGAAATCTCTTTCTCAGGATTCAGTTTAGATGTCACTTCCTCTGGGGACCACTCCCTGATGCCCTCACTCCTATGCCTGGGTTAAGTCCTTTCCCCTGAGTTCTCATTGCACCCAGTAGTTAGCTCCTACCACAGTGCTTTCTATCCTGGACCATATATATATCTGCCCCTTCCCTCTTATACAACTGAAATGGGAAGCATGCACTCAGGCATTACATCAAATAACACTGACTCCCATTGTGAGGTCAGTTGTTCGCACTGCTTGTTTTTTTTCTAATTGCAAGGAGAGCAGTGTTAGCTGGTCTTCAACACTCCCTGCCAATTGTTAATCTCTTTATTTTCAAATAATGCTAAATCAAGCCTAGGCTCAGCACCTGCCATAAGTAACAGGATCTAACTTGAATTTGGTACACTGTTTTCACCGTGTTTATTTTTATTTATAAAATTCTGTTTCTAGAAAGCAATACAGAAGTTTCTCTTCTGCACAGACCAATCATCCTTTATAAAATTAATTTACGTGAGTAAACAAGTAAGTCACTTTAGAAAAAACCTGGTAAGGGGGTTTTCAGGTGGCACATATGGTGGTAAATGCACATGTGCACATGCATGAGCACGTATGAACACAAACATGCACACATGTACATGTGCATTTAACTGTGAAAATAGCCCTGAAGTAATCATTTGTGTAGCTGTCCTTGGATCCAGGGTACTGCTCTTTGCCACAACTACCTATGTGGCAGGGAAAAAATTACTTTTCTGTTTTTCAGTTTGTGTATGCGTGTGCTCAGTGGTCTCCAACTCTTTGCGACCCCCATGGACTATAGCCTACCAGGCTCCTCTGTCCATAGAATCTTCCAGGCTAGAATACTGAAGTGGGTTGCCATTTCCTACCTCAGGGGATCTTTCTGATCTAGGAACCAAGCCTATGTCTTTTGTGTCTCCTGCATTGGCAGGTGGATTCTTTACCACTGCAACACCTGGGAAGAAGAGAAAAAAACTGGGCCATAAAAATATAGGAGTTCATCTCCCAGATTCATCTCTCTTCCTGCTCATATGGCATAGAAATAACATTGCTGAAAAGGAACCTGAAGCAGGTCATACTTTTTCTATTAGAGACAGAGATTCAAACTGTATAGAAGTTAAATGACATGCCTAAGGTCACATCGAAATTTAATGTCAAATTCAAGACCAAAATCCAAGTCTCCCCAACCCCCAGTGAACTGTTTCTCTCTTCACTTCTGAAACCCTGCACCCCTAGTTCTTTCCCCAGATAAAGTTGTCAAAATAATTATGTTTTATTTACAAAGTACAAGCAAACATAGACAGATATAATACAAAGACATCTTAAAATGATGGCAAAGTAAATAAGAAAAGAATAAAGGCAATATTAGATTTCAAAGCATTAGTATGACTGAATAGGGAAGTAATGTACCTGAAAGCTGAGAAAATATGCTATGGGTTTTCCACAGTGTTGTAATTCCCTCCTTGTTCTTTATTTAGATTAGATGCAAGGAGCCCAGAGCCAGGATCCAGGCATGTCGCTAAGTTTTGGGGGAGGATTAGGATAAAGCAGGTAACTGATTCATCTTTAGCTACTACCTATAAATAATAAAATCTGCATAAATAGAAACCAGACCCAAACACCACTTTACTCACTTTCTATGGATCACGAAAAAGTACATGAACATGATTCCAGGGGTAATAGTTCACCAACATTTTAAAAATGGAATTTTCAGACACTTTTAAAGACTATCAGCATAATAATTTGCATACAGTGTAGTCATTTTAATGACACAGTGCAGTGTTTCTTTTCATTTAAGAAAAATAGCCTTATCCTTGCCTTTGGAAATGTGCTGAACATTTTTATAATTGACCTGGCTAAAGGCAAATTTAACAGATTTACAGGTGAACCAAAGTACACAGAATCACAAAGAAATGGAAAGATATCCCATGCTCTTGGATTGGAAGAATTAATATTGTTAAATGGCCATACTATCCAAAGCAACCTACAGATTTCACGAGATTCTTATCAAATTACCCATGACATTTTTCACAGAACTAGAACAAATAATCCTAAAATTTATATGGAACCATAAAAGACTCAGAATTGCCAAAGCAATCCTGGGAAAAAAGAAAAAAAAGCAGGAGGCATAACCTTCACAGTCTTCAGACAATACTTCAAAGGTACAGTAATTGAAACAGTGGCATTGGCACAAAAACAGACATATAGATCAATGGAACACCATAGAGAGCCCAGAAATAAAACCACACACCTACAGTAAATTAATCTTTGACAAAGGAGGCAAGAATATACGGTAGAAAAAACACAGTTTCTACAGTAAGTGGTGCTGGGAAAGTTGGACAGCCTCACAGAAATCAATGAAGTTACATTGACACACAAAAATAAATTCAAAATGACTCACATCACACACAAAAATGAACTCAAAATGACTTAAAGACTTAAATGTAAGACACGATACCATAAAACTCCTAGAAGAAAATACAGGCAAAACATTCTCTGACATAAATCGTACCAATGTTTTCTCAGGTCCATCTCCCAAAGAAATAAAAACAAATATAAACAAATGGGACCTAATCAAATTGAAAAGCTTCCATACAGCAAAGGAAACCATAAATAAAACAAAAAGACAACCTATAGACTGGGAGAAAATATTTGCAAATGCTGTGAATGACAAGAGCTCAATTTCCAAAATATACAAACAACTCATACAACTCAACAACATAAAAAACAAACAACCCAAGTGAAAAATGGGAAGAAAATCTAAATAGACATTTCTCCAAAGAAGACTGACAGATGACCAACGGGCACATGAAAATATGGCCATCATTGCTAATTATGAGAGAAATGCAAATCAAAACTACAATGAGGTACCACCTCATATCACTCAGAATGGCCAACATTAAAATGTAAACAAATAACAAATAGTGGATAGGGTGTGGAGAAAAGGGAACCCTTCTACACTATTGGTAGGAATGTAAGTTGGTGCAGCCACCATGGAAAACAGTATGGAGGTTCCTCAAAAAACTAAAAATAGAGCTGCCGTATGATTCAGCAATCCCATTCTTGAGCATAATTCCAGACAAAATCACAAGTCAGAAAGATAAATGCACCCATACATACATAGCAGCAAAATTCACAGTAGCCAAAACTAGGAAACAAATGCCCATCAACAGATGAATGGAAAAGAAGATGTGGTACATATATACAATAGAATACTGCTGCTGCTGTTGCTAACTCGTTTCAGTCGTGTCTGACTCTGCGCGACCCCAGAGACGGCAGCCCACCAGGCTCCCCCGTCCCTGGGATTCTCCAGGCAAGAACACTGGAGTGGGTTGCCATTTCCTTCTCCAATGCATGAAAGTGAAAAGTGAAAGTGAATTTGCTCAGTCGTGTCCAACTCCTAGCGACTCCATGGATTGCAGCCTACCAGGCAATGGCACTCCACTCCAGTACTCTTGCATGGAGGATCCCATGGACAGAGGAGCCTGGGGGGCTGCAGTCCATGGAGTCGCTGAGGGTCAGACACGACTGAGCAACTTCGCTTTCACTTTTCACTTTCCTGCTTTGGAGAAGGAAATGGCAACCCACTCCAGTGTTCTTGCCTGGGGAGTCCCAGGCACGGGCGAGCCTGGTGGGCTGCCGTCTATGGGGTCGCACAGAGTCAGACACGACTGAAGCGACTTAGCAGCAGCAGCAGGCTCCTCCACCCATGGGATTTTCCAGGCAAGAGTACCAGAGTGGGGTGCTATTGCCTTCTCCACAAAAGAATACCATTCAGCCATAAAAAATCACAAATGAAATAATACCATTTGCAGCAACATGGATGGACCTGGAGATGATCATACCTATTATACTAGGCGAAGTAAATCATACTTATACTAGGTGAAGTAAGTCAGAAAGACAAATACCATATGATATCACTTGTTGAATCTAATATATAACAGAAACGAATCTATCTAGGAAACAAAAACAGACTCACAGACATAGAGGACAGACTTGGGTTTACCAAGAGGGAGGGGGTCAGTGGAGGGATGGGTTGAGAGTTTGGGGTAAGGAGATGCAAACCATTATATACAGAATGAATAAACAGCAAGGTCCCACTGTGCAGCACAGGGAACAACACAGTATGTTCAATATCCTGTGATAAATCATAATGGAAAGGAATTTTTTAAAGAATATATTTGTGTGTGTGTACATATAACTGAATCACTTTCCTGTACAGCAGAAATTAACACAACATTGTAAATCAACTATAATTCAATTTTTAAAAGTATGCAGAATCAGAAAAGTCTAACCAGATTTCTCAGTGAAGTGTAAAATGGGTAGCTATAATGCTCTTCACCCAAATATGTGTGTGTGTGTGTGGCGGGGGGTGTTGTTGCTGCTTAGTCACTAAGTCTTGTCCGATTCTTTTGCAACCAGGATTACCTTGGCAAGAATACTAGAGTGGGTTGCCATTTTATTCTCCAGGGGATCTCCCCAACCCAGGGACTGAACTCATGTCTCATGCATTTCAGGCATATTCTTTACCATTGAGCCAGCCACCTGAGAAGCCCATGTGTGTAGGTATTTATGTGTATATATGTGTACGTATTTATGTATACAGATATGTATATTTGTAACAATTGAAAAATACTTGGCCGAACAGAAACTCATATGAGCAGAGACTGCAAATGATAAGCTCAATGTGAGCAAATGATAAGATGTAGCTGTTGGGGAGAAGAAAAATCTTAATGCAATGTTAAAATATGATGTTAAACCACATTAAGTACAGTAATGGGATTCCCTGGTAGCTCAGATAGTAAAGAGTCTGCCTGCGATGCATGAGACCCGAGTTCAACCCTGGGTCAGGAAGATCCCCTGGAGAAGGAAATGGCAACCCACTCCAGTATTCTTGCCTGGAAAATTCCATGGACAGATGAACTTGGGTGGAGGGGTAGGGGGAGGGAGCTACAACCCATAGGGTTGCAAAGAGTTGGACACAACTGAAGAAGCAGGAGAAGTACAGTAATGACCCTCAGTAGTCTCTACCCACCAGCCAATACCAGTTATTAAAAAAAAAAAAAAAAAAAGAAGCACACTATCAAAGGGACAGGAATTGGCATCTGGCCAGAGGACAGTAATAGGTCAGTGGGGAAAAGGGGAAAAGGAGAGGGTCTGTAACCTGAGACAAGTGGGGAATGGTTCATGGCTTGGATCCCAGAGATCCCAGAGAAGCAAGTCTTCTTCAAATACAAGATTCGTAACCATTCTGGAATGCATGTGCCTTCCAGCAATGTTGTTGAAAGGTTTCTGCATGGGAGGTTAGACTCAACTTCAACATCCCTCCCTTGGGGATGTTATGGTTTGTGGTGGGGGCAAAATCACATCTGTCTTACATGGTAGTAGTCTAGGTCACTTCATTTCCTTCCTGAAGAAGAATACTCTAGAGTAGAGAGCATTTTAACAACCAAGCAAGCTCCTAAGAGAAAATAAGATATACCAATATGTGCACAATATTCCTGACTAGAAGATGGACTGCTGACCCAACTCACCACCTCTGTCCTACCCCTCCACACCACCAATCAAGAAGCTAGAAAGAAAGGGCAGAGTATCTTACAGTAAATCTAAGCTGTCTGTGATCAGATGGTAAGACCTGTAGCTAGATCTTGCATGTTTCCACATTTCAGAAGAACAGTGAACCACCAGCCTCTGGGGTATTTCAGAGGCTCATTAAAAATCCATGTTCCTGGGGTATCTTCCAGACCTACTGAATCAAAAGTATTGGGGTAAGAACCAGAAAGTTCATTTTCTACAAGTTTCCCAGGTAACTCCTTTTCACATTCTCTGAGAACCATGGTTCCAGAGCATTGCTTCTCATGCTTTAGCGTGCACTAGAATCACCTGGAAAACAGGGTAAAGCCAAGGCTCCTTGGCCCCAGAGACTGTGCTTCAGATGTCTTAGGTAGAGCCCTGATATTCACATTTCATACACTCTCACAAGTGACGCTGATGTTGCTGGTCCAGTCAGTGGGCCATACTTGGAGTTCATTGCCTTAGAAAATTCCTGATTCTGTCATCAAAGAACTCAATACTATGGTAGCCCCAACTGACTCCCCACCTTCTGGAATCCACATCCTTGGTAAATCCTTCCCTTCTGTGTGGGCTGGACCTAGTGATTCACATATAATGAAAAAAATATGCAAAACTAGTTGGATGCCACCTCTAAGACTAGTTATGACAAGACAGTGACTACCCATTCTGACCCTTGCTCTTATTCTTCTCACATGCTCACTGATGAAGAGGCTGCCATGCTTGTGCTGCCCAACGGGAAGGCCCACAAGGCAAGAACCTGTGGGAAGCCTCTGGCCAACAGCAAGCAAGGCACTAACTCCTACTAATAGCAGTGTGAGTGAGTTTGGAAACATACCCTTCCCTAGCTGAGCCTGAGAAGACTATGGGTATAGCTGATGCCTTGATGGAAGCCCTGTCAGCTACTCTGAGCCAGAGGACCCAGAGAAGTCAAGCTTGGATTCCTGCCTTCTCACAGAAGCTGTGAAATAATCAATGTTCCAAGTCACTAGATGTGTTATGCAATGATAGATAATAGAGATGCTTTGTACAAGAGCAACCCTGGAATCGATATGACCCCTTGGTATTTAACCCATCCTTCAAGTCTCTAATCTCACCTTCCTTATTATTAAGGAGACAAATGTGTGAATAAACATAAATGAGCAATGTTTAATAATACACACTATTTACACGTAATTTATGTCATAATGTTCTTAGTGCTCAATTTTTAAGCCATGACCCTGGGGAGGCTTCCCCTGGGTTTTAGGAAAGTTTTGGGGAAGCAGAGCCTCAGGGCAGGATGGGGAAGGTGCATCCACATCAGACCTCACCCTCTGTGCACTCCACCTGGCCATTCTGAGGCTGGGTCTTTTGCACTAAGAGCATGGTGAATTCTCACCCACCAGTCCTCATGACAGGAGGAGTAGCACCTCCATTGGCTGAAGAAAGAGAAGAAAGAAATGACTAGTTTCACAGCTGGCAAGGGGAGGGGTCTTTCCCTGAGAAAAGTCAGTAAAGGGAACAAAGTCCAATCTGCTTGCCTTCTCTGCAGTGCAGTGCCTGATTTCTTCACTGAGGGAAGGGGACAGCTTTTCTAGGGGCAAAAGTTCTCATTTTCTCTAGAAATGTGTGTCTAGAAAGTACATTTCAGGGGCTGCTTGTGTGGAAGGGCCAGTCTACTGGAAAGGCTCTAGACACAAAGCCAGGACCCTAATCCCTGCTCCACCATCCATTCCTTGTGTGACTGAGTTGAGCCTACTCCCTCTGGACTGTGCTCTTCCCATTCTGAGATGAGACGATGGGCCAGGACGTAGCTTGAACTCCCCAGGTTAGTGTCTAAGAGGCTAAGAGGAGAGGTAGCTTCTGACCATGGCAACTGGTTGGAGATGGGACAGCTGTCCTCAGAGGGCCAGGCCCCCACCACTCAGCCAGCGTGCCCTCTCTGAGGAGCGCCCAGAGGGACAGCTATGCCACAGGGGGCTCTGGCAGATGTTGTCCAGCCTGGTCCTAATGATGTCCTGCAGCTCCTCGTCACCAAGCAGGACCGCTGCTGCCAGGGCCAGCCAGAAGTATTCGGTGGCATCGTGTGCATCCTAACCCCCAGCATGGGGGCAGAAAAGAGACAGCATTAGCAGACATTTCCAGGAGAGGCTTGGAGGCAATGCCAGGAAATCTAAGAAAACTAGCTTTTGCCTGTTTGACATCCTTTCCCACCTCTTTCTCCTGGTTCCCTAGGGGAGTTCCCTCACCAAGCCCACGGCAGTTCTGTGACATTGCTAACCTTGGTGGCCCTCCTCCCAACGCACAGGGATGGCATCTTACCCAGACACAGACAATCATGAAGCAGCATCACCCTGGGCACAGAGCTTTAGGTATATGAATATGACTCAAGCTGACTTGTCCCAAGTCACTCCCTGGGACCTTTCACGTGTGATCTAAGAGGGAAAATGGTCCCTTGCCCTTTTAGATGGGGGCTTGAAGCTGCCAATAATAGAAGGAGAAAAGACCAAGTAATAGAGAGAAGTAGAAACATTCTAAGCCAAGGAATACAGAGAGAGGTCCCCACCTCTCTCTCAGATCCATGATGGCATCTGACTACCAGCTTCCAGAACTACTTGAAATTAAACTTATACCTGAACTTCCCAGTTCCTTGAGGCAATAAATCTCCTTATTTGCTTAAGCTAGTTTGAGTTGAGCTCTTTCCCTTGCAATGCCTAGAATCCTTTGTTGATGGAATCAAATCATACACATTTTTTCCCACTTCTTGGGAGCTGTGGATCAAAGGCAAGATCGCTGAGGGGAGTCCTTCACTACCCCATCGTTCCTCCCTACATGGTTGGGATGCAGAACGTATGGTTCTTCCGGTAAGACTCAAAAAGATATGTCTGGTTCTCATTAACCCTCATAAGTCAATAATAAATTCAGGCCAGAAACACTCTGGCAAATAAGAAAAAGACAGCAGAGCTGCCGTAAGGGTCTGCAAACAGAAGCCACTGTTTCTGTGTGAAGAGAGAAAGGGTTGTGCTAAAGCAGACAGACATCTGGTAAGGGAAGCCGGTGCCTAGGAACAAAGTTCAAGGGCCAGAATGCAACTGAGAATTATAGACCACACACACAGTTCTATTAATAGAAGTCACTGGAAAAATAAGAAGTTCTGGATTCAACTCCAGCAGAGCAAACAGGAGATCAGGGATAAGATCTTCTCAGGACCTAGGCATGCTTACACTCTAACACCCTGCATGTTATTATCTCAAACATGCCAACATGTACCTAGATTTCATCTAAAATATCATTTATAAAACCTCATAAGAAGTGAATTTCAACTGACTAGTTCATCTATAACATTTTTTAGACATACAGTTAGGAATTAATTTTAATTTTGAAGCTTATAGTTCTTTTGTTTGGGGGTCTCATGTATTGTTTAGGTCTCATATATTTTCAGAGGCCCTGGAGGAGCTCATAGGCACTAGAACATGTGCCCATAGTATCTGATAAGTGAAATGGGCCCAGAAATCCCAGCAGGGCAAGGAAAGAGAGGAACATATCTCCTCAGCAGAGATGGGAGCCTCTTTGAGGTCTCCAAGGGGGGCTAAGTGGAGACTGTCATTGTGTTCCCAGAGGAGCCACACCCCACCCTATGAGACAATACTCCCCAATTTACCTCTCTCTACTTTACCCTGAAGGCTCAGGGTCAGGGAAAAATATAACTGGATAGCAGCTCTCAGACAGCCTCACACGCCTGGTTCTTACCTTCAGCTGGTAGAAGGTGAGTCGGCCCAGACGATAATACACCTTGGCATAGTATAAGGCCTCCTTGGGGCTCTGCAGGCAGGGTGGACAGAGAGACAGAGTCTTCAGGTAGCAGTCCTCAGCCATCTCATACATGTGCAGGGAATAGTACACAGTGGCCAGACGGTGGAAGGCCACCAGCTCCTGCCGCTGATCTCCTAGAAATTGGAAGACTGAGAGAGATATCCTACAGCCACACCTTGTATCATTAGTTCACTCATTCATTCTGTACAGTTTAGAGACCCTTTCACTTTTAACTCATGCTTTAGAATCTTGGGGTCTAATGGGTCTATGACTGGTTTTGTCTTTGGTGGATTTACTGTTTCAATAACTAACTCATTTAACACAAAACAGACTTTTAAAGAGAACAAAGGCTTCCAATTGTATTTTTTGGAATATTTACAAGCTGGCTGTTTGATGCAATCTAAAAACATCACTTTTAAGCTTTAAAGAGCCAAAAGCCAAAGCTAAAAGACAAAAATCCAACTCTCTGATATGGAAATATCCAGTCATGCGGAATAGCATGAAAGGATGAATATATCCTCCTTTCAGCTTCCGTCCAAGGAAGGATAAGAATGCTCCAGAGGGAGCTGCCTGGGCCCTCAAGGCCTTCCTAAGACCAGCAGACAGTTGCACAAATAAGGTTTTCTGCTGTAAAGGAAGAGTTAGGAAAAGAAGAGAGAGCTCTCAAGTGCAATTAAACACAATAAAGTTCAGTACCATCCAGATCTCATGCCTTTGAGAATGCCCAGAAGTCCCTTCTAGAATCATCACAGAAGACTCCATTTGCCCTTACATCTAATCAAGCATCCTTTAATAAAACCTGCTTTTCCTCAAGCATCAATATTTAAGATGAGTTTATCTTTGTATATTCTGCATCTGCATTGTTTTTTTCTATTTTAGTGACTTACATTGTTTCTCATTAGCTTTTGTCGTAAATGCAAGCTATTTCAGCTACTGAGTGAGTTAGGTTAATGGGAATCTGACTTTCACTTACATTTCAATATCATAGGAAAATATGCACTTGACTAATAATCAACTAATTAAAAAGTTAAGGCACAGTGCTTTTGTAATAGGCCATTAGTGCATAGGATAGGATAGGATAGGATAAAATACCATATGTGCATAGCATAAAATACCATTTACCCTGGACTCAGAATAAAACCAACGATACTAACTATAATAGTGTGCACGAGTCACACTTATCAAGGACTAATATACCAAGCACTGTGCTGTGGGTTTCAGCTGGATTATCATTGGTCTTCATAACAACTGCATGCTGTGGGTGTCATTTTTAACCCTGATTTGCCAATGACAAACTTGAGGCTTAGAGATATTAAATTAAGCAACTTGCTTACCTGGGGGCTCCTTGACATTTTGACCTAAAGTTTGAACCTATGGAGTCTGACTCCATGGGTATGCTCTTACAACTTTGTTGTCCCTCAGGGAGTGTCACCCCCTCCCATACAGTACCCCCAGACAATTAGGACCACCTACCTGCAACTGTGCTGAGTCTGGCTGCCAAGGTGGCAAATTCTAAAGCCTTCTCATAGCCTTCCAGGCTGATCTGCAGCTCTGTCAGCTTGTTGAAAATCCGGAGCTCGGTTCTCACTGCCTTCATCCTCCTTGCTAAGGGAACAGCCCCAGTCTGAGAACAGAGGCACAAGGAAACAGTCTAGCCAAGAATCATCAACACGTACCATATTCTAGAAGGTTATATTATATCTTACTGCCAGGGACTGAGGGATGGCAGTGACTGAAGCCCAGGGGGAGATGGCACTTCCCATGCATGGCCTTTCTCAACTCTCTCCTGATCCTTGCTGTTGGTTGCTCTGCCCAGACCTCAGAGGTGGAGGAACTAGAGGTCATCAGGCTACCCTGAAACTGAGAGCAGGAAAGAGAAGACAACTTTCCTCAAGGCCACATGGGAAGTTACTCACCTTCCATTTACGCACTCCTTTAACACCCACAGTGCTAATCTACGAAGTACATACATGTGCATAGTGTCAGAGAGTCCCCAGAAAATAGTCATTTTTATTATGTTTATTATGAATGTTGGGCAGGTCACTTCATCTCTCTTAGCTTCAGTTTTATCATCTATAAAATGTATATGACCATAAGAACCTCAAAAGTCAGAGAGGTGTCTTTCATTCACTCCTACCAGTGCCTGGCACATATTGCCTGCTTGTTGAATGTTTGATGACTGAATAAACAATTGAACAAGCAAATGAGTAAGTATTGGAATAAGTGAAATTTTAGGATCAAATAAGATAACAAAGTTTCCCAAATTTCAGTCTGTAATGAACAATTATAGTTTATTACATATCTGCTTAACATATGGACATTTATTGAACTACTATTGCTTCTTAAATTAACTGTCTTTTTATTTCTTGCTTCATTCTTGGCAATAATATCTGTGAAATCATGCATTTGGTGAACTGGTATTATACATATTTTTTTAATATATTTTAATACAAAATAAAACATAGTAAAGCAAAAGTGTTCATCCATAGACCAATCATCTCCCACCATGCCATGTACATAGAAACATTCTGGTCTACAAAGATGTGCTACAAACTGTATAGTACCATGCACCTAAAAGTTGTCATTATTATGGTATGTTCTCTCAGGAAGAATACTTTATTTATCAACCCCAAGAGTGACAGAGTTTATCAGCTCCTTCTTTGAGAGCCTGCTGGACTTAAGAGAGGGAGAACCTGTAGGCATTGAATGAAGAAAAAAAGACAAAGAAATACCATCAAGAGAGGGAAATGGGGCCCCAGGCCAAAGTCCAAGTGAACCTGCCTACATTTGTGCCACAGCCTGGCTGAGAATACTGCTGACTATGCAGCCCATGACTCACTCGGTAATACTCCACCGCACGATGCCTGTGGCGAGTCCCGTTGAAGAACACATCACCCGCTTCCTCATAGAGCTTGAGAGCCAAGGAGGGCTCCTCTGACTTCAGGGCTTTCTGGATGGCTGCCTGGGTGGGACAGAGACTGCTGTCAAAGGTGGAGAGAAGCACTTCTGAATGTCCACAGGACTGGCAAGAAGGACATCCTGACGATCTAGCTTAACCCTCTGTTAAAGTCCCCTGAACCTTAAATGACATGGAGATGAGATCATTTGATGAGATAATAAGTTTACTTTGATGGCCCTAGAAATGGTTTTCAGCAGTACAAACATCTTGTAATAGTTGAATATTTATTTTAATGTATTTTAGAGAAAAAAGATTAATAATACATCAATAGATAGCTAGAGGGAAACTTGTATAACACAGGGAGCTCAGCTCAGCGTTCTGTGACAACCTAGATGGGTAGGATGGGGGAAGGCTCAAGAGGAAGGGGAATATATGTATTATAGCTGATTCACATTGTTGTACAGCAGAAACCAACAGAATATTGTAAAGCAATTATCCTCCAATTAAAATTTTTAAAAATTTTTAAAAAATACATCAGAATCTCTGATTTTAGATAGCACTGTTTAATGTAAAAAGTTAAGTTGATTTGCAATTGAGTCAAAGAAAAATAAATAAATAAATAATGGTACATAGGTATTGGCTATGGCAAAACTATAAACCTGATGTATAAATGACTAAAGTTTGGAAAAAGTGAGTTCATCCAACACTTACAGTTTCCAGATGGAGAAACAGACTCGGAATAAGGAGTTTTAAGTTTACATCAATAGTTAGTGGCAAACAAATGCCAGTGTCCTTGATTCCATTATCCCTCTCCTGGCCCTTATGATCTCTTTATCTCAAACAAGCTATTTAATTTTGCACCTAAACAAAATGTGATGAAGACATAGAAGAGAAGAATGTACCACACCTGCAGCACAACTACAGTATCTCAGAGATCCTTAGGTAGAGAATGATTTACCTCAGTGGGAATGACTGCAGAACATCAAGTCAGGTGGTAGTCTAGGGTTGGGTACCTGGGACCAATTCTGGTCTGTGAATTACAGGGCCAAGGTCCCTCAGTTATTTTTATCGCATATATAAATACACAAAGATAGAGGCAGTGAGATGAAATCCTGGAGTCAGGAGTTCTGCCACCAAGCAATGAACAATCCCAATACACAATAGCCCCCTCTGGGCCTTTGTCTCCTAGAGAAAGACAAGACCAAATTGTCTGTTCTCTGATAATTCTTCCACTTCTAAAATCTCAAGGCAGAATAGAGTCTCTGAAAGAAAAAACTTTAAGTCAGACTGCTGGAGAGCAGTTTTAACCACTTACTGCTGCAGCTGCTGCTGCTAAGTTGCTTCAGTCATGTCCAACTCTGTGCGACCCCATAGACGGCAGCCCACCAGGCTCCCCCGTCCCTGGGATTCTCCAGGCATTAACACTGGAGTGGGTTGCCATTTCCTTCTCCAGTGCATGAAAGTGAAAAGTGAAAGTGAAGTCGCTCAGTCGTGTCCGACTCTTCGCGACCCCATGGACTGCAACCTACCAGGCTCCTCCACCCATGGGATTTTCCAGGCAAGAGTACTGGAGTGGGGTGCCATTGCCAAGCTGTATCATTTTAGGCAAGTTACTCAGCCTCACTGAGTATTGCCTGTAAAATGTAAATTTCAATAGAAACTCCTGCAGCATTCGTAATGAAGATGAAACAACATCATGCATATGAAGTGTTTAACAAAGATTCCCATGCAAAGTAAGCCTTCAAACAATGTTATACAATCATTATTAAGACTCAGTGGAAGCAAATTTGTGTGAGTATAAGTAACAGAGTAAGGGAGTTTGGTAAAGGGGAAGAAAATGACAAATGGAAAGGAAGTGAAGATTAACAGGCATATTTTTGATAGAGTACATCTTCTTATATACCATCATAATGTCAGTATTGTACAGAGAGTGATAATGATGATGATGAAATACCATTTATTAAGCATTTACTAAGTCCCAGGTACTTAGTAAATATGCATGTACATGTGTTTACTATGCAAATGTTATACTTAATATTTACTTAAGACAGATCCCCTCATGAAGAAACTGAGGCCCAGGGAGCTCAGATAGGTCACACGGTTCATAATCAATGGCCCTGTGATTTGATTCCAGGTCCATCTTTCTTTAAAGTAGAGGTACTTAATCTATACTATGATATACTACAGATGTTAAAGGTGTGCAAAAAAAAAACATAAGAAAATAATAATGTTAATATACTGCAAACATCAACCTTCTTTACCTCCCTGAAGTCAAACTGTGTGTTGAGCTTTAGAAAGATGGATAGAACTGCCAAGACAGATGAGCAAGTCTCCCATCATGTTCTTTGAGAGCTCACACATGCACATGGAACTCAGGGACTGGCCCACAGCTACTTGTATTTAGCCTACCAGACTGCCCTGGTTTCCATCTTGAATCCAGGGAGCAGCCTAGAGTTGACTGTCCCTCTAAGAGCTTGACAAGAACATCACCTCTCCCTAGTTCCAGCTCACCACTTTGGAGGGTACAGCTGCTCCCACTCCCATGGTCCTGGCCAGCAGATAAGCTCTGCTGGAGACCTACCTGCAGGTACAGCTCCACCAGTTCATCTTCCTGCATGAGGTAGTGGAGTCGCCCAGCCCCAAGCCAGGCCTCAGCAGCCTTGTCTCTCTCCCCCAGGTCAATGAAGATACGCAGGCTCTCCTTGATGCAGGTGAGGGACCTCCTGAGGGACCTGGGGATGAACATGGACCCATAAGGTATGAGGGCTCAAAGAGACCTAGAGTCATTCAGCACAGGAGGACACTGAAGCTCTAGTGGGGGAACAACATTATTTCAGATCACACAGGGAGATCTGCCTAAACCAGCTGTGATCTCGTTCCAAATCAGTTGTGATCTGGATCTGCCTAAACCAACTGTGAGACCTTGAGAAAGTACAGAATCTCTCTGTGCCTTGATTTCCCTATCTGCAAAATGGGGATATAATTGTACCTGCCTCAGAGGATGCTTATGAGAAGTAAATGAGATAGAGTGTTTTGAACAGTGCCTACCATAGAGTTGGCGCTTGATAAACGTTTAAGTGTTAGTTATCATTTTTATGATTACTGGCCCGTGATCCAACCATCTTTCCCTGACACTGTAACATTCTTCATAAGAACCTAACACAGTGGATGACAAATGCATACTTATTGAGTAAGTGCACAAAAGAATGACCATAGTGGTAACTGTAAATCATTAAAAGATTTTGATGTTTGTATAATAAGAAAAATCAAAGAAGGAGGAAAGTTTTGGTGTTTAACAGACCACTCTTCAGTTATTTGGAAATTATTCATGTAGAAAACTCTTCCCCTCACGTCAGGGATTAATGAAGAAATGAGGCATAGGTAATACAGTGTTGCACAGGTTCAGAATTCCAGAGCAAGAAGGAACACTGGGCATCACCAACTTCAGCAGTAATTAGAATCATCTAGAAACTCTTTAAACATGCATCCACAGGCAAAGTCATCACCTCAATGTGTTGACATACCATGCTAGCCTGGTACACTCTAGCTCAGGCAGCAGCATTTTGTCAAAGCTCCTTATCAGCTACTATTGTGACTCTATTGTGCAACTTGGGTTGAGACTCTCCTTATTTCATAGGGAAAACAGGCCCAGAGATGGGAAGTGACTTGCACAAGACTGCATACCACACTGGGGAACAATTAAAGGCCAGAACTCCATTCTCCTGAGTCTCAGCCCAGGACTCATCCCACAATACCCATGTTCTTCATAGTGTGATTCACGACTCACCTGTACCAACATTACCTGGGTTGCTTATTAAAAACAGACTCCCAGAGATCTCTCAGACTGACTGAATCAGAATCATCACAGCAGCAAGCCAGGAATCTGAATTTCTAAGACACACCCAGATTATACTACTGTGCACTGAAGTTTGGGAAACACCAAACCATGCAAATCCTTCTAGGATCACTGACCATTACGAACTAAGTCTGTAAATAGTTAGGAGGTTCTTATCAAACATGGTTCCATCTCATGATAGGCAACCCAGGCCCCAGGCCCCCTTGTTCACAGTGATGGAAATAAGCATTGTTTTTTTACTAATAAGGCCCTGATTCATCTTGGTACGAGGCGGCTATTAGCCTTCAGAGAAACTGCCAGACATTTGGCCCTTGTAAGTCCTGAGAAGAAAGAACTCTAGTTCTCTCCTGCTCTGCTTCTGATATAATATTTACTGACATCAAGGATGGGCAGTGCCCACTCTCTGTCAAGAATCAGAATGTCAGATTTGCTGCTGAGACTGAGCTGTGAGCTGAGAAGCTGCACGCAATACTGAGGTGGTCACCAACCTCCCTGGCCTGGTAACCCACAGGCCTCCTTCACTACAGGAAGCCCTGACCTTTTCTCACCCACTCTGTACCTCTTAAATGCCAAGCAGGGATAACAGGTCCACAGGCCTGGCCTCCACTTCTCCCCCTACTCCCACTGTAACAATTAATGAAGACAGGACCCATACATCTCATCCTGGGACATTCTTGGGATATGGTTATTTTCTCCAAACCCCCAGGGAGCAAGATGTGGGTTATCACAGAGAAATCAACTCACAAGAATGCATTTTGATCTTAGAATTTTTCTCTCTGAGCTCACTGTGATTATGAAAGAGAGGAGGTCAACGTTCCTCAAAAAATACTCCAAGGGGGAAGGCAGGGCTTAGAGAGACCCAGATGCTCACATAACTCTATCAACACTCTATGTGCATGGATTTTCCAAAGACCACTGCTTCCACCAAGACTTATACCTGATTCATGACTCCAGTATAAGACAAGCACCTTATGGTCTAAAGTCAGGAAGTGGTCTCCAGCTTCCTTGGTTCTTTCCTACCACCACTCACCATCCCATGTATTTACATCTACCAGTGGCTATGCTATATCACCCACAAGATGAATCACTAGCTTGGCCTGGAATGTCCCAGCATACCATTTCTTACAGTCAACACCTGCAGGCTCTAGGTGTGGCTCAGCTCCCAAATCAAAGAAGTAAGGAGACCAGCTGGTGGAAGACTATGAAATCAGTCTTGATCCCAAGTCTCATGAATTCCTAGCCAGCTATGCCCAGGCCCTGCCATAGTATCTCCTCTTCTCTTTACCCTCAGTTTTCTGTTTTTCTCATTTCTTTCTGTCCCCAAAATTCAATCTCTGTGGCTGAATCCTCGTTTCTTCCTTCCTGTGTGGATATCAGCCATGAGTCTGTGGTGAGGTGACCTCAGTACACCTGCCTTCCCAGACTTCCTCCTACCAACCCCTGCTGGGGTTTTCCAGATCCCTGCCCTGCCTGGATGAATGCTGGACCTCTGGCCAGAGTCCAGCCTCCACTAATTGGTCTCATCCAATTTCCATAATAAGATCTGCCACTCACCAGGGGCTGACCCTGGGCCAGGTGTTGGGATACAAATTTTCAGTACACATCTTTTCATTCAATCCTCAAGAAATCCCCAGCCATGAAAGTTCTTAGCTCATTTTGCAAATAAAGAAACCCAGGGGTCTTTTAAAAAACTTGTCCATGTTTGCATTCCTCATTTCTAAACCTTTTGTGTAGCTTTCTGCTGTTTTGTCTTTTAAAAAAGCACTGACAGTAATTGTTACTTATGATTTATTGAGACCTTAGCATGCACTAGGGGCTTGACATGCATAATTTCATTTAATCACCACAACAGCACTAAGAGAACAGTATTATTATCATATCCATTTGCAAATGGGAAAAATAAGGCTTTGAAGGGCAAGCAATAAAGACCAGGTAATAAACTCTGTTTAAATGAGGATCTAACCCTAAGAATCAAATTCCAGAGCCCCCCCTCAGATCCTCAAACAGTGCTCAATTTCTGGCTCAGAAATCAACTGTGGAAAGGCTTTTGTTTCTTTTGCCACTTTAACAACTTCAAAATTTTGAAGGACATAAGCAACCTCAAACCTTGAACAAAGTGCGCCCATTGGAAAAAGATGGATGGTGATGTACATCCTAGGCTTGTGATAAAAGAAGAACATGTCAGGAAGTGCAATTCTTTCCTTGTTTATGATTCTAAAAATGTTAGGGATTAGTCATATTAGCTATACTGAAAACCAAACATTGAAACATTTTTTCAGTTCCTTAATTTTGAAGGATCTCTACTCACTAAATGTTATTCATAGTTCTTACTACAAAAATCATTAACTTATTTTTTAAAGTAGATTTTCTTACTTTGGAGGATCAGGAATGAGACAACCTTCTTATACTTATGACATGACAATGAAAAAAATTTTTTTTAATATACCCAGAGGCTAATTTCGGAGAAGGCAGTGGCACCCCACTCCGTTACTCTTGCCTGGAAAATCCCATGGATGGAGGAGCCTGGTAGGCTGCAGTCCATGCTAAGGGTGGGACACGACTGAGCGACTTCCCTTTCACTTTTCACTTTCAGGCATTGGAAAAGGAAACAGCAACCCACTCCAGTGTTCTTGCCTGGAGAATCCCAGGGACAGGGGAGCCTGGTGGGCTGCCATCTATGAGGTCGCAGAGTCGGACATGACTGAAGTGGCTTAGCAGCAGCAGCCACAGGAGTAAGATGCACAAGAATAAGAATAAAAGCCATGAAAAATGACTTCTAGGCATCTAGGGATTGTATTATATGCAAAGAATCATTACTTTGCTAAGGCCTGTTGCATGCAAGGTATTTCTTTCTGAAAAGTAACATGCACACCCTTTGTGTCTCTTAGCACCATTTATGTGATACTTGCAGTGAGTATGTGTATAATATCTACTTCCTGAACTAGATGATAAGCATTGTTAGCTCAGGGACTGGGCTGACATTTGTCTGCTTTTAAAATAGGGTCTGGGCCATAGTACATGTTCAGCAAGTATTAGTCAAATTGATCCAATAGAGCCATAAAGTTCTCAAGTAACCCACCTGGTTCAGCTCTACAGCTGAGTCTATAAACAGTCTAAAGTCTATATTGTGTCACCTTAAGACAAAAGACAAGACCTCTAATGACCTTTCTCATTGAGAGACTGAAAGACTTCATCAAACTAGATTCTGTAGTCATCACCATGAAGGTAAAGAAAGCAATTCTCAAAAGATATACTGAACAAAGGGACAGCAAAGTGTCTCAAGACAAAATTCTGAAGGCTGAGCCAAAGTTTTCATCATCTACTGCCCTGCCTTCCTACTCACCATCACTGAACACTAGAGAAAACCTTTCAAATAGGAGGAATGTAAATAAGCAGAAAAGCAGTATGGGTAGTGAAAATCACTCACTCTTTCTTCCTCATAAGGTCATTCTGAGGTTGCACATTGGTTGGTAATCAGTGCATGCTCACTGACAGTCTTCTGTTACTATTATGACCACCATTTTCAATATGGATGCTGACTGTGCCAGTCCAGAGGCCCCCCCATAAACCCCTGCACCCCCATCTAACCTCCACATCCCTCCCCGGGAGGTAGGCTATAGTCTTCTCTCTCCTTTAGTACAAATACCCAGAGAAACCTCAAACTTGGTCTGTTAAATCTACAAAATGTTTTTCAAATGTGTCCTCCCCTTTCCAGTGCTACAGTTAGACCCTTGGCCCCAAATCATCTTCTCTTACCCTTCTCCAGTTTTCAAAATCTTTCTTATCCCTCAAGGGCATCTTTAAATGCTATCACCTTCATGAAGTGTTCCCTGACAGATCCACCAACGCTTAGCTGAAAGTGTTGTTTCCTCTCCCTCCAAACCTGCCCTGGCAGATGCCTGCCATCTCGCCCATGAACAGTTCTTGCCTTTGCCTGATATGGCTTTGAGCTTTGTAAGAATGGAAATCCCATGGGGAGAATTTAGTTGAAAAAACCATTACATCAAAACCCACCTAATAAATTCTTCCTAGAAATCAGTACCAGGAACAAATTTGCTCCAACAGATACATTTGTTTATATTTTTTTATCAGACAGTGAGAACCTCATATGGTTTTTCCCTTTTTACCTCAGCTACCAGGAAGCTTAGAGCTAAATTACAGTAACCACCTCCAGGTGCATGGAAACAATTGTTTGTCCATTTCTGTTAGCCGGCCTTTGTTCTATTCTTTTTCACAAAGGCTTTGCAGGAGTAGTTGATTTATACATGCTAAATAAATATAGCATTATAGCATGTTCTCCTTGACAAACTGAGTATCCTGAAAAGGGGTAAACATCTTATGCCCACACAAATATGTACGTCTCTCTGTTCTACGCTAGACACCAGGTCTGCCCGCTTGGAGTTTACAGTCACTACATTAAGACCTTCTGAAGCTACTCCAGAGTCTTTAAAAATCCCCCAAAGTTTAGGTCTCTGATCTAGAAGGCCCAAAACTTTAAGAATCTGCCTCCAAAACTCAAGACTCTTTGGAGGCAGCAGGAATTCTTATACTAACATGACCATTACCACCGTCAGCATAGCATAGCTGGCTCATCCTAGACTTAACATTTTAGAACAAGAAGGCACCTTATTCAATTTAACCTTATAAATGGGGCAACCAAGAGGAGAAATGACTTATTTAAGGACACGTTATAAGCTCATGGCAGGCTCAGGTTTCCTGACTCCCTAATCCAGTTTTGGTCTCTTCTCTGACTGCTCTGTGGCCTGTGACTTCCAGACACTCCTTGGAGCAACTCCAGCTCCACACTTACCTTTCTCTCTATCACTCCCCACACCTAAGAAATCCAGTGGTCCTTCATATTGCCTTAAGAAGGATCTCTGCACTCTGTTAACAGAATCCAGGGCTTTTTCTTTGGCTTTTCCCTTAGAATTTCAGGGGTTTTTGACAACTGGAGGTAGGAGGAAGGCTGTGAGCAAAGGATGGCAGTTGAGTAGGTGGTTAATCACTGCATAGCAATTAATCTGAGATTGAAGTTGCACATAGGGAAGGATGGCAATAAACCTGACACATATCTCCCACCCATACTCCTGTCCCTTAAAAGTCAACTTTTGCAAAGCCCATTCTCACTATGTGTTACCATGAATATATGACTATCTCATCTCTAAGGTTAATTTAAGCCTATCTTCTGGATCTACTCCCAAACTATACAGATTCCTAAGGTGTTCTGAACAGAAACAAAGTGGAGCTGGGGCCAGGCTTCCTGGCCCCTCACAGGCTGCAATGATCCAAAACTCCATTTCTGGGACTAAAGATAATGGGATATTTGGAGGATACCTGATTCTTGTGAGAGAGGGAAGAGATGAGGGAGAAGGAGACAGAATGGGAGAAAGAAAGACAAAGAAAGATTTCATTATCTGATTATTAGGTGCTCAAGGTTACCACGTTGCCTAGAAAAGCAAAAATTATTATTTAAATAGCTTTTCCTCAATTACTTCTCTTTGCTCAACCCTAGCAATCATCTTTCCCCCATGTTAGAAGTCATTCATAATTATGAATACAATGCTACAATGCTAAATCTATTGCAAAGTATATAATTAAATATAAACCATGCAGAGTTTAATGGAATCAATTAAAGGCTTGTTAGAGAGCAGAGCTGCAGCTCATGCAACTGGCAAATGAGGATCAGGCAGATCTGATCAGTGAAGAGACAGAAAGGAAAATCAGCAAGAGATGGCAGGATAGTTCACTTGAGAATAATTTAAATATCAAGAGTGAAAAAAAAATGTCTTTGGGTAAAACAGTTACGTTTTGGGATATTTTTGAAAAATGAGCCTTTCTAAGAGAGTCCCAAAAAGTCAGTCACACAACACTTCTTCTGTTATGTTTAGTCTACGACTTAGTGCACAGTTGCAGTAATAACTTTAGCTTCTTAACTAAAAAGTGAAAATAAACTTAGTTTCATCATTTCCAGTTTCCTTTTAAAGGTAAGTTGCCATCAAAATTTTTTACTGTGAAATTTTACACCCCTGCTTTCTGTGCATTTATTTACTTTGTGTCCTTTCTCTAATACCAACTGTCCTCAGGTAATGAAGACCTCCTGAGGGTTCCATGGTCCTCAGTATAATAATTGTCACCTCTCTGAATTATGCACCCTCAGCCACGTTCATTTGATGGATTGTTATAGAGACACACAGGCAATTACTTGTAACACACCCAACATTATTGAGCCTTATCAGGCACTGTCCAAGTGTCCCATGTGTCCTAACTAGTAAGGAAGCAGAGCCATGGGCAAGTGTAAAAATTGCCCAAAGTCACACAGCTAATAAGTGATGGGTGGCACTGAGTTTACAATATGTGTTGGCTGCAAAGACCACGTTCTTTTCCATGATGCCATAAACATATCATGTACATTTGGACTTAACTTTGTGAGGGAAAGTATACTGATTCTCCTTAAGAAAGGAAAGATGTTTCTAGGAGAGTCCTTGAGCCTGCACTCACCTGGATGTGTTTAGGTTCCGATAGAGCTGTCCAAGGGACTCCAGCAGCCTCCCTTCCATCTCCCGGTCTTTGAGTTGCTGAGCCAGTGTCAGCCAGTGCTCGTGGTAGGTGATGCATGCCTCGGGGTTTGGGGACACAGAGCTGTAGAAATGGCAGAGGGATTTGGTGACCTGAAGCTGACCTGAACATAAAGCAGGAACATGGATGAGATGACTGGAGACAGGACAAAGGAAAAAAACGTCCTCTAACACTTTTCTCTAAAACATCTCAGCAGCACAGGACATACTCACTCTTCAGGTGTTGATGCCTTAAGCCAAACAGCAATGCCATTTCATAACAAAAGCGGCCACTAGCCAGCTGGCGTCCATACACCTGGACCTGGGCCAACCAGAGAAGCACCTGTACTAATTCCATGTCTGTCTCCATGCTGGCCTGGAGTGTAGAATAGAGTTGCACAGATTGTAGAAGATAGTTCCTAGCCAGCTGCTGAGGGCAGGACTTAAGGGTCAGATGGCCAAGATTGGCCAAAGCCACTGCCTGGTTGCGCACATCCCCTACCTCCTGGGCTCTGTTCAAGGCCCGAAGATAGCTCTTGGCTGCCCTGTTCACCCTGCCTTCACCCTGAAGTGCAAGTCCCATGAGGTTATAGACCACTCCTTTGTGGATAACACTCTCTGTCTCCTTTAGGGAGTATAAGAATGGCTCAAGGATGTCCAAAGCCTTCTTTGGCTGGCTGGATAAGAGATAGGCCCATGCCAAGCAGAGGGAAGACTCAAAAGCTTCCTGCTCACTCAGCAGCTGGCCTAGCATCAAAGCTTGGCTCAGGTAATGGATGGCACCATCAGGAGATCTGTGTTGGAGGTACACTTTGGACAGGATGAGACACAGGACCCTCTGGGTGCTCCAGTCTGCCTGTTCCTCACAGGAAGTCAGTGCCTGCCTGAGTGCCGGGCAAGCCAGGGAAGAAACTTCACCCCAGCTTGGGGAGGAGATACCAAGGAGCTTGGTGGTGTTCTGCAGGACCAGGTGGACCTGCCAAATTGGAAGGGCCATCCCTTGGACACTTGGAGTTCCACGCAGCCGGACAGAAGCCACTGCAAGGTGTGGCAGATATTTCTTGTCATAGAGAAAACTCAAGATGGTGGCTGCAGCATCTGAGGTGGGAGGGTGTCCAGAGAGAAGCTGCAGGCGCTCGGCGAAGGGCAGGACCTCATCATGCCGGCCAAGGCTTAGGAGCAATCGGATGGCCAGAAAGCAGGCCCTGGCCTCCAGTGGGCAGCTGCCTGACACGATGCCCTGTCTCAGCACAAAGGCCACGACATCCAGCTCGCTCTTGGTACTATACTCCCGGTCGGGCAGGCAGGCCAACAAGGTACCTGCCTTCTCCAGCAAGGATGAGCCTTTATGCCTCAGCCTCTGCCTCAGGTAGATGGCCGCCAAATTGATGTACAGGACAGCCACCAAGGATAGATCCTTAAATGCCCCATTGAGAATGTGGATGGCCTCCTCAAAGTACACCCTGGCCTGAGAGAGTTTGACCTTCCTGACACTTAGCCGACCCAGGAGGAAGCAGAGTCGGGCGTGGGCCCAGGTCATGTGGCTCCGCTTGGCCCACTTCCTTGAGGCCTCCAGGTAAGCCATGAGCTCGTCCTCCTCAGAGTAACTATAAAAGGAAGACGTGAGGAAAGAGAAGGAAAAATCATAGAGGCTCTTAAAGTGGTCAGCATAACCCTCATGATCCAGAAAAGCCAATATGGGGGCGAAGTTCTCAGCCTCCTCCTCCTCCTGACCAGTGTTCAGGTTCATGAGCAATTCTGGGTCATCGAGGTCATCAGGCTCCGGCAGATGATAGGTGTCTGAGCCAGCTGAAAGCAGCTCTTCCTCCAGACTGGAGTCCTCAGAGCTGCTGGACTGTCTGGAGCCCACGGCCTGATGCTCCTCCCAGGCTCCACCAGGCCGGGTCTCCTTGAAGCCTTCAGACTGGGACACTGTAAGGGACAGGCAGAATTGAGCAACACTAAGTACCTGTAACTATTGCGGCCAGCTCTTGGCAAGAGGACAAGATTCTGTCCCACAGGACTGGAGGTCTGGTTCAGCATGATCTCTACTCACCGCTCAGATCGTTTGGAAGACTTTGGATGGATTCAAACCCACCTGGATAGAGATGAAGGACAGACCTGAGTTAGATCAGAATGGTCCAGCATGCCTATGCCTGCATGCGTTCCCTGGGCCAGTGGCCCCTTGGACACTTTGTGCTTCAGACCTACTGCTGTCCCTAAGGTACAAGACAGCATCTCCCCTTCACCATCAGTGCTGCAGGGACCTAAAGATTATATCTGGTTTAACCCACTCACCATACAGTTGAGAACTGAGGTAGAAATGAGAACAGAGTCAGAGAAGAAAAGACAGAAACAGGAGCTCTATGCCAAGAGGTGTGAGTATGCAGGGCAGGGGTGATGACGGAACCTTAAGGCCCAAATCTTTCAGTGAGTTTATGACAGAGCTGTGAAGCAAACTCCATGGGCAGCACACTCTTGGCCTGTGGCATTGCCTCTCGTTTCCATGCGCACAGCCTTCCTTCTTCCTTCCTCTGTCATCCACCCATTCAACAGACAGATTCAGTGTGCACAATGTGCTTTCTAAGTATGATAGGATGAGGTGACCAAACGTCAATAATTAAGAAAAGAAGGTAAAGAAGCATCGGAGGTTCCTAACTCTTGTTCCCTGAAGTACTGTGGTGGGATGAGGTGGGAGAAAGCACAATCTCTAGTAGTTTTAGACATTCTGAATTTGTAGTACTTGCAGGAGCTCTAGCAGAGAATGAAATAGATCTGTGGCCAAGGAGAAAAGTGGAGTCTTGCAAACATGGATTTGTGACTGACTCTATGTCACAAAGAATGTCTCAAAGTCCCAAAAGAAGGATTTGGAAGGAAAAGCAAAGCAGGTGGGGGAGGAGTGGTTAGAGGAGATTTGTGAATGAGCTGGGAAAACATCAGCATTTTACTGACAGATGAGAGCCAATCCAGGAGACTGGAAAGACACAGAGAAAAGAGGAGTCATGGAGACCAGGGTGGTTTATGGTGCAGCCATCTAGCAAAAGTGACATAAGTGAAACAAGATAAGTGAACAAAAGTGAACACATTTCACCATGTTCACAAGTGAACAAAAGTGAAATAAGATAAGAACCAAAAAGATGAGCTTGGGCTTGGCAGCAAAGAAGTTGACCCCCTTGGCCAAAGTAGCCACAGTGGAGCTTGCGGAGGTGAAGGCCAGGGTCATGCTCCATAGAACAGGGGCTGCTGGAAAAAAGATTCTACCTGTGCCCCTACCCTGAGCTCTCCAGTGAACTTTGAGGGTAGCAGGCCCCTCACCAAGTCAAGCCTCCATTTGCTATTCTCAGGAGAAGGTTTCTTCTGTGAGTATCATTGAAGGTACTTGATATCTGCAACCTCCAAAGGTCTACAGCCAAACACAGCAGAGCTAGAGAGCTGGACTCTGGGTTCCTGCATCTGTCCCTCACTGATGTTGTGGTGTGATGTTGATGTGTGATGATGTCCCTCACTGCCCTACTGCAACCATTTCTCTTTGGACCAGGACCCCCAAGAACACAAATAATGCAGGAATTACCACAAAAAACATGCTTCCTCTCGGAGAAAGAATTACAGGGCACAGGCCTTGGGGGAGTTGGAATTTACCAACAGGATGCCCCTTCTGCTGGTTGCCTTAGTGCCAGGGACAACCTGTGAAGCCATGAAGTGCAGCCCGGCACCCAGCAGAGATGCACCCTTGGTCTGTAGATAAGAGCTAATGGGCTGCCTGAGACCTGTCCCTGGATCTCCCTCAACCACTGGGTCAACAGTTGGCAGATACCCTGGATCCAAGTCTGCAGCCACCCCTACCTCCAAAACAGGCCCCTAATCCTTGATTTTCAGACCTTGGCTCCTGACTACCAGGCTACATTCATAACTTCAGCTTCATGGTTCAGCTTGGTGCAGCAGTGTGATCTGCCTGTAGTAAGAAAGTGCTGCCTGGGCTGCTGCTGATACCTGGGCAAGGTACTAATCACAAATGTTCCTGTGCCTGGAGAAAGTTTCTAGCACCCACTTCTGCTCCAGAGGCTAGCCTGTGAGTCCTTCTGCAGAATCTCTGGCCATACCCATGAAATGTGTGCCATCTAATGTGGCCACAGAGGAGTGGACGCAGCATCCCTATCACTGAAGAGATAGGAGAAACAGGAATCCTTCCCCAAACCCTGTCATTGGATGAAGCACTTCTTGACACAGAGCACGGGACCCCTCACAAAGTAAGGGAAAGGAGTGTCATTCATTCACTCAGTCAGTCATTCAGACACCACTGAAACTGTGCTAGGTACTGAGGTTCCTCACTCACCCAAGGCTGACATATCCAACAGTCCAAAGTCATTTTGTGTCAGGGGCAATGTGGCGAAGTAGGAATTGTCCTGACTAGAGGATAGGGGAGGGCAGTTCTTATCCTGGTTCAGGCACTAATTCACTTGGGCCTCAGCTTCCTAATCTATAAAATGAGAGAAGTCATCTCTTAGGGTCTTTCCAGCTATAATGTTCTATGGCCCCACCTTTATTATTGTGGGGCCAGACCTACTTCAGCCCTAGGAGGAAGACCCTCAGCCACAACCCAGGAACTTTTCTTCTCCAGTTTAGAATGGAAGGTTCAATATGGCCAGCCTCCCATTCTACAGCTGAACTGATTTCATTACATCTCATAGTTTTTAGGCACCAAGTCCCTTGTGACTTTAGAATCATCTGAAATTCAAAGTGAAAATGCTGCTAATCAAATATGACCCAGGTCATCAACTGAACTGTGATCACAGCCCCACATACATGCATGTGATTAGACTTTAGAGATACTGTACTTTTTGGTTAGGAGCAATTCCTTAATCTTGAGGAGTTTGGGCTTTTTCGGGGGGGGGGGCAGTTGAGAAGCAAATACTCACTAAGCTGGTAGACAGATGTTATGTCAGTCTGAGCAAGTGTGTGGAGGAAGCTGACACACTCAGCTTTCCTGTCACTTCCCAGGAACCCCAGAGAGCATTTTTCCTCATCACTGAAAAAGACGGAGTTCTTGCTCCTGTGTTGAGGCAAAAGACATGGACACAGATCAGTGCAAGGTTTCAGACACGACCTCTTCTCTCTTCACCCTAGAATGCAGTGAAGGACACAGAGAAGCCATCAATTTACACAGTCAGAGCTGAAATCAGACTCCTCATCTCACTGCTGTATAATGCTTTTATTTCTACATCAAAGAAGAGCTGGAGGCACCTCATCTGGGCAGAACCGACCTATGTGGTGGCTGAAGAAGTGGCACATGAAAACAACCCTCCAATTAAATCTCCATCTCTTAAGAAAAACAAAACCCCTTCCTTCAACCCCTACCCATTCTGTGAGACCATATGGTGACCATTTCTAAGAAAAGAAATAGGAACTGGCTGTCCTAAATGCAGGCGTTGGAAAAGGACCATTAAAAGATGTTTCTTTGACAGATTATTTCAAGAAAACACTCAGGACTGATGACACAATTTAGAGGAACAATGGAGAAAGTTTGACTATAGTCAGAAGAAACCCTTCACAGCTGATATTGACATCAGATTCCATGACACAGCACAACAGTGTTATACACCATAAAGAGAGGGAAAGAAGGCTGAGGCATGGGAAGTGGGTAGAAGGAAGGCCAGGGGGCTAGAAGAAATGATTATAAATAATAGAGTTCTGTATATTCACTTTACTGTATAAACTAATTGTTAAAACCAATTTGTCAGCTAGATACCTGTCATAAAATCAAAGAACATGAAAACTATAAGTGTCTTGGAAAGTATTCAGTCCAGTATCCATCTAGACAACATTTAATATCTCTTTGTTCCCAATATATTTTTAACTTCAGAATCCAGCTTTAAAACAAAAATTACTTGAAAGCCCAAGTGTTAATACCAGCTAATACTTTGTGGGGGCTGTTTATTATGAATCAGATACTCATTTAATGCATGCAGTTGCCCTATGATGCATATACTATTCTTATTCCCTTTTTACAGAGCAAGAGACTGAGGTACAGAAAAATAAAGTCTGTGGTTCAGTTCAGTTCAGTTCAGTCTGTGGTTAGGTAACCGTAAAGCAGGATATAAGAGGAGCTTCTTTACTTCAAGCATGATTAAGGGAAGGGCTGGGATGCAGTGCCATGGTCTGCCACTTACCCATTGTCTCCATAGCTCAGATAAATGCAGTTTGAAAGTCAGCCACTTTAGTGGTTGTTTTCTAGTTGAGAAAACCAGCCACTAATGTGAACTGCTCAAGGTCACAACTCTGATTAGAGGCAGAACTGGCACTAAAGCTTGTCTTAACATCTACAGCTCTTGACACAATACTTAAGTCAGTCAGTTCAGTCGCTCAGTTGTGTCCGACTCTTTGCAACCCCCTGGGCTGCAGTACACCAAGCCTCGCTGTCTTATGGAACCCCTATCTCTCTGGCTTGACCTCCAGATTCTCCCCAGCAGTTTAAGATATTCCATTCTTAAAAGAGCATGTAATTGAATTCTACATCTAAACTCATTTAAGATAAAAAGAATGATATGATCCCATTCCTGAATTTACTATTTCATTTACTCTTCATAACAATCCTATGATGTAGGTATTTTTATTCATATTTGTAGATGAAGATTCAGAAAGGTTTAGATTCAGAAAGGTTTAAAATGCTCAAAATTACACAGCTGGAAAGTGGTAAAGCTGAGACCGAAGCTGAGGTCTTCTGCCTCTGTGTCCATTGCCTATGGCTAATATGCTAATGTCCTGAATCCCAGATACTTAAGAGTCCAAGAAGCTTGACAAATTACATTAGGGCTTGCCGGCATGGAGATGAACTTAGAAGGAGTGTGGTAGGGCTTCTAGAAATACAACAGGCTGAAGCACAGGGCTACTTGCCACCATATACATAGACAAGGCATGGATAAAATCTGATAAATATTTTAATATAGTCTTTAACTTTAAAAGAGAGAAAGGGAAGTTCCTAGGAACCAGAAACAAAAGGAGAAACCAAAGCCAAGTTGATAAGTTAGAGTAGATGGTCCAGAGATGCTGGTGATTCTCATCTGGGACATTGGCCCTCAGAGGTGGGGCTGACCTGCTAATACCACTTAGGCACAGAGTGTGACTTTGGACCTGTGGGAAGCAGGGAAGCTGAATGGAGCTCCCAAAATAGCTTTGTGTTCCCTATGGCCTAAAATCTAGAAGCGCTGCAACTTCTATAAAAGGGGATTGGAAACTTCTCATAACCTGCCAAGAACACGCTTTCTGTCTGTCTGAGTGCCTGGAAAAAAATAAAACACCTATTACACTATTACACTATTGTAATTACACTATTACAAGGTGTGGGATATGAATTTACACTGCACAATGTAGGCACCCTATCAGAGAACCAGATCTGAACTACCGAGTTTCTAAGTTTCCAGGGAAAGCAAAGGCCAAAACTGCTCTGCTGGAATGCTTTCTGTAGTCAAGGATTCAGGCAAAGACCATCTTTTAAAATGTTGAAAGTTCATTCACATAACTGAAAATACAAACCACACAAGAAAATGAACTATTGACAAAGAGAGTCAGCAAATGCACAAATGGGTAGATCAACACTACAACAGAACTAACAGTAATCTGAAGATAATTTATAATAAGCATGGTTAAAATAATGAAATAAAAAGAATGAATAGAGGCTACAATGAAAATATGGGGCTATAAGAGCAGAAACAGCATATGTGAAAAATAGTAAAATACAAATTTTAGAAGTGAAAATAAAAGCATGGACATTTGGGACCATATGAGTAAAGTTAAACAACAGGTTTAGTCACAACAGAGAAGAAAATTGGTAAAACTGAAGAATGTTCTGAGGAAATCATCCAGAATGTAGCCTAGCATGACAAAAGATGAAAAATATAAAGGAACTGATTAAGCAAGATTGAGGATAGAATGATAAGTCCAACATACCTCTAACAGGAATTCCAGAAGAGAGACTAAAGAGAATGAGAGAGAGGCAATATTCAAAGGAAGAATGACTGAGCATTTTCCAGAATTGAAGAAAGACATGAGTCTTCAAATTGAAGAAGCACACCAAGTCCTAAGCAAAATAAATAAAAATAATACAATTTAAACATGATTTCCATTTCATTAAGGTTATAAGTGTTTTTGGATTTTCTGTTTCTCCTAATCATTCTTTCTGGGTTCAATTATCAATTAATTAACTATTCAAATCATGGAATAAAAGAGTTAAATATAAATGATAGGGACAGAAATTAATGAAATAAAAGCAAAGTAGAAAAATTATAAAGGTAAATATGAAATTAATGAAATAGAAAACAAACAATGAAGATGATTAGCAAAAGAAAAACTGGTTTTCTGAAAAGAGTAATAAGATTGACAAAACTCTGGCAAAATGGATTTGAAATTTTCTATTAATAATTAATTTTAACTCTATACTTTGAAGATATTATTCTACACCTATGTAAATGATCATTCAAGAGTATATTTTAAGTATCTTAAAGAGATGGAAAGCATTTACCAACTCACAGATCTCCACTGAAATATCTACCTAGAAGTGTACATGATGGAGAAGGAAGCGGACAACTTGCTATTAATAACAGGATATATCAAAGCTAGACATATTATGGTACAAATGCAAAACATCAATAACAAAACAAAACCTTAACAAAAACAGCGAGATAAAAGCTACCTACTGCAAAGAAATGGTTATGAAACAGCAAACTTCTCATCAACAAAAATAGATGCCACAAGAAATGAAATTATAAAGAAGACACAGAAAAACAATAAGAATAAAAGAGGGGATTAACAAAGAAATTTTTTAACATTTAATACCATGAAATATTGGCTTTTCTCCTATTCTCTTATATCCGGTTTCGAGTACATTAATCTTGCAATCTTGTTTATTTTTAAATGTAGGCATTTAAGTATTTAAATTTCTTGTAAGTAACACTTTATGAAAATGAACTATATCTTTTACAACATGAATAAATCTTAAATTTATAATGTCAATTGCGGAAAAGGCCAGTTGTAAAAAAAACATTTATATAAAATTTTAATACACAAAACCATAGTATTTTCATTTATTAACAAATGTCAATTTTTTAAATGTATTAAAATAAAGACTAGAAATTTCAAACAGTGATGGCCTATAGGATGAAATCAGGATCAGAGGATGGAAGTATGAAGGGGTAAAAAGGCATCTTCAATATCTAAGGACTTTTTTTCACTTAAAACACACACAAACTCAAACACAAACACATTAAATGCTTTAAAAAAACAAAAAGAAGAAGACAAATGTGCCCTTCTGTCACCCACAAAAGGGTGATAGTCTTCAAAGTCACTCTTGTCAAATATAAAGACAGATCTACCCAAGGTTTAAGAATGGGTTTTCCAGCTACTGTTGCTATGAAACTAGGTAGCTGATGTTGAAACCTGAGCTACAAAAAAAAGAAACCCACAAAAATTTGCTTCCATGGATAAGCAAGATCCCATTCCCACATGTCAGAGGCTTGACCTAAATCTGACTCGGAAAACAGCTTCTGAGAAATTTCATTGTCAATACACAGCCAATTTGGTTAAATCAAAAAATATATGCATGCATGCATACATACATACATACATACACATGTTGAAGTAACACTTCAGAGAATAAAAAACCATCAAAGGGAGGGAAGCTGAGAGGAGAGGATGGAGACTTCAGCAAATGTTGAGCCATCTTCAGAAACCTGACCCCAAACAAACACAGACTAAGAGTGACACCCAGTGGCCTGATCACAGGGACAGCACAGCACACAGGGATGGCTGGTTCCTAGTCCATACCATGGCTGCTTCAGGCGGCAGGTTGTTTTCATCCAATTGGTGTGTTTTGAGAGTGTCTGTAATCTAGAGAGTGCTTTGGGGCTGTGCAATGAATAAGTGCCCCTCCCCTCTCCCTCTGCCACCCTTCTCTGTCTCCTGTCCACTCTCCCCTTCCTGCCCTACCAAATGTGCAATCTTTGGTGCGTGGGGTCCCACGGGTGACCAGGTGGAGGCCAACAGGTGGCTGTGCAAGTAAGGAGAAGGTGTCCTAGCACCTCTGTGATACAGGGGATGATATTCTGCAGGATGAGTGTATCCTGTGCAACTAAGCCAGCTAAAATGCGATGGTCAGATTAATTTAGCAGTACTGGGTTATTGTCATTTAAGGCATGGTATGAGGAGTTGTTAAGTCATGTCTGACTCTTCTGCAATCCCATGAACTGTAGCCTGCTAGGCTACCGGAGTGGGTTGCTATTTCCTTCTCTGGGGGAGCTTCCCTCCCGACCCAGGCATCGAACCTGTGTTTCCTGCATTGACAAGCGGATTCTTTACTGCTGAGCTGCCAGGGAAACCCATGGTATGAGGTACAGAGGTCCAATATAATTGATGAAATCTGACACCTACACTCAATAGCCTATTTAATGGCCCCTCAAAGATTATCACCCACAACAGTAACAGCAATAATAAGAGTCAATGCATATTGATCATAATACACACACACACACACCCTCTTACACACTATGCCAGACACCATTCTAAGGGATTTACATATAGCTCATTTCAACTCAAGACCATCTTATGGGTAGATACTAACACTGTATGTATTTTGCAGATGAGAAAACTAAAGCTTAGAGAGACAAATTAACATACCCAAAGTCCCCCACTGGTCCACTGGTAAGCTAATAGAGACACAGGATGTGCTCCTATGGCTATAAGTGCCTATCAGGAAATCTGGCTCTGAACCTCTTTATTACTGAGCTATGCTACTTTCCAATGACCAGTGACCTCCTCATGGCCAGTGACTTCTCAATGGTCAATCTCAAAGCCCTTTCACAGTGTTAAGCATCCCCCCATCTCCCACATGGCTAGCAGTTCCTCCTTCTCAGTTGCTTCCTTCACTACATTCTTTCTTTCTCTGCTCTATAAATGGTTCTTCTACAGAGTCTCTGTTCTTTTTATTCTTCTTCCTTTCATCAGAGCCTCAGGACTCTGCTGTTGAAAGAGAACCTCAGATTTAACATCAGAAATCTGGGATGGGTTCAGCTATTTCACTCCTGGGATCCTCACCTACCCCTTCAGTAAACTGAGGGGATACTTAGATCAGCAGTTTTCACCCAATCTGTACACTAGCCCCTCTGGGGAGCTTTTAAAATCATAGCAACCCAGGCCCCACACAGACCAAGGAGAATGAACTTCTAGGGGCAAGACACAAGGATCCATATTTGTAAAGCTCCCACAATCTCTAAAGTCTGTTGACTGGGCCCAGCAGTGTTCTCTCCTCTCTAGTCCCCTTGCTCCTTCCTAAATGCCCCTGAACTCAGCCTTATTGGTCCCTTGCCTCCAGGCTATCCCCTGACCATGCATAGCTCGCCCAAAGCCAGAGCTGGCCTCTTAGACAGAAGTCCCAGTCTCACCATGTCACCCTTGCTCAGATACATTCAGTGGCTCCTCATTCCCTGCCAGGTGAAGGACAGGTCCTTGGCATTGGCATTTCTTGTCTTTCACATCATGGCCCCCATGAGCCTTTGCCACACTAGCGTCCACCTGGTGAGCTGCTCCTAACAACACGACTCATTCCCCAACATCTCCCTCACTGTCCTACCTGTGACCTCCTTTCCTATTTATGTCTGTTGAAATGTCTTATATCATGCAAAGCTGAACTCACATGTTACCGTTTTGAGGAAAGTTCTCTTGACAGAGTTTACCTCCTTATAAACTCCTATTGTACTCCATACCTCTCCAGGAACTCAGTGAGTCATAGAGGTACCTGGGTTCCCACATGTTTGTGTAGGGAAAATTACCTTCTCTCCTCTACAAAGGAAAAAGCTTGTTCTTGGCTCTCTCTCTTTAGTGGCTCTTTCAGTGAGGGAAGGAGCTCCAGTCTGAGTGTTAAGAGCCTAAGGCATTGCTTGGGCCATGCTTTCCCCACATGCAGGGCTACAGTATCTCAAGTTTAGCCACCTACTCTGTGTTTCCTCTAGTACTTCCTGGACCCAGACTTTTCACTATTTCCTATCCCAGTGCAGGATGCTCACCCAGAGAGACTTGGAGGTATTCCAGGACTCTATGACAGGGTGGCTGGAGCAGGCTTGCCACCTGCTGCTGCCTGGTCACATGGTAGTTCTATGCCTCAGAACCAAGCCTTCTGGATTTAAGGCAGGAAATGAAAAGAGGCACTCCGTCATCCTGGCCAACACTGACTGCCCACACTGAACTTGCAGCAAATAGACCTACATGAGAGGGAACTCTCCATTGACTAAGCAATAGTCTACAGGTCCCTGTGCATTCATTCCGGGGCCCCTTGATTGGATGGGAAGGTCTAAGAGCGGGCCTTGAGTTTGGAGGATTGTGCTTCTCTCCTTGCACAGAGGAAGGCCTCAGTGACCACCTGCTGAAATGAACTGACTCCTTCCCTGGTCACTCATCTTTTCCTTCCTATCACTCCTCATGTTGTCTAGGTTGTCAGAATGTGCTCTTATAGCTTTGTGTTACTAGGAAGCCCTGAAGCTCATCTGCAACCTGCACAGAATGGGACAGGACCACTGGGGAAAGTGGTCCTGCTCCAGCACATCCCAGACAGTCTACCTGTCATACTTACATTGGGGAATAAGAATCAGGATCTATCATCCTGGTGGGGACAAAGCCCACTTCTCCTGAGAGCGCTGACTTCCCAATGAACCACTGAAGCCCAGGAATGACAAAGCCAATGATCTCAATGCTTTCTCCCTGGTGGAAATTCAGCTCGTCCTTTTCTTCCCTCTCATATTCCTTCCAGGCCTTACATTTTCCTCTGCCTGTGGGAAAACAGCACACAGGTCAACCAAATAAGGCAGAAACAGGTGAGCCACTCACTAGCTTCCAATGTAATATGAAATGAAATGTTCCCAAGACTTTAGAACTTTAAGGACCAATGAAATTTCTCCCCCCTCTTCAAAAAAAAGAAAAAAGAAAGAAAGAAATGGGCAGGAATGATCCAGGGAATCTAGGAAATTCAAAAAATGAACTATCATCTACTTTCACCATTGTTTTATAAAAGAAATTTTAACAAATGTAGGAAATATAATCTCAGAATACTAGGTATTTCTTAAAACAGAATAAAGGCAGCTTGTATAAAACTGGAAAGCTCACTATATTGTCCTACTTTGTCTTAGTTACCATTACCATGCAAACACTTCATTATGGTTAGCACAGATCTACAGACCAGGGTGAGGACCACTGTAGGATCTCTCCACTTCTTTCTGGCTCCTTTGGCCATTATGACTGGCCAACTCCCTAGCTATTGATTGTGTCTTCAAAATCAGAAGTTCCCACTGCTTTGGGGGTTAATAGTATCTACCATGAGTTAAATACTTACAGTGTGACAAAACTGTACTAAGTGATTTATAGATGTCACTTAGTTTAGTTCCCATGACAAATCTGAAGTTGGTTTTACAGTAACCTCATTTGCTATTGAGGAAGTTCTGGCATAGTGAGGGCACATCACAAATAGGCTGAGTTCACACTGGTTTCAAGTTGTAGGGCTAGAATCTGAACCCAGAACATACTTCACAGCCCCATGTTCCTAACTACAAGACCATACGGCCTCAGACAGATAAAAATCTTGTTTATGGTTGATTATTGATTAGATCTACTGTCTGGATCTGATAATTCCCTCTGTATATTTTTAAGTGTTATTTGAGCTCAGAACTTTAAAAATTGCACTTTGTGCTAGGTGTGGTAAGGCAGCTCCAAGGATGAAGATGAAAACATTAAATTTTATTATCTCATAGATATAAGTATACTTACAGATATATGTGTACGTGTTTATGTATACGTATGTGTATATATATTTATGTGTGTATATGTATATATAAGTATGTGCATCGCATGCATGCTCAGTCAAGTCCAACGCTTTGTGACCCTATGGACTGTAGCCTGCCAGGCTCCTCTATCCATGGGATTCTCCAGGCAAGAATACTAGAGTGGGCTGCCATTTCTTTCTCCAGGGAATGTTCCCAACCCAGGGATCGTTCCCAACCCAGGGATCGAACCCACGTCTCTTGTGTCTCCTGCTTTGGCAAGTGGATTATTTATCACTGAGCCACCAGAGAAGCCCATATATACCCACACATACATAGAGAGAGTAACTAAAATGTATGCATATATTTATGCACATATAATATTTACTGAGCACCCACTATGTGCTAAGCATTCTTAATCTTCCTAAGCACAAAATTCTAAAGGAAATTAGAAAACATTTTGACTAGAGATTGAAAGCAGGCAGCCTGGAGGCCACATCTGGCCTACATGGGACTTCTTTTTCACCCACATATCTTTAAAAACCTACGGTCCCCACCATTTCCTAATATTAACTTCTATTCAGGCCCTCCATGCATCTGTGTGTTCTGCCTGCCCTTGGAGCCATTTATATCTACAGTATAGCCCTGATCTGAGACCTCTCACTTCACAGGCAAGGGAACCCATGTCTACAGATGGTATAACTGGCTTCCCCAAATGGAATCAACAGAGATGAGATAGGAATTCAAATCAACTGACTCCAAATCTGTGGATAAAGTAGGCGGCAGAGCGATATTATCTCCCTACTAATACTGTCTTCAACTCAGCCATACCGATCTGATAGGAGCCTGCCCAATCCCTCTTCCTGGAAAGGCCACAGTTTCCTGGATAATTCTTTAGGAACCATCTGCCAATGGAAACACAGGGTTTGCAAACATGGATTTCAAAAAATGTGAAAAGTGAACAGAATAATTCATTAAAATAACAATGATGGTAATAATGATAAGTATTATTGTCATTTAAATTACTCTAATTTTAATAGTGGCAAACATTCATTGAGAACTTACTTTTTATCAAGCATTATTAAAAAGATGGAAGCTTAACAGGCCTGGGGTATTTTCTAGCTCAGCAATTAGTTTGCCAGTTAAATAACTAACAAAGGATCCCACTCCATTCTACTGTCAGACTCTCTGACACACAGGGCCCATGGCCTGGAATCAAGTTTATTGTCACTCCGCTGGAATGTATACTACCTCCTAGTAAGGATTCACAGACTTTAGCGTGAAAAACATCCCCTGATATTTAAGGGGAGCTTATACAAATTAAAGATTTTTGGATCAAACCCCAAGAGAGACTGAGAAAGACCAGGGGTATAAACTTGTAGTAAAATCCTCAAGTGACTCTGGTACAAATGGTCCCCAGTCCCCACAAACACTGCACTGGAGACCAGGCAGTGTATTTCTTCTTTGATGCAATGTCCATTTGAAATTTTGGGTTTTCTCCATTTCATCTAATTGTGCAAATCTTGACTGTTAAAAAAAACGAAAAAGATAAAAAGCATCCAGGTTTGTTCCCTCCCTGGCACCATGGATGTCCATATCTACAAATGTACCTACTCTGTTCTGTGCAGACTTCAGTGTGCTTAGGACCCTCTCCCAGGATTTGAGTGGCTACTCACTGGTGGAAAGGGAGAAGCAGGGGTTCCAAGGCTGACACTGGCACCAGGCCCCGCTGACCCGTCACCAAGGACACGCCTTCCCACTCAGACTCGCCTTCAGCCATCTTCACCGAGATTAACTCATTCTTGCAAAGTGTCAAATACTCCCCTTCCTTCTCAGCTGGCTCAGACACAGAGCACATGGCTCTACAGAAGAAGTGACCTGTAGATAATGAGAAAAGCTCTTTCCAAGGAGTAGCAAGAAGTGAAAAGGGAGTATCCACTATGTATATTTCCATCAGAGCCCAGATAGTTTTCTTTCTGAAAATAAAATACACAGTCCAGGGAGAGGTGCTACAGGAGGTCTTTGTGACCCCAGGAAATTGGTACCAGGTTAAAAAAAAAAAAACACTGAGAGGGAATTCACTTAAAATAGGCACCAAAAATTCCAAATAATTCTCAAGAATGAGGTTTCATTGGGACTTCACCTTAAGAAAAGATGAAACAAAGTTAGTGAAAATATATTTAAGAGAACTTCAGTTATAATTGCAACCTCATGCTTAATCTTAAGATCAAAAAAGAATAAATTAAGTTGATTTGGGTGAACATAATTTCTCCAAATAAATTTCATAGTTGTAGAGTATGACAGTTTTTCTTTCATGTATGATTCATGTGATACAATCAGAAAGAGAATTATTCTGCAAAATATTCTACAGAAATCTGGCTCTTTCACTATGTCTATTGAAAGGTTATTGCTGAACCACGAAAGATGCCAGGATTCTTGGCCTCCGGAAAAGAATTCAATCTGGGGCCAGAGATGAGGCTTGATCGCTCAGAGCTTTTGTGTAATAAAGTTTTATAAAGTATAAAAGAGAAAGCTTCTGACATAGACATCAGAAGAGGGCAGAAAGAGTACCCCCCTGTCACTAATCTTACAGGATTAGTCAGAAGGTTTTCAGGAAGGAGAAACTGTCCTCAAGCAGGATACATTATTGTTGTATAATCCTTAGTACAGAGTTTAAACTGAGTTGTGTAATTGACCAAGACTAAGGAATGCAGACAAAAAAGCTTGTCCTTTCCTCCTCCTTGAGAATTCCAGACCTCTATCTCCACTTCGAGAGCCCCAGACCTCTATCTCCTCCTTGGGGACCCTGGACTTCTTATCAATCTGCCTAGGAATTGACTCTCTCACTATGATGTCATCACTTGTTAACCAGCTGGTTGCAGCCTGGATCAAACCCTTCCTTGTAAAGAGATTGGTGGATGTTCCAAGTTTTCCAATATCACTTTCTTCAATCTCATGAAATCATGCAAGTTTTGTAAGATCTGCAATTTTATTTTACAATCAAATTATATCACATGCTTGGAATAGTGGTTCTTAATCTTGAGTGCATGTTAGAATAATCTGCAACTTTTGAAAAATATCAAAGCCTGACCCCCATCTCTGGAGATAAACTGACCCCAGTGGAGCCCCGACTGGACATCTTCTTAAACATTCTCAAGTGGTTCCAACATCAGACAATCAGTGACACTGGCCAACACAGCTGTCATATGATACTGATGTTAAACTGAGATGCTTGAAATAATATTGTAACAGGTGGGTTCGTTTGTGAATATTTTCATGTTTGAATGGTTTTTGCCTCCCTCTGTATCCTATTGCAAGGACTCTGATAACAAATATCCAGATAAGACCCTCATTCCCACCCCTATACCATACTCACCTTCCTGGATCAGGAGTCCCAGGTATATATTTTCCAGGTGATTATCATCTATTGACACGTGGATCTCTGTATCCTCAACCAGTCGGCAGTTGAGCCAGTACTTGTGGTCAAAAAGGAGATGCTCCAGACATGTAGATACGTAGCCTAAGTCAAGCCGAACAGGATTCCTCAACATGATTCCTGCCATTAGCTGAGCATTAGGGTGAGCAATTTCCCACCTGAATTTCTGCCCCAGACTCATCCTTAACCTGACTACATTTAACTGGAATTAGAAGAGCACAGAGAAGTAGCTAGAAATTTTCTAAAACTAATTAGTTCTTCTCAGCATCTGTTGGGAAGTACAAATCATTTTTAAATCATGTTTATTTTCAACATATTATGAGTCTCCATAAAAGCAGAATGAGATTATCAAACCAAACTACCTTTCTATAATATATCCATAGAGGAATCTCCAAGATTACAATGTTGACTGGTTCCCCCTTAAAGTTCTCTTGACCAAATCCAAATTCTTATATCCCTGATGATGCAGTAGGCAGGGAGATTCTCTATGATCCATAAGTGAGTCAGGATATACTTTAACATTCCTCTGACCTTCCCCTTATCTCATGCCCAGTAAGATCTCACTTGTTAAAACCAGACTAAAAACTAAGCAAATTGCAAAACTGTAATGATAATGGATAGTATTTTCAACATTCCTATAAATTTAAATGATTTGTATTAAAATTTTGATTCTTCTCTAGACTTCCTTACTTTCTTAAGATGCAAAACCTGTCTTTTTCCATTCTGACCCTCCATTGTACTGATTTAGGCCTTGTGTATCTTCTGTAACAGTGCCTATCATACTTTAATGTGCACAAAAAATCACCTGAGACATTATTAAAATAGAGGTGCTGGTTCAGTAGGTTTAGCGTGGGGCCTGTTGTTGTTGTTCATTTGCTAAGGATTCCATTTTTCTAACAAGCCTCACTTGATGCTAATGCTGCTGGTCCATGGAGCATACTTTGAATAATAAGGATCTCTAATGGCCACAGAAGGAAATCGGTGGAATGGAGAGCAGAAAATCACCCTGACTACAAGAGAAGAATTTATGGCTTCTAGTGAAGAGCCGTCTTGACCCTCCTCCCCTATATGAACTCACTTCCTGCGGTTTGCATGGAGCTCAGCATTGTCTAAGAGATGTAAAACATGCACATCAACTCAAGAGGCCTCCTCTTGCTTTGCTTGGTTTTGCTTTGCAATTGTAACTTCCCTATCATGAGTTACTCTCCATGGAGATGGTAGGTTAACTATTTCCCACCACACTGGTACTGGTGCTGTGCCCCAATATTCTTCTTTACCTTCTAGAAAAGCCTGCATCCTGAGGCCCCTTTAGCAGACAATTCCCCCATATCTTTCTTTGACTCTTCCAAAAACATGGAACATGGATCTGGAACTATTTTGAACAGCTATTTAGATCCTACTTAAGGCTGGTTTCTTTTTCTTTTTAACCATAAATTTTGAATTTATCTCTACTTTGAATTTTGTAGATGAACAATAACTATTGGGCAGTTTTAACTGCTCATCTAATAATCTCTCCTTGAAACAAAGAAGTGCTGCATGTGACATTTCAGCGCAGTATCTGCTATAGATTTAGTTTCAGGAACTTTGTGNAAGGCTGGTTTCTTTTTCTTTTTAACCATAAATTTTGAATTTATCTCTACTTTGAATTTTGTAGATGAACAATAACTATTGGGCAGTTTTAACTGCTCATCTAATAATCTCTCCTTGAAACAAAGAAGTGCTGCATGTGACATTTCAGCGCAGTATCTGCTATAGATTTAGTTTCAGGAACTTTGTGATATTTCTATTAGAGCATCCAGTTAGGCACTATCTCTTTTAATTATCAGAGCCACACTAATTCCTTAATGTCAAGCTCTACACAATGGCTGATCTGAGACACAGGTGCTCCTTTACCTGCCTGTTCCATGTCATACCTAAATTCAGGTAGGTGGAGAACTTCCAGATTTCCTCCACAGTCTTAAAGGTGATGAGGAACTGGGCTTTCTGGGACTGGATACCCACCAACCTGGCTGAGAGGTCCTGAGTAAAGAGAACAGTGAGTCAGTCTGGGATGACAGAAGTGTTCTGTGAACAAGTTCACATATGACAATGTGCTGTGTATGAACTTCTTTTTTTGAGATATAATTGACATATAACATGGTATTAAGTTTTAGTGTGCAATATAATGATTTAACATATATATATATAGTGAAATGATGACCACAGTAAGTTTAGTTAACATCCACCACCTCATATAATTACAGACTCATTTTTTCTTGTGATGAGAACTTTTAAGATCTATTCTCTTGGTAACTTTCAAATATTCAATATAGTATTGGTAACTACAGTAACCATGCTATATGTTACATTCTCAGCACTTATTTATCTTATAACTGGAAGCTTCTACCTTTTAACCACTTTCACCAATTCTGGTGTAGATTTTTTTACATCACTAGAAAAACAAAAAGGAAATAACCTAAATGTTCATCAATAGAATACTGATTAAGATAAATTATGATTCATCCATTCAATGGATACATTATATATTATAAAATTAATATTATATATCCATAAAAGAGTTCTTTATGAATTGATACAGGCTCTAAATGTACCCTGTGAATGAAACAACAGCAGCAACAAAAAGAAGCCCAAGTGTAGAACTGTGCACAGAAAATGTTATCTTTTGTGTTTAAAAAAAAAAAAAAAGTACATGTTAGAGGGTGATGAATGCATCACAGAAGGCACTTTGGAAGTAAATTCAATTGTGAACTTCTGTTTAACAATTATTTTTATGAAACCAGCAAACAGAAAAACTAAAACATACAAAAATAAAAAGTATCCATAATCCCTCCTCCTAGAGATCATCAATGTTAACAACTTTGTCTATGAACTTTGAACCTTTTATCCCGAATGTAAGTTTCTACATAACTATTTTTATATGAGTAGAATCACATTACTAAGTTGTTTTGTAATAGTTTGTCACTAAACAATGTTTTATGAACCATTTCCCAAGTCATTAAATAATCTACATTATTTTTAATGGTTATATATGCCATTGTCACATTAGATAATTAATTCTTAATGAGTTATTATGATTAGACATTTGAGTTGTTTTAATTTTTTAACATCCTAAACAGTACTGTGATAAACATCCCATATCTAAATCTTTGCATGCATCCTTGATTGTTTTGACACAAGTAATTCCAAGAAGCTCTATACAGTCAACAAAAAGAAGACCAGGAGCTGACTGTGGCTCAGATCATGAACTCCTTATNTTTGGCCACCTGATGTGACGAGCTGACTCATTGGAAAAGACCCTGATGCTGGGAAAGATTGAGGGCAGGAGGAGAAGGGGACAATAGAGGTTGAGATGGTTGGATGGCATCACTGACTCAATGGACATGGGTTTGGGTGGACTCTGGGAATTGGTGATGGACAAGGAGGACTGGCGTGCTGTGGTTCATGGGGTTGCAAAGAGTTGGACACGACCGAGTGACTGAACTGACAGACTGAAGTATCCCCTAAAATATAAATAATTTAATTATACCCTCCTTCCTTGGTCTAGAACTTGAAGATACTATCCACATACTATGAAAGATGAGAAATTGGTTTATCTTATTGTCTTTTCCTCCTGTCATTCTAAATTTTATAGCTATAATTTTTGATTGGTAACTTTGGTACTTAAAAAAAGTACACTTAGAGGTTACCAGTGTCTGAGGAAAGGGGATAGAGGAGAGTTATTGTTTAGTGGGTACAATGTTTTAGTTCAGGATGATGAGAAATTCCGGAATGGATAGTGGTGATGGTTGCACAATAATATAAATGCATTTAATATCACTGATGTGTACAGTAAAAATCATTAAAACTGAAAATGTTATGTTATGTATATTTTATCACAATTTTTAAGAGTCAAATTCACAACATTTTTTAAATATACTTTATATTATAATGATTCCCATTCTACAGAAGTATGCAGAAGATCAAAAATTAATAGATTTAAAATGAAGTTTTCTCTGACTCTGACTCCTGACCCATTCCTGCTGAGCAGAGAACCTATACATTATTGTGCATTCAGTTAGAAGTTTTCTTGAGGGACTTTGTTCCTGGCGCTGTCCTAGGTGCTGGGGAGTGTGTAGGTAGTGGAAGGACAAAAGATGAGGTTGCATTGCTCCCAGAAGCTCACCTTAAACAATGCACGCACCTCCTGGTCCTCATTCTCCAGTGCCCAGAGCCGCCTCCTGGCTGCTTCCTGCAAGGGGCCATTTACACACCTTCTGGAGCGGCTCTTCACACTGAAGGAGAGTGTCAGATCTTAAAGAGAACAGAGGGAGAAAGATCAGGATGGAAATGTAGTAATAGGGAAGAAAGAAACAGGTAACCTCCAATGATTCCCATATCCACTCCCTAAAGTGATGGTCTCATCAATTAGAGATTGTTAAGTAATTGTTAAGTAATCTTACCAATTCTCTGAGCACATTCTTGAAACTTCTCCCTCCTCAAAAAAAAAAAAAAAAATGCTAAAGCCCAGAATGTTCTAGAATCTCAGGAACTGCTATGGTTGGGTTGGTTATTTCTGTTTGTACAGGGTATATTCCTAGCTGCCTGGCCCTGAGGGAACAGTACCACACAGAACCAGCTAAAACATATATTTCCTCCTGTGGATGATTTGTGAAAGTTTCCAAAGAATATGAAATTTATCCATATTTATGGAAGAGTATTTATATGTCAGATTTATGATATGTAATAAATATCATGTACTTTATGCATTATACATTGCTGTTGTTGAGTCTGACTCTTTTGCAACTCCATGGAGTCGCACCAGCCTCCTGCAGCCCACCAGGCTCCTCTGTCCATGGCATTTCCCAGGCAAGAGTACTGGAATGGGCTGCCATTTCCTTCTCCAGAGGATCTTCCCAACCCAAGGACTGAACCAACATCTCTTGCATTACAAGGTGATTCTTTACCACTAAGTCACTAGGGAAGTCCATGCATTATACCTATACACATACACATGTATTTCCTCGAACACGCTTCTTTCTGATAATGCATTTATTGTTTGTCAGGATAAATAATATATTATAGCCTATCTTTAATATCTTCAAAATGCACATTCATTCAAACCAACACTCTGAACAGAAGATGTTTTAAGTGCTAGGATACAGTGGGAACAAAATAAACATGGTCTTGCTTTCATGGAGCTTGTACTCTTGGCAAGTAACCAATTCCGTGCACACAATAATTTCAGATGGAGAAAAGGGGTATGAGTAAAAAACTGTTAATAGGGTAAAGAGACAAAGTGATGGAGCTTTTGGAGAGCGGATAGTGCTGTCGTGAAAGGCCACGCTGAAGAGGTTCATCATTATAACTGCACTTTGCCATGTGTCTTCTTTAGACAATAAGTAGCAATCCCATTAATAATTTTCAAACACAATGAACCATGAAGAATTCAACTGGATAAGCACAGAGGTTTGTCCTCTAGCTTTAACTTGCCAGGGCTTCTGCAAATTCCTGAACATATTAAAGATAGCCCTTGTCATGCTCGCCTAAGCACACAGGCAGCCTGAACTTCTATCTTTAAAAAGGCTTGTCTCTAATGCAGAAGTTGCGGAAATGCTGTGGCTGCAGTCTCCAACACAATACCCACTGACCTGACATCGGTGAGAGCTTCAGGTGGATGTTTATTCCACTCCGCTCCTCCCTGGCCTGTGTTCTAATCTCATGCAAGTCCTCCATCTTCAGCAGTTCAGGTCCAATGTTCATCTGGTAGCCTCACTGAACACTGATCTCTGGGAGGAGGTAAAGCCCAGGGAGGAGGAGTCACACAGACTTGGGCTCAAGGCTTGGCTCTGCCTTTGTTAACTGCACCACCCTGAGCAGTTAACTACCCCTCTACACTTGACTTTTCTCATTAGCTGAAGAGCTTTTACAGTACAATCCCACAGAATTTTTAAGAGGCTTACTAAATGAGATTATGTGCATAAAGCATTCTGTTCAGTGTTGGGTGCGTACTAAACATTCAACAAACACATTAAGCATTAGCTGTTGTACTTCACAAAACCCCCATCCCTACCCTAGTACTCCAGTAGTTTCTGCTCGCTGCCCTCATCATGTTACACTGTAATTAACTTTGACACTAACTGATTCTGTGATTTCTTTTCATTAAACTGCTTGTCCTTCCAAAGCCTGATCCAAACTCCCCTCCAGAATCTCCTCCAGAAAAGGTCCTGATAAGTGATGGCCCCTTCAAAATGAATCTCCTTGCCATGCACTTGAATTCATGGTTATGGAACTCAAAAGACCTGGATTTAAACAAGCAGACTGCTTTTGGATCTCAACCAGTGAGAGCTGATACTGAGAGCAACACCTCTAGGCCAATGTGGGATCCTACAGTGCCCACTGAGGACAAGGGAATAAATCAAGTTCACTCTACTTTTAGTGCAAAATATATTTTGTCACTTCTTTAATCTTTCTGAAAACTAGTGGTTTAATCATGATAATGTATCTGATTGACTGTCTGTGACTCTTCCTCATGAAGAAGTGGTTGGCAGTTGTAGCTAAGTCTCCCCTTCCCACACTGTGACCTTCTTGGAAACAGCATTACGGCGGAAAATGCCAAAAGATGGACAAGTTCTGGCTCAGGAGGTTAAGTTACACCTACACGTACCCTTTGTTCACTTGCCTTCATTCACTGATAGGATAAAATGCTGACTCCACTGTGTTCATGAAACAACAGATGGTTGGCGATTCAGCTTTTTCAGAGATGGCCCAAGCTGACAGACAGATAAGCAGATTGACAGAACAGCAAAAAAAATAGAGGGCAAGGTTTTTTCATAGTCAACAAAGAAGTTTGACAGAATTTAAATGCAGAAAAGAAAGAATGGGGCATGACATTATACACTAACCGTTTACATAGTACATATCCTTTGAAACATTCACACTGCAGATCTTTTTTCACAAATCTTGATTTTATATGCTGAAGAGAAGTACATGTTTGGGAGACAACAGAGCATCTATGGTTACAAACAAGGACCGGGGATTGAATCCCTTTCTCCTTGTGTATTAACTGTATGACACTGGGGAACTTACCACACTCTGTGAGTTTCTGTTTGCCATCTTTGAAATGCAGAATGTGGTGCCACCTCCTAGAAGTGAGTTTGTGAGGATGAGAAGTAGATGCAGGCATGACTTAGCATGTGCTTGGTATGTGATTTGCCATTAAAAACAGTACCTGTTACTGGATAATAGAAACTGGGTTTTCCCCAGGTTAATCCTCAGAATTTCCAGTACAAGGTTCAGCTCAGATACCTCTCTCTCTGAGGATGGTTCTCTTTGCCAGTTTCATTAAAGTTTCTTAAGGATAACACTGTGAAAAATATATATTAAGAAAAAGATTTTTTCTACTTTAATTTCAAAATCTTTTTTTTCCTTATGAAAGAATCAGACACCCTTCTGCTAAACCAATCTCATCCCACATACTCAACCCTTTATTCCCTTATATATTTAATAACCTCTGTATAAGGTGGTATACAGAAGACAAGACCTCCACGGACTTATTCACTCATTCATGTGTTTATTTACCAAACATTTTCTGAGCACATATACAGTTACATATGTACAATCAACTCTTTTAGGTACTATGTAGAACACTTAATTATTCAAAAAATTGTACCTGCCCTTCAGCACTTTTAAATCTATTTGGTATATACTTTATTTAATACACCAAATATGTATAGAGCTCCTAATATGTACGAGATTGTGAAAAGTTTTCAGAGTCAGCTGAGATGGTTTAGCTTTAATCACACAGGCAATGAAGAGCAGTGGAATATTTGTGGACAAGTGAATATCATAGTCAAGGTCATGCTTACAAGGATGTATTTAATGGGTGCCTAGGAAGGATCAGAGGGAGGGAACTTGTAGATGAGACTGTTAAGGGGGTTACTGTAACATTCTACATGAAAAATATTTTTAAATAAGTTTGTCTTTGGGGTTTAGATACCTGGAATCATGTTCTGTGGCAGGAAACATTTTTCCTTGTTTTCAGACGAGGATATAAATTCACTCGATATGGTTGGATCCTTGGAAGAAGTATCTTTACCTGGAGGAGATCAAATGAAAGATCATTTGTGAGAGTGTAAGCAAGCCATAAGCAAGGGTTACAAGTTTTTGTCAAGCAAATCATTCTTTTCTCCAGGCTGGTGGTACATAATAATTCTAATTATTATCACTTTTGCCTTAGAATTATTTAGTTCTCAACTAAAGCATGCTATCTCAATGCTTCAGCAGTCTGGGTATCTCCACTACATTTTAAAAAGGGGGGAAAAAAAAAAGATTTCCCACCTACAGGTCAGAGTGAGTCCCATGGCTTACATGTTCAATATATGCTGAGCCTACAAGGTCATAATAAATCTGACTACAGCAAGGCGGATAATGGAAATGCTGGAGCAGAGCAATTGAAAGTAACATCCTGAGGGAAGTGACTAGGGCATGGTTGTAATGGCCCTGAAATCTATGACTGGCCCCAAACTATCCTTCTGTCTGCCCACTATACAGACTTCTGTATGGCAGGGGTCCTCTACCTCGAGGGTCTAATGCCTACTGATCTGAGGTGGAGTTGATGTAATAATAATAGAAATACAGTGCACAATAAATGTAATATGCTGGAATCATCCTAAAGCCATTTCCCACCCCCCAGTTACTGGAAAAAACTGTCTTCCACAAAACCAGTCACTAGTGCCAATAGGGACCGTTGCTGTATGGGATTTATTTCCTCCTCAGTCTTTGCAGCTGTAAAACTGGAGTGAAAAAGAGAAGATCATAGCACAAACTAGGGTTGAGGAGGAGGCTATTTTGATGGCACAGAGTTGAAAAGAAGAAAAGTGCAGTTATAAAGCACAAAGCAGTAGATCAAAAGAACAGAAGGGAAATTTGAAAGTATTGACATGGAATGTGGGCCTCTTTCATGTATCCTCAAAATACAACAAAAGAACTCAAGTTCTTAATCCATTATTGTTGGCTGCTCTCTTCTTTTGAACATGACACTGCTCAAGGACTCTACCATGGGGTCAGAATATTGTAAGCAATACCTGACAGTGGAAATAGGGGTTAGGAATCTTGGCTCAGCTACTAATTGTCAGTCAGTCATCTAATCCATCCAACTTCTTCATTTGTAAAATGCTGGTGGATCAAAGTCAAGCAGATCTAGCTTCTCTTGAAGCACAGGCAGTCCAAGAGTGATAAAGAATGAAGTAATCACATACCATTCAATCATGGCTGGTTAACCTTGAACCCAAATTCTTATATTGCTGCCAGAAGTCTGCCTTCTTCCATGCCTGTTCAGTGGGATTTTGATCCCAAGCTGAGGATCTTCCATTTTTTCATAGCAAGAAGAGTTAGCACTTTTTTAGGGTAATGAACAGGGAGAATGAATGAATTTAGGTTTGACTGTGCTGAAGGTGGGGTCATTAGCTCACAGCTTTTCATGTAGCAATCTTGTTAGTGATGAAATTAGGCAGCTTACCTGGAAGCTAATAGTAATGAGCTATAGTCTACCAGGATCATTTTGTAGTTCTGCCCCCAGGAACCAAAGTAACTGTAGCAGAAAAGGTTCTGGCTTGAGAATCATGAGAGATGAGTTTGCACAAATCAGATTCTTCCATACATTTGTTAAGTGACACTGGTCAGATACTTCATTTGTCCATTTTTTTCAGATTTCACTTTTCCCGATTATAGGTGAAGGCTTGATCTGAGTGCTTTTCAACCCTGTCTGCTTATTTAAGTCACCCAAGTGGCTTTTGAAAAAAACTGACTTTTTAAAATATCAGTGCCTAGGCCTCATCTCCAAAAATGTTAATTTATGTCCTTCATCATGCTACCCAGTCACACGTACTTTTCTTTTCTCTTCCTTTGTTTTCTTCTCTTTTTTTCTTCCCCCTCTCCCAGGAAGAGAGTGCTCCACCCCACCGCGAGGTCAGCCCACCCCTCATCCTCTGTGCGCTTTGAAGGGGCGGAGGCTGGGAGGTCCAGTACCCCTAGCCTTGCTCTCGGATGGCTAGAGAAGGCTTTCTGACTCAGGGAGCGTCGTCCTCCACCCATCGTCTCCCCATTGGACCACGGAGGCACTTCAAGGGAGGCCAGTTCTTTCTTGGCTGGGGAAGGGCTGAGAGGAGGGGGTTCCTGAGGCAAGGTAAGCGAAACGTCCATGAGGCCTCAGACTCCTCCATTTATCTCATAAGAAGCTGAAATGTCTCACAGAGGCTCCGCTTCGCCTCGCCGGACCCTCCATGGTCGCTCAAACTCCCCCGTGCAACCTCGGCGAAGGGAGAATACGAGGGCCAAGTCAGTCCTCACAGCACGCAGTGAGGACAACCACCATGAGGCACGTGCCTCCCTTATCATCTCGACACTCCAAGAGAGCTGCTCAGCGAGATGCACCACTCGTTGCAGGCGGGACCCCAGGGGCTCACTGGGAACTGGAAGCTTCACCCGCTGAGGGAAAAACTGGAGCGCTCCAGGGGCACCGCAAGGGCAGGTGGGATATCCACGCAGAGAGGCTGGCACTGCGCAAGCCTCGCGAGACCCCCCGGGAAAGCGAGGCAAGACTGTCCGCGCTGCGTCTGAGCACCCGGCCCGCGGATGCCCTGAGACAGCGGGACAGGAGACCCAGGTGGGACGTGATTCACCCAGTACGTGATTCACCCAGTACCTGCCTTACACACACCACCAACAGGCAGGAAGGGGAGATGAGGGGCCCGGGCAAATGAGAAGAGTGGTCCTGTTGCCTTGAACGTCTGTTCCTTGTCAGGTGCTGCTTAAGCCGAGACAGGAAGAGTGCAACATCACCACATCGATGCAGGTATTTTTCTTGAGTTCCCCCAAATGATTCTGATTTGAGTCAGTAAGAACCAGATATCTGTATAAGGTTTTCAAACTTTAATGAATCACCTGAGCTATTGATAAACTGCCCTAGTGGCTCAGACGGTAAAGAATCTGCCTACCATGCAGGAGACCCTGTTTCCATCCCTGGGTCAGGAAGATTTTCTGGAGAAAGGAATGACTACCCACTCTGGTATTCTTGCCTGGAGAATCCTATGGACAGAGGAACCTGTCCGGCTACAGTCCCAACGGGTCAGATGCTACTGAGTAACACTTATCAACACTCATTGATAAAATGCAGATTCTGCCTCAGTAGTTGAAAGCTTGAGATTCTGCATTTCTAATATGCTCCCAGGTAATAATCCTGCAGGTCCTAGAATCACTTTGAGTGGAAGCCTGGTTCCCTACTCTAGGATAGAGTTTGAAAACTGGTATACCAGAGGCCATGGGCCATAAAAACCCACCAACATTTTTCTTTTCTTTTTTTTTTTTTCCTCTACACTGTGCAATTTTAAGATTTAAATTGCTCTACATCACTTAGTAATCATGATGTTTTACATAACCCAGATGCTTGGCTTTGCTTTGAAAACTGGAAGAACTATAGTCTGGGGCCCTCATGCTCATCTGGCAACAGTCAGCTTGCACTGAGTGGTTGCTGCCACCTCTACGGGGCATTTGTTCTCTGGCCATCATGGTCCCCAAGGAATGCCAGCTCACTTATTTACACCTAGTCCTGGCAAGCTTTGTCTGTCCATGAGAAGAGACATTTGCCTAAGGACCATGAGGGTCTGTGGCATGATCCCATCTTGAATAAGGAAGTTCAGGATGGTGACCTCAGTTTGGGGGAGAAGGCAGGGCGCACAGCTCTTAAAGAACATGTGAGCTTTAGAGAAGAAAAATCACAGTTTTGCAGAATGTGATTTGTGGATGATCTGCATCAGAATTATTTAGGTGCTTGCTTTTTAAAAGATAGCAAAAAAAACTTGTAGCAAAATATAGAAGAGTATTTGCATGACTTGGGGTAGCTAGCGATTTCTAAACAGAGTGGGAAAGGTTGTTGGAATTGTTGTTCAGTAGCTGGACTGTTTGTGACCCCATGGACTGCAGCACACCATACTTCCCTGACCTACATTATCTCCCGTATATTGCCTAGATCACGTCCATTCAGTTGGTGATGCTTGCAACCATCTCATCCTCTGTTGCTCCCTTTTTTTCCTGCATCCCAGCATCAGGGTCTTTTCCAGTGAGTTGGCTCTTCGCATCAGGTGGCCAAAGTATTGGAGCTTCAGCTTCAGCATCAGTCCCTCCAAAGAATATTCAGGGTTTATTTCCTTTATGACTCAGTGGTTTGATCTCCTTGTGGTCCAAGGGACTCTCAAGTCTTATCCAAAAAGAGTCTTCTCCAGCACTGTAGTTCAAAAGCATCAGTTCTTTGGCACTCAGCCTTCTTTATGGTCCAACTCTCACACCCATACATGACTACCTGAAAAAACATAGCTTTGACTATACAGACCTTTGTCAGCAGTGATATCTCTGCTTTTTAATACACTGTCTAGGTCTGTCATAGCTTTACTTCCAAGGAGCAAGTGTCTTTTAGCGTCATGGCTGCAGTCATAGTCTGGAGTGTTTTGGGAGTCCAAGAAAATAAAATCTGCTACTGTTTCCACTTTTTCCCCATCTATTTACCATGAAGTGATGGGACTGGATACCATGATCTTAGTTTTCTTGAATGTTGAGTTTTAGGGCCAGCTTTTTCACTCTCGTCTTTCACCTTCATCAAGAGGCTCTTTAGTTCCTCTTCACATTCTGCCATTAGGGTGGTATCATCTGCATATCTGAAGTTGTTGTTATTTCTACTAGCAATCTTGATCCCAGACTGTTCTTCATCCAGCCCAGTATTTCACATGAGGTACTGTGCATAGAAGTTAAATGAGAAAGATGACAATATACAGCCTTGATGTACTCCTTTCCCAATTTTGAACCAGTCCATTGTTCCATGTCCAATTTTAACTATTACTTCTTGACCTGCATATAGGTTTCTTAGGAGGCCTGGTGGTCTCAGGTGGTCTGGTATTCCGTCTCTTGAAGAATTTTCCACAGTTTGTTGTGATACACACAATCAAAGGTTTTAGCATAGTCAATCAAGCAGAAGTAGATGTTTTCCTGGAATTCTCTTGCTTTTTCTATGATTCGACAGATATTGGCAATTTGATCTCTGGTTCCTCTGCCTTTTCTAAATCCAGCTTGTACATCTGGAAGTTCTTGGTTCATGTACCACTGAAGCCTTGCTTGAAGGTTTTTGAGCATTACCTTGCTAGCATGTGAAAGTGAAGTCACTCAGTCGTGCCCAGCTCTTCAACCACATGGACTATACAGTCCATGGAATTCTCCAGGCCAAAATACTGGAGTGGGAGATTCCCTTCTCCAGGGGATCTTCCCAACCCAGGAATCAAACCCAGGAANCCACTGAAGCCTTGCTTGAAGGTTTTTGAGCATTACCTTGCTAGCATGTGAAAGTGAAGTCACTCAGTCGTGCCCAGCTCTTCAACCACATGGACTATACAGTCCATGGAATTCTCCAGGCCAAAATACTGGAGTGGGAGATTCCCTTCTCCAGGGGATCTTCCCAACCCAGGAATCAAACCCAGGAATCCCATATTGCAGGAGGATTCTTTACCAGCTGAGCCACCAGGGAAGCCTTGGTAAAATCAGGGAAGCATATGAAATCACATGGGAGGCATGTGAAATCAGGGTAATAGTTGAATATACTTTGGCATTGCCCGTCTTCATGGTTAGAATGAAAACTGACCTTTTTCAGTCCTGTGGCCATTGCTGAGTTTTTCAAATATGCTGGCATATTGAGTGCAGCACTTTAACAGCATCATCTTTTAGGTTTTCAAATAGTTCAGCTGGAATCAGTTAAAACATTTAAATACTTTGATCTAGACATACTTGAAACAAACAATCCCTGGACTTTTCATTTGTGAATCAATAAATTACTTTCTGGAAGCTAGTTTTATTTTTATTATTGGTTAGAGAAAATTACCAACGCTCAGTTCAAAAAAACCTACCAAACTGCTTTCCAAAGTTGCTGTACCTTTTGCATTCCCATCAGCTACACATGAAAGTTCCTGTTTTTCCACAACCACACCACTTTAGTATCAGTCTTCTTAATTGTAGTCATTCTGGTAGGTGTGTGGTTTTATCTCATTGTTTTAATTTACACTTTCCTAATAACTAATGAAGGATTCCCAGATGGCACTAGTGGTAAAGAGTCTGCCTACCAATGCAGGAGATGCAAGAGACTTGGGTTCAATTCCTGGGTTGGGAAGATTCCCTGGAGAAGAGAATGGCAACCCACTCCAGTATTCTCACCTATAAAATTCCATGGACAGGAAAGCCTGGTGGGACTACAGTCCATGGGGTCACAAAGAGTCAGACGTGACTGAGCACAGCTAATGATGCTGAGTATTTTTCACATGTATGATTTCCACCCCTATATTTTCTGAATGAAACTATCTGAAAATTTTTATTGGATTGTTTATTTTCTCGTTACTGAGTTATAAGATTTTTTTTCTATTCTGGATACAAGTATTAGATATGTTATTTACAAATATTATCTCCCAGTCTATGGCTCCCTCTTTATTTTGTTCGTAGATTTATATAGGTGGTAGAAAAGTGGGATTACTCGTAAAGAGATCAGCAGGACAGGAGCGAATGTTTGCATGCACATGAGCTGACAACATACTGAAGAGGTCAGGATGATGGAGCTAAAATTGATAAATATGGTAGGGACAGGATAAGGAGAACATTTTAAAGAAGTCAGAGGAATTTAGAATGGATATAGCAAGCAATATGGAGCTATGGAACATTCTTGAGCATGGGTGTGGCAAAACAAAAGTGGAACTTCTACGTGGGAGAGCACTGAAAGGACAGGGAGAGGCAAGAAAGAAAGGCAGGGAGGATAGCTGAAAACTGTGACAGTCCGCAGCATGAGCGTGAGAATGTGGACTGTGATCCTGGCAGATGAGAAGACGGAATACAGTGAATGGCGCTGTATTTTAAAGTTAGAAAAGGGAAGGCATCTTGACATTTTAAATATGAGAGATAAAAATGAGGAGAGGCAATAATTACAGAATATGAATATTTGGAGGGACTAGCAATCATTGAATTCCACTCCTAATTTTACTGTTGAGAAACTAAGGCCCAGAGAGAAGTAGTGATTTTACCAGAGTCATACAGAGTCAAAGGCCATCCAGATTATGGGTGTAGATCNGGCAATAATTACAGAATATGAATATTTGGAGGGACTAGCAATCATTGAATTCCACTCCTAATTTTACTGTTGAGAAACTAAGGCCCAGAGAGAAGTAGTGATTTTACCAGAGTCATACAGAGTCAAAGGCCATCCAGATTATGGGTGTAGATCTTGCCAGTTCCACTACATAAACCCACCCTCAGAACGCTGAAGTCTAAGGTCTCCAACTCAGGAGATATTTCAGTCACAGAAACTTGCTGGAAATGAGAATATACTCCCACTTCTCTCTCAGTCTCTCCTTGGTTCTACTTATGCACCACCACTCCCAAATTTAAGAAGAAAACTAAACAGTACAGATTTCCCTGTGTGCTTTTTTTTCTCCACCCACATTTTATTTCTTTGACTTGACAAGCATACCACCAGCAGTTTTTATGATGTGAACCCACATTGTCCTTGTTGGGACAGATATCAAATCAGAATTACAACTATGTTATCTACATGAATGTATCTTAGATCATGGTTTAGTAGTGTTAGTCGTCTAATCATGTCCGACTCTTTGTGACCCTATGGACTGTAGCCCACAAGGCTCCTCTGTACATGGGATTCTCCAGGCAAAAATATTGGAGTGGGTTCCTATTCCCTTTCTCCAAGGGATCTTCCCGACCTGGGGATCAAACCTGAGTCTTCTGCATTGCAGGCAGATTCTTTACCATCTGAGCCACCAGGGAAGCCCATCTTAGATCACAGTGTTGAATTATTTAAAACAAAACAAAACAAAAAAACAGGCTGCATAATGATATCACTTTAAAGTTAAAAATCTTGACAATAAATTCTTTACAATGATTCAATTCAGTTCAGTTCAGTCACTCAGTTGTGTCCAACTCTTTGCAACCTCATGGACCACAGCACGCCAGGCCTCCCTGTCCATCACCAAGTCCCGGAGTTTACCCAAGCTCATGTCCGTTGAGTTGGTGATGCCATCCAACCATCTCATCATCTGTTGTCCCCTTCTCCTCCTGCCTTCAATTTTTCCCAGCATCAGGGCCTTTTCCAATGAGTCAGCTCTTCACATCAGCTGGCCAAAGTATTGTAGTTTCAGCCTCAACATCAGTCCTTCCAAGGAACACTCATGAGTATACAGATATGCAGTGAAGGCACAGAACCACTGAATTCATGAATGTGATTTGTTTGGGGGAGGGAGAGTGAGGAGTAAGATTGGGAAAAACTATCAGGGGACCCTAACTGTATCTATAATCTTTTATTTTTCTAAAAAGTAAAAGAAAGAAATAAAGAAATCCTGAAAATAATAGGACATAAAGTAGAAAGTTGCATATTGTTCCCATATTCTCAATTATCAGTATATTCAAAATGTCTCAAGTTTTTTAAAGCTCAAATGTGAATCATGATTTACTATTGTCAGCATTCATCCCTCTATCTCTTATAATTTTACTGATGATTCATATTTACCAAAAAAAAGGTTGAAAGGAAAGTTACAAACAACAGCAATCAGTATAGGCAAATGTGTCTCTCCCACATCCTCTGTATAAGGGTATAAATCTGCCAGATCTCTTCAAGATAGTGTTGAAAGATAAGGCGGCAGTGCTAGAAGCTTTTAGGCCAACAAATCTTGACATGACTTGCTCTGTGATCTTAACTAAGCAACTGTGGTTTAACAGTGGCAAGAATTTCCAGGGGTCCAGAAGTCAGAAATAATGGCAGTTACCAGAAACCCACCGCCTGCCCATGTCCAAAGTAAGAAGCATCGTGGGAACAAACGCTGCAGAAAGAGTCCGTGTGTGAGAATACAGAACACCTGGGGGGGGTCAGGAACAGCGCTTTTCATTTTGTCACTTCACTGCAGACCAGCTGGGCAGCAGTCCAGGGCTTAGTGCTATCAGGCCTTCTTTCCTGCCTCCCTAACCCCTGAGGACTGGTGGTCCTCACTGTTTACTCCCACTGAAACAGACACAATGGCAGAAGCAGCCGAAGAAAGAGGAGCACCGACTCCTACTCCAGTGGAGTCAGGGATAGGAGAAGGGATGTTGGAGTGGTCCTTATTGGTTAACAACAAAACAGCCAGCAATTACTGAGCGGCTATCAAAAGGCAGACCCTGCTAAATCCATGAGATGAATTTTCTGATTTAATCTTCACAAAAGCTCTGTGTGACAGATACTATCTTTATATTCATTTTAGAGACAGGAAAACTGAGGTTCAAGGAATATAAGAGACTTGCCAAACTCACATACTATTAAGTCACTCTAGCTTGCGTACCTTGTTCCTTTTCCTAGGATAAATAGGGGAACCTAGAAGGGGATGTTTACAACAACTGACCTCAGACCTGCAATGCCATAACATCCTCCCCAGGGAAAGGCCCTGACAAGTACAGAAAACTGGGGAGATGGCATGAAAAGCCTCAATAGAAATAAATATCAGGCTGACTATTGGTGAAAAAGTGAATCCAGACTGCTAACCAATTGAACAGAAAAAATGTGGTGAAATAATAGGTAATTGAATGATAGTGTCATAAGAACTTTAAGACTGTTTTCTTCAGTGTTGGTTTGTTTCTTTCAAGCTGCAGAATTCTTTACATGAAATCTTGGGCTAAACAACAGGGTGTCAAACAGAAGCAGGGTTATTCAGGCTGAAGCTGGGGGGGGGTCAGGGACCAGGAGCAGAGCTCCCTAATTTACCTCCACAGGCTGAGTTTACAACCCCCTCATTTTACAGATGAGCAAAAGGAGACCTAGAGAGAGAGCGTGATATGCCAGAGTCATAGAGATGTGATTAATGTGCCTTGTTTCCTTTACTGTGCTTAATTAACTGTGTCAGGTTGTTTTAACTGTTTTTCATGCGGACTTAATCCCTACCACAACACTTTATAAGGAAAGCATAATTATATCATAAAATCTGTAAGTGGGAAAACTGAAACACAGAAAGGTTAATAGATAAATTGCTCAAGGCAAATCAAAGAACCAAGACCTTGTCTGGCAAATCCAGACAAGACCTAACCTCAAAGACTGGGTGATTAACTGTGAGGATGCCTAAGAGGAGATAAACCGAATCAGATCTAGAACGCAGGCCCCTGCCTTACAGACCAGCGGTCCTTCATATTCTTGCAGCCCCCATGCAATGTCTGCTCCCATGGGGTACAAGGACAGCAGGATTTAGGGGGAGGGCCTGAAAAGTGTACATTTTAGAAATTTGGAGAAGCAAAATGTTTTCTAGCTAAAGGTCATGCGTTTAGTGCCAAGGGCATTATTTGGGGGATTTTTAAGTCTGGGGTACCTTTAGTCTGGGAGCCTCTCCCTGCTGGAGATACCAAGGTGCCTAGGCTGGAACTTCAAGCAGAGGAAGCAGAACACAGCTGCTTCAGATTTGCTTTAGGAACCTCTAGTGCCTTCCACCTCATCGAGCCCAGGTCACAAAACTACAGGGGAAGTTGTCTATCAGAGAATAGAAAACCATGGCTAAAGATTCTCTTGGGCTCCCCCTCCAAGGAATCATCGTGGTGCTCCAGGAAGACATGGAATCCTAACAAGTGTTAGGAATAATTTCTTGGTGTAATGGTCATTTGTCTTCCAAGAGAGTCCTCCTGCAATCCACACTCTTCCCACAAAGCCACAGCTCATCCTGGTGAATGCCATACATGAGACCATTGGGCCTCACCTTGGTCTGCCTCTGAAAAGAAGCAAGGAGCTTGCATTAGGGTGACCAGTGACCCCAGTCTGCCTGGGACTGTTTTGGTTTTAGCGCTGAATGCATCCTAGAAAAGCCCTGGTCCCAGTGAAACCAGCAGGGTTGGTCACCGTATGTCAAGCCTCAGATGACTTGACAATTTCTTAGAGCAACAGCTCTGAGTGACCTCAGTTTGACGTACACACACACATACCACACACACA
>SJYA01001296.1:3055894-3080414 GCA_006410615.1 Neotragus moschatus | reverse complement strand
AGGGGCGGTGCATAGGTAAACACAGCGTGTCAGGGGAGGTTGTGAGAGGGTGACTCTCAAGCTGGTGACACTGTGGCTCTGACGTGAGGAAGGGTCTCTCATACTGAGCACCTCAGAAGTACAATATCAATTGGGGAATGCCAGACACAATGTCCACAGCATCTTTGAAGTAAGAGGGTATATTCCAGTAACAAAGTCCTGTAACTCCCCACAGTTTCTTGCTGGCCTTCAGAGAGCACTGCCTGTAGCTGGTTAGAGCTCCAAGAAGAGGTAACTTTTTAATCCGAGGATCATCTTCTGGGGCTGAAGCCATGAAAATATTAATAGCTACACTGTCTTCTGGGAATGTAGTCTTGCAGACATGGCCTCCCTCCCCCCTCCTCCTCATGCTTCCACCTGACCAGCGACCTATTTAGAGGGCCCTCCCTGGTGCTGGGATCCATGACTAATGGTAGAGGAAGCGGAGCAAGCCTCTTCTTTTCTTGAAGGTGCCACATCTCTACTCAGTTTACCTGAGAGCAGATCTCACAGTTACATGGGTACCCAGAGGGGCATGCCCCTCCCCACCCGAGCAACCCCAGTCCTGGGCTTGACTTCTCTGAGCAGAAGAACTAGGGAAACAAGCTATTGGCCAATAAGGTAACAGAAATTTCACCACCACTCTATGTTTTTACATCGCAATGATCAACTTGGATTTGTGGTTAGACAACCTAAGTTTGAATCCGGGCTCTTGCCATTTTCAATCTGTATATACTCTCTGGCATATTTCTTCCTTTGTAAATAGCAACAATAATAATAGTTATTATTATTATATATGATAGTAATAATAATTACATGGAGGTAACAAAAATGTTCTCCCTCATAAAGTGGTTGTGAGGATATAGAAAACTGTTAATAGGTGTTTGTTTTTCACTTATGCAAATCGTGTGTGTGTGTGTGTGTGTGCATTCACATGCACACTTCCACACACACAATCACAGTCCTATTAGTCCTGGGCATTTTCTCCATACATCTGGAGCTGGTAGGATTCTGAGAAGAAAGGGACATCCTGAGTGAGCAGAATGTGCCTGGCAGCTGTGACAGAGACAAAATTTCAGTTCCAAGTAAAACCAGATCTGCCTCTCTTCAGAGATAATCAGAAAGATTCCTTTCTGTTACTTCAGGCAAAGGCATCGGCCTAGCCCACCCTAGCTGCATTTCGGTCCTTACCTCTCCATTGGCTAACATTTTCAACAAAAGGAATTTTACAAGCTGTTTACTTAAGAAAGAAAGGAAAATCTCATGCTCAACTACTTTCATCATTATATTTGGCTTTGTGATCTCAAGCACAAAGAAATGTGTCTGTCTCTCTCCTTCTTTCTCTCTCTTTTCTGGTGTTTTCACTGATAAATTTCACCCGGTGACAGTCAGTCAGCCATGCCCCCTTCAGTGCTTTCCCCTCTTCCTTATGTAATGTAGCCTTGAGTCCCCACACTGCTTAGGTCTTGCTCCTGTGAAAACTTTGCTCAGGTTCCTCTGGAAGTAGGGTACCCAGATCTCCATCCAGTGTCCAGTATGGCTTCGTAATCCATATATGACTCTGAGGCATTGTTCCCTCCTTTGTTTTACTTACTGTATTTGTATTAATGAATCTCAAGTTTATGTTATCTTACTGAGTCAGGATATAGCTCAGATTCTATTCACTTGGAAAGAGTTATCAAAATTCAGATGCCCAGATCTTGCCCAGACTCAGTGTATCATTGTCTCTGGACACAGAGTGATTGTAGGTCTCCTTTTAGGTCCATTCCAAATGATTCTACTGTGCATCGAGATTTTGGTAAACAATACTCCAGTGGTTTCTTTCACAGGAATGAGGGGCAGGCAGGTGTGTATTTCAGGGGTGTACATACTCATCTCTCCTTTCTTATCTTCTGATCCATGCCAAAGTTAATTAAAAGCCTTGACCAATCCTGAACCCCCCCCCCACCTCCAGCAAAACCAATACAATATTGTAAAGTAAAAATAAATAAATTTTTTTTTAAATCCTGATCATACGAGGGCAGCAGAGGCAGCGGCTACACACTTTGAGAGGGAAAAGACTCTTGAGAGTGTCCCTCTTATTCCTCAGGCTCCACAGAAAACCAAATAATGACTTACAGGAGTACAAGAGTTCCCTCCTGACAAATTACTCCATCTCATTATATCCTCACACCGTCTGTGACACGAGGGTTGGACCTGCCATTTTGTCAGTGATATAAATGACTTCTCCAGGGTCTTACTATTAGTGATTGGCAGAGATGGACTTTCCCAAACGTTCCAGCCAGCACCAGCACACAAAGTAGCTTTCACCACTTAAGACCTCCAGGAAGATGTGAACCAGACATGACACACAGAGCCCCAACCTCCAACCCCTTCTTCAAGCAACACCTGTCTAATAGTAAAAGGTTAGAATTACTTTAACCTACACAGAACCGCATATGTACAGGGGTCGAGCAAACAAGTAAAACAAGTTTATCGTATGTGCATTATAAGGTTTCAACCATATGTGAGCACCCAGGAAAAGAAGGAAAGAAAAACCACTTAAATAAGGTGGCCAGGGCTTCACACAGACTTTAACACGGATGTGAATTATCTGGTGTGGTAGACAGAGCAGTGGCCCCCAAAGATGCACTAACCCCCAAAACCTGTGAATATGTTACCTTTCCTGGTTAAAGAGACTTTGTTGATATGATTTAAATTATGGAATTTGAGAATGGGAGGTTGTTTGGATTGTCCAAGTGTAATCGCATGGTTCCTTACAAGTGGAAGGGGTCAGAGTCAGAAGAAGATGTGATGGCGGAACTAGAAGCAAAAGTCAGAATCAGAGAAAGCCACCTGGAGACGCTATTAGGACCCTGGTTTTAGATGGAAAAAAGGGACCATAAGCTAAGGAATGTGAGAACCCTCTAAAAGCTGAAACAAGCAGGGAATGGATTCTCCCCTAAAACATAAAAATGAACACAGCTCAACCAACATCGTGATTTTACTTAGCCCAGTAAGACCCACTTCAGATTTCTGACATCAGAACTTTAAGATGGGAAAATTTTGTTGTTTCAAGCCAGTAAGTTTGCAATTTGCTCAGCACCCCTAGGAAAGGAATACACCTGGGAACTGGTCAAATGCAGATCCTTATCCCACATCTAGGAAGGAGTGGAAAACTCTATTGAGAGCATGGTGTGGTACCTATGCTGGTTCTTGGACCACACTTTGAACAGCAAGGCCATAGGCAAATGCCATAGAGCTGTTCCTCTGATGACTGGAGGCCTCTTGCAGAAGATGGAAGCATGGACCCCACAGACCTCTGAGTTCCTTTCCTCTGAAAATGGTGCAGGTACCTTGTCATTCTTGTTACTTAACGTCACCTATTCTAAGAGCTACCCCCTTCCGTCCTCTGTTTCTGCCCCACCCCCTTATGTGTGCCTCACAGACTGTAAGCATAAGTCGGGGCATTTTGCCTCTTGTCTCCCTCTGTATCTTGCTGCCTCAACCTCACTGTGCAGCACAGCGCCTGGCACAGAGCAGGCTCTCCTGTGTGAACAAATGAATGAACTACAGAATTAGTGACTCAGTTCCTTTTCGAACAAATGCCAGAATCTCTCACATCTTGTTCTGTACAACTGAAATTTTTTTAAGCTACAGAATCCAAAAGTTTACATTGATCCAAGGAGCTCTGTCTTCTTAGTCTGGAATCTGTGTTTCAAGCAAATGAAATCAATCTGAATATTGATCTTTCTCACCCATGCTCAAGATCTCTCGCCAAATTTGAAAAGCCTGCTATATATATAGCAGGTTAGTTCCTGCAAAGCAAACTGGAAGATTTGCAGGCAGGAAGCTTTGGGGGACATGTTTATAGGATCCATACAGAAACGAGATGAGGGAAACAAGGCTACGCGGAGAGGTGGACCTGGGCTGCAATGCAGACACTGGTTTATACAAGAAGCAGGCAGGCTCTTCAGCTTTGTCCTTAACTGGCCAAGGGTGCCTGGTAACAACCAGTCACTGGACTGATTACATTCTTGGGAAAAACAGTCATCGAGGGCAGGCTGCCTCAGAAGGGGGCACAACCTGAAGTTGGCACCCTTCAGTTCTCTGTAAGCCCCAAAGAGCTGTCAACCTCAAAAGCTTCCCAGAACAGAAGGCAGGAATGGGCCAGTGGTGACAGGTGAGAATTTAAGACTTCACAACACTCACCTTACTTCCTCAGTTGTTAGGGGAAAAGAAACTATTAAAAGCCAGAATAAAGCTCTGTGTCAAACCAGTATGAAACAGAGAGGAACAGACTAAAGACACGAGAAAGAGAAAGACTGCTGACACAGAAGGGTCCAGAGAAGGAAAACTGGGGTGGACCTGAGAGTGTACCCAAAGAGTTTATGTTGAGACAGGGGTCTTCTGAGATGGGCCGACTGCAGAATGTAATGTGTGACGGCATTAAGAATATGGAGGAAAGAGGTGGGCATTTGGGGTAGGTCACAGGTAGGGCCATGTATAAACAGGGAGAGGGGGGAAGGGTACATGGGGCAGTGGGATAAGAAACGGATTCAGTTCAGTTCAGTCGCTCAGTCGTGTCTGACTTTTTGTGACCCCATGAATCGTAGCACACCAGGCCTCCCTGTCCATCACCCACTCCTGGAGTTCACTCAAACTCACATCCATCGAGTCAGTGATGCCACCCAGCCATCTCATCCTCTGTCGTCCCCNCGGATTCAGTTCAGTTCAGTCGCTCAGTCGTGTCTGACTTTTTGTGACCCCATGAATCGTAGCACACCAGGCCTCCCTGTCCATCACCCACTCCTGGAGTTCACTCAAACTCACATCCATCGAGTCAGTGATGCCACCCAGCCATCTCATCCTCTGTCGTCCCCTTCTCTTTCTGCCCCCAATCCCTCCCAGCATCAGGTCTTTTCCAATGAATCAACTCTTTGCATGAGGTGGGCAGTTTTGGAGTTTCAGCTTTAGCATCAGTCCTTCCAATGGGAGAGCAGACAGTTCCCAGCTGACAAAGCAGGCATGGCAGGGAGACACTGGGCTGAAAAAGTCAGTGGCTGGAGAGAGAGTCACCAAAATGGGTGCCTCAGAGTCAGGCTGGATGAGGAGGCCAAGATGGGTAGAAAGGGATATGAGAATAAGGATGACAAAAGAAAAATTTCCAGCATATTTGGGAGGATTCAGGGAGAGCGATAACTGAAAGGCAGAGAATACAGAGGGAAGTTTCTGAGGTGTTTATAAAGGTGCAGGGCAAGAGGGAGTGCCTGCAAGGTAGGGGGAGTCAGGCAAGTATCATCCTACAGGAAAACTGAACAATCTGCCTAAAATGGCATCATGACAGTAGTAATACATGCATGGGAAGGTTCAAACTATACATGAAGTAAAAATTGAGTCCCCTTTAAACCAATTCATCCCTAACCAAAGCTCAGTCCCCTCTCTGGAGGCATGCCCGCATGCTAAGTTGCTTCAGTCATGTCTGACTCTTTGTGACCCTATGGACTGTAGCCTGTCAGGCTCCTCTCTCCATGGGATTCCCAAGGCAAGAATATTGGAGTGGTTTGCCATTTCACTGGTGATTTTGAGCATCCTTCCAGACCTCTGACTCTGCATTCCAGACACTTGTATATATGATCCCATTTCTGTGAGAAATATTATATATACATATGTTATATATGTACATTATATATAAATGTTCCTAAATAGGGTAATATATATACATCAGTTTGCTTACTGCTTCACTCTCAACACTGGAATCATCCCTTATTGTGAGGATGACAACTCTGACTTGGCCTGTTGCACCTGACTTGTCGCTGGACCCCTCAAATAGGAATGATAGGAGCTCTCCAAGGAGTAGAGCGCCTTAGAAAGGGCAGCCCAGGCAGCAGTCATGAAGGGGGAGGTGATGGCTGTGGGTGAAGCTGGTCAAGAGAGATTTCCTGTTTTCCCTTGCTGAAGGTAGAAGAAGTGTGTGCCAAAGCTTTCTCCAGGTGGTTTTCCAACATCTAGGAATAATTCCTTGTTTCCGAGTAAGAATTGTTCATCACCCTTCCTGGAATCAAAACAAACTTCTAAACAAAAGGATCCTCTGCTCCCAGGTCTCAATTCCATTCCCTTGAAAGGAATAAGGCAAGATACAAGTCTTCTGACAAACTTTCCCAGCCAAGCCTCCCAGAGAAACCTGGCACAGTCTTCCTCTTGCCCCTTCCCAGTGGCCACCAACTGATAAGGATGTCCTCATGGGGTTGAAGCATCTTATTTCTGTTGACCGCTTTCTTCATGTCCTCATAATTATTTAGAGAGAAGAAGATTGTTTTCCCACTAGAAGTTATTTAGGGCTTTTCAGTTGTCCAGGTTTCAACAGCCTAAGTCATCATAGCCAGCTAGGTTAGGGGAAAAGTGCCATAGACAAAGAGGTATGGGGGTATCACATTCAATTGTGGAGCTCCCCCTGCCTCAGAGGGAGGCTGAGCTGACTATCCAAGGGTGAGGCTCCTGGGCTTTCAGATGTAATCCCTGCCTTGTGGGCTTTACAGAGTAGTTGGGAGGAGAAAATCAGAAAGATCCTTGAAAGCATTTTGTTAGTTGTGAGGTGCTGGGAAGCACTGGGTGTGTTTCATTAAGCTGAGCTCACCCAACTGGGAAAATGTTTAGTCCTAGAGAAGGAAGTTAGTCTCAGCCTGGAATATAGAGAAAGGACTCAGGACCATGTCACCTTTGTATGTGAACTTATGCTGCTTTGAAAGCACTTTCAGTCAGATCCTCACAAGCCTGTGAAATAAAGAAGCAGGGTTAGATTCTTACTGCCATTTCAAGAAAGCAGCTGGAATCTGAGAAGGGAAGCAACCGTAAGCCTGCTCCCCTCTGCCTGGTCCCTGTCTGAGTACTACTCTGCAAGGAGATGGAAACAAGGACACAGGCCAGCCTCATTTAACAACGTTGTGATTGGCCCAGAGGAAGGACCACACCCTGGAATCCCCATGGCAGCAGAGCTCACCACACATTCCCAGGCAGGAAAGTGCAAACAGCAATGGATGAGGGAAAGGTCTAGCAGGCCTGCCAGAAGAGAAAGCTAGATGGTGGATTTGTCACATGAATTAGTCTAAGTAAACAATGATGGTGATAGCTAACATACATTGAGGGCTTCATACGGATGCACTATACTAATTATTTTAATTAGTTTGCTTGTATAATACACCACACCATACAGTCAGGTAGTTACGACCATTATTTTGATTTACAGATGAAGAATTTGAAACCCTGGGAGGCTGAGTAAATTTCCAAAGGTCACACATCTGGCAAATGATAGAGACACGACTCAGAACCTGGCAGGCTGAATACAGAGCTGGGCTCTTGACTAGAACACCATAAAGTTGTCCTAATTAATGCTTTGGCAAAGAATAATGCAACCAACATTTATAGAACCCTTAAGTATGGAGAGTGGAAGAAATATTGACAATGACCTGGAGGCTTCATTAAACAAATACTGATTAAGCATGAACTGTGGGGCAGCCCTTCACTGATAAGTTTAGGAAGGAAAGTAGGTACAGTGGTAAAGTCAGCAGACACATCTATTGTTTAATGGAGTTAACATTCTCATGGGAAAGTGAGAAGATAGATAATTGTAACAAATGAGTCAGTGATAAGGGGTATGAAGCGGGAGGTAGGAACACAGTTAGGAGGCTAGAGGAACCCATAATCTCTTATTCACTTGTCCAGCCCCCACCTTCTACACTGGAGGAACACGAGACAAAGCCAGCAGCGACTTGCTTAAGACCAGACTACACCCAGCTAGCTGGTCAGGAGCAGAGTTGGAAGTGAACACTGTCTTGATGCAAAGCCGATCCTTTCTTCACAGCCCCTCTCATGGAGGGTCTATTTTCCTGTCATTGTCTAGTTCTTAGACCCGTGTATCGAGGGAGGGAAGCAGCGCTCAAGCTCGTTCGCTCCAGGACACAGGGTCCCATCCATTCCCCTTTATAGCCCAGGACCCAGAGAGAAGCCCGGGCGGGGCGGGGCCTGGACACGCGCCGGCGCGTCCAGCAGGTGGCAGCAGCGAGCAGCCGCGCCCCCCGCGCAGCCACCCGGCGAGCCCGCGTCATGGATATCGAGCTCTCCTATGTCGCTTTGCTCTTTGGAATTCGAGATCCCAGACGAGGACCAAGATTCATGAACTGGTCTCAGGGGCCTCTGGCTCCCGACGCTGGCCAAGAGGTGGGTTCCGGGGCAGGTCGCCGCTCGTGGACGCCGGGCGGGGACGCGCTGCCCAGCAGAGCCCTGCGCCCAGCACGCTGCCCCCGCCCTGCCTCTCTCTGGTCCACACCCCCTTTGGGCTCCCGAGCCGCTGGGCTGCAACAGCCGGGGTGCGCGCCAACAGGCGCTGCCGGCCCCGCTTCTGCCGGGCAGTCAGGTCCCAGGAGCGGACGGACCCAGGCGCCCGTCCTCTTTGCCGCCTCCCTGCTCTCACCTGAGCTATTAGCCCACTCGCCTTCAAAGCCAGAGGCTACAGCCCAGACTGAGAGGGACAGCCGAGAGAGAGAGGGCACCTGAGGATACAGAGCTAACCCTGGACTATTTCACCCCCAGGTGATGAGTGAAGTCGAAAGATCGGAAGATTTAAAGGAAACTGGTGCCAAAAAATGAAAAAAAAAGGCATTCAGGTTGGATAGGAAATAAAACTATATTTAGTCTCAGGTGACATAAACTTCTAAATGGAAAATCACAAGGAGTCTAATTTTAAAATAAAAACTATTAGAACTAGTAAGTTTAGTAAGTTTGCAGAATAAAAGAACAATATACAAAAATCAGCTGTTAAGAATAAAACCACCATATGACCCAGCAATCCCACTCCTAGGCATGTACCCTGAGGAAACCAAAATTGAAAAAGACACATATATTCCATTGTTCTATTTACAATNGATGTAATCTGGGCGACCGCCCTGCCTCAAGGGACATCAGCCCAAAAAGCCGAGTTGATTGCCCTCACAAAGGCTCTGAAACTGTCACAGGGAAAAAAGGTTAACATCTACACTGACAGTAGATATGCCTTCACAACTGCGTATGTCCATGGGGCCATATATCAGCAAAGAGGGCTCCTTATGTCGGCTGGTAAAGAAATTAAAAATAAGGATGAAATCCTAGCGTTGCTAGCTGCCCTTATGCTACCCAAGAAAGTCAGTATAATTCATTGCCCTGGGCATCAGAAAAATCAATCCCCGGTGACAAAGGGAAACAACATGGCTGACCGGGTCGAGAGGGAAGTGGTGACAAAAGGCGAGATACCGGAATTGCTGGTCATTCGCTCCGAGGATGAGGACAGCCCCTCTTCGAGGCCTAAAAAAATACAGGTCATGCAGGCAGAGGAGGCTAAAGAGATGTTAGAGCAAATGCACCATTGGACTCATCTGGGGGCTAAAAAGCTAGTCTCCCTTTTAAATAAGACAGGATATGAGGNGGAGGGAAGTGGTGACAAAAGGCGAGATACCGGAATTGCTGGTCATTCGCTCCGAGGATGAGGACAGCCCCTCTTCGAGGCCTAAAAAAATACAGGTCATGCAGGCAGAGGAGGCTAAAGAGATGTTAGAGCAAATGCACCATTGGACTCATCTGGGGGCTAAAAAGCTAGTCTCCCTTTTAAATAAGACAGGATATGAGGTGCCGGGTCTTCTCAAAATGGCTGAACAAGTGGTCCAGAGCTGCAGGCCCTGCCAAGAGGTAAATGCCAGCCAAAACAAAGAGGGCCAGGGTAAGCGGCTGCGTGGAGACAGGCCAGGGACTTATTGGGAAGTAGATTTCACCGAGGTACGTCCTGCAAGGTACGGCAACAAATATCTATTAGTTTTTGTAGATACTTTCTTGGAGTGGGTGGAAACTTTCCCCACCAAAAACGAAAATGCATTCACAGTGGCCAAAAAGATTTTAGAAGAAATCTTCCCGCGTTTGGGGGCACCAAAGATGTTAGGGTCAGATAATGGGCCAGTTTTTACTGCCCAAGTAAGCCAGGAGGTAGCTAAGTTTTGGGGGACCAATTGGAAATTATATTGTGCATTCAGACCCCAGAGTTCAGGACAGGTAGAAAGGATGAATAAGACTCTAAAAGAGACCCTAACGAAATTGCCTTTGGAGACTGGCGGTACTGACTGGACGGTGCTCCTTCCCCTGGCCCTGTTCCGAGTAAGGAACACCCGCTCTGGTTTCAGTCCTTCCCCTTTCGAGATCCTGTACGGGCACCTCCCCCTATACTGTCTCTCAGGGAGGGATTCGACCCCCGCAGTTTTAATAATGGCGATCTGTGTGCTAGGTTAAAAGGACTCCAACTGGTTCAGAGAGAGGTGTGGACCCAGCTCGCCGAAGCCTATCAGCCCAGCACCCCAGGAGGAGCCCACCCGTTCCAGGTGGGGATTCCGTTTACGTCCGCTGACACTGACAGCAAAGCCTTGAGCCCAGGTGGAAGGGACCCTACATCGTCTTGCTCACCATCCCTACTGCTGTCAATTTCGTCCTGGATCCATGCCTCCCACGTCAAAGCCGCTCCTGAACCATCCCGTCAATGGAAGGCACACCGTACTTCCCACCCCTTAAAACTCAGACTCTGCTGATCTTCGGGCTTTCAGCCTTCTTCCTGATCTTCCCGACTGTGGGTTTGTTTAATCCCCATCAGCCTCAACTATTGACGTGGCNCTGCGCACCAATCAGACTGTCCCCACCCTAGCCGCCCCCGTTTGTGGGTTTTGTGCTTAAAAATGCTCTGTAATGACTGTTCAAGGTTCGTCCCTCCCTGGAGGTGACTGAACCCCAGCGCGCCGGTCCAATAAAACCTCTCGCTGTTTGCATCGAATCAGAGTCTCGGTGATCTTTGGAGCGATGGGTCCTAGGAAAAGACCACAAGATCTAACAAGGGAATATGATAAAGAAAAAGTAGAAATAAAAGAGAAAGGAACCTGAAGAAAGATACTAAAGAGAGTCATGTAAACTGTTTCTAAATTAAATTCTTTTAATTTAGATTTGCTAATTGCAACATGAAGCACCCAAAAGTACATAATTATTTAGTGGGAATAATTTAATTCAAAAGAGACAATACATTAGAAAAGATCTGGTTAGTTGAAATAGTTATTACATATAAAAAAATTTAACTCACCATTTATCCTAGAGACATTTTTCTCCCTGGGAAAATCTGAATGATTAAGTCATTTAAATAAAACAGAAAACTTTATATTCATTCCCTTTAGGTGCCTTAGCAGCTTTTATATCTCTTATGAAAAAGAATATGCCTGTACCTCTTAAAGGGACTGGTACTCCCAAGTATGGCACAAAATTTCTTGCTTGAAACTAGCCCATTATGCAAAATATAGTGATATCCCTGTTGATATAATTAGATGTTGTTATTCAGTGAGTCTAGTCTCTGCAGGTTCTGTTGAAATAAAGTAGTCTAGTATTAGGTAATTATTGGACCAACATGAATGTATGCTCCTTCTTACTACCCACACTTAGATAAATTCTTTTACTATTTTGAAAATTAAATGTTATTATTCTCTTTATTCTAACTAATGATTGTCTAAGCCTTTTTATTTTATGATTTGTTTTAAGCATCTCATTCAAAAAGAGATGCTTTTTGTCCTCTTTCCTTTCACCTCTATCCATTCTTTAATACCTTAAAAATCAGTATTTTNATAAATTCTTTTACTATTTTGAAAATTAAATGTTATTATTCTCTTTATTCTAACTAATGATTGTCTAAGCCTTTTTATTTTATGATTTGTTTTAAGCATCTCATTCAAAAAGAGATGCTTTTTGTCCTCTTTCCTTTCACCTCTATCCATTCTTTAATACCTTAAAAATCAGTATTTTGAAGTTGCATGCTGGTTAAATGACAGACCCATACTTATGATAGACCAGGTTAGGAATTAGATCCAGAGTGTAGTTGGCTCAGACTCAGTGTTCAAACCTCATCACTTGCCAGAAAGCACAAGCCACAGCCCTACATTCAGATGTAACATTAAGTATGCCAAACATTATCACTTGCCTACACAACATCTATTAATACTATCTCCATTCTTCCTTTACTAAGGCACTCTACTTTTGTTTTAAAAAGAAAATATACCTAACTCAAACTCTCCAGGTCTCAGCCTATCTTATAAATAGAGATGATAAAACCAGAACATAGTCTCAGCCCTTGATGTTTTTCTCAACAAGCTGCCCCAGTCCCAAAATGCATACATCTTATTAGGTGTAAATTAATTCTTTACTTGGTAAAGTTAAGGCTCTCTTGAATGTGACCTGATAAAATGTTAATTAATGCATCAGTTCTTCATCTTAGTAGTCTTTGCCACTGGGACCTATGTACTGTCCTCTCTGGAATAATTAAAGCAAAAGGATATCTAAAGGCCCACTTAAATAGGAGATAGCTGCAAATATATATGATTTATGTCCCCTCATGAGTTGTGTGAAACACTCAACTTACACCACTGTGCTCAGGGCACCCTGAGGCCAGGACGATTGCTTCCTGATTCTTTGAATACGAGACTTCACCTTGACCTTCTCAGGAATGTGATCTTTTGTTCTTTTCCAATACTTCCTATGGGTGGTAGCTACAATTCAGCCATCTGCATTGATATCTGACAATCGTGTTTTTATTCCTAGTCCATATAAGTATGCTGTGTAGAGAAAAGGAAAATTCACTGTGTTCTACTAAGGGTGGAAAGAAAAGTAAATTAATGAATGGGTTGTGCTTTTCTTAGTTTCTGAAACAGCCCCTTTCTATGACCTTTGCTCTTACTATTCTCTAACCTCAATCAGATTTACAGCACCATTGTGCCCTCTCAATGTACTCCCTTACCATGATTTTCCCAGGAAAAAGATGTGATATTGGTTACTTGCCCCTGAATAGGAATGCAAATCAATCAAATATTAATTGAGGGAAGAGTATATGATAGATACTGAGAAATGAGCAGTGAGCAAGAGAGACATGATTCCTGCCTCAACGGGACTTATATTTTATTGAGGAAGAAAGACATAAGAGAAATACTTTCAGGCTGACATTTAAATAATTATAATATAAATATACTAATTTAAACAGTTATAAAACCTTAACTTTAGTCTCAGGACACATAAATTGCTTTCTTAAGGAAATAATATGTGTGCTGAAATATAAAACATTAATGGCAATTGCAAGGGAATAATGGTTTGCTTTCAACTGAACAGAACTGCTGTTGGAAGACTTAGAAGTAGGAGAGTCTGAGGAACTGAGAGCCCTCCAGCTCAGGGAGCATAGAGGAGAAAAGGATCAACGTGAAGGTGGAGATATAAGTGGGAACGGAACCACACAGTGCCATCTGCCAAAATTTATTTTAAATCATATTTCAAATTGTTCAATAAAGGGGTTTTCCTCATGTGAAGTTCTTTCAAGCATCAAAAAGTGAATAAAAATACTATTCTTGTAAACAGAATTTCTCTGTGCCAGGCTGACCCTCTCAGGGAAAAGCCCAAGTTTCCCAGGATACATTAGAAACAACTGAAGTTGAGTTAACCTTGGTCCAAGTCTAGCATTTTGAGAGATATACTTTCCCACAAAACCACTAAATGTGATTGAAGTAGGTAACTAATTCTTCAAGATACTTATATCTCTTGAGAAGAACTCAATGGTTCTTCTACTTGAGAACTGAATGGTTCTACTACTAAAAAACTAAACGAACTTGTGAAAATCATTCAAATTCCTTGAAGTTCAGTTTCCTTATATATATATCAAGGCTAATACTATCTGCTCCCAGGACTGTATAGTGATTACATTTCAACCAATTTAGTAGAAAAATTTAAAACTACTCAGAAAATGTCAGAATTTATATGAGTGCCATGTTTATATATAACCTTTGTGTGAAAGTTACTAACAGCCCGAAAGACCTATATAATTGTAATCAGAGAAGCTTAGATTTGTTAAGGCCTTACTGTGTATCCAATCATATTTACTACTCTATTGCTATTCCATTTTAGAGATATAAAGATGGAGGCTAAGAGCATTCCATAAACTGCTCAAGATTTCATAGCTAGGGAATAATGTGACTGACTTTATATTGAAGAGTTGGTTCAAAAGTTGCAATTGACTGAAACCCCTGATCAGAAATATAAAGTATGTCCACAAGTACTCAACATCAAGCATTCATATATTCTCTTGTTTAACTTAAAACTTTATACAGGATGTGAAACACATTCACATTGACAGTTACATATCTGTGGTAAGCTGGCTTGTGGATACCTAACTTGTTTCCCTTGAAAGTCCAAAACATTCTTGCAAATTAATTAACTGTGGAATTACAAGTATTGTTTAAGAGGTGGGAAAAAGCACTGTGACACCACTGCTGCCTTTTCAGAGGCTTGATATGACCTTGTACATGTGGTCATCCATTACTTGCAAGTGAGCTCTCATTCACAGATTATTAGATGTTTCAGGGTTTTCTTTTACTGAGTCTGGGAAAAAATAGTTCTTCTAACATTAAGCTGAGTTTACTTTAGGAAACAAAAGACTAGGATGGATAAATAAATATAATTTAATTTTACCTGAAAAGTCTCCACCCATTTGCTTTTGCCTTGAATCTATATAAATTATTGATCTGCCTTCATCTTTTTAAACAGAATACAAGAAAGGTTTTGCTTTCTGTTAAAATGGTAAAGAATGGTGAGAAGAATGTACTAAGTCCCCTGCTGCTGCTGCTAAGTCACTTCAGTCATGTCCAACTCTTTGCAACCCCATAGACAGCAGCCCACTAGGCTCCTCTGTCCCTGGGATTCTCCAGGCAAGAATACTGGAGTGAGTTGCCGTTTCCTTCTACAATGCATCAAAGTGAAAGTGAAAGGAAACTCGCTTAGTCATACCCGACTCAGCGACCCCATGGACTGTAGCCTACCAGGCTCCTCTGTCCATGGGATTTTCCAGGCAAGAGTACTGGAGTGGAGTGCCATTGTCTTCTCCGACTAAGTCCCCTACCAGAGATTAAAAAATACTCTAGACCAGGGGCTGACAAACCAAGTTCCATGGACCAAATCCTGCCCACTGCCTGACTGTATAAAAAGAGTTTATTTTGTGGGACACAGCCACAAATATTTGTTTTCATATTGTCTTTGACTGCTTTTGCACAATAACTCCACAGTTGAGTGGTTGCCAAAGAGAATTCATGGCCTACAATGCCTATTTACTATACCCACCACTAAACTAGATAAGATCAGAATTAAACAAGGATTATATGTATTATAGAATGACAGTTTTGAGAGTCAGGTTGTGTGCCAACAACACAGGCCTAAGCAGAAAGAAAGAAGGCAGTGAGGGTGTTTTTGACACAAAGAGGGAACAGAGTGGACAAAGGACACTGCTGAACAGAGTATAGTAGGGGACTAGAATGTGTTCATGGCACATGGGGTAGTCAAGGACTGGGGTAGTATAAGGGAGCGGAGTAAAGTCAAAGGGTGCAGTGTGATTGGGCTGCAGGAGCTGACTATGGTGAGGAACATGATGTGCTCGGAGAGCTGAATGCAGTCATGAAGCAGGGTGTGAGTGCAGTCAGCGAGTATGGGTAGTCAGGGAACAGGGTGCAGCCACAGAGCAGGGGGGAGCCAAGCAGTTAAATATGAAACAGCGTGTCATCAGGGAGCAGGCATACTCCAGGAACAGGGTGTAGTCAGGTGGCAGAATGTAGTCACAGACAAGAGTGCAGTCACGGAGCAGAATGCGGTCAAAAAGCAAAGTGCTCTCAGCGAGCAGGGTATCAACAGGGAACAGAGTACAGTCAGAGAGCAGGATGTAGGAGGGGAGCCCAATATAGCAGACAGCTGAGCGTCATCACAGAGCACAATGTTGTGACCACGTTCAGTGTTGTCAGGAAGCAGGAGTAGCTGAGCAGCAGAGTGTAGTTAGGGACTCAGGGATAGCAAAGGAGCAGGATGTATTCAGGTTATAGAATGCTGGCAGGGAATAGAATGCATTTTGGTAGCAGGGTATTTAGCCAGGGAGCGGTACATGGTCACTGTAGTCATTGGAAATGGACGTAGTCATTGGAAAGTGTATGTATAAGCAAAAAGCAGAGTGTGGATAGGGAGTAAGGTACCTCACAAATAGATCATCATTAGGGAGCCAAGTATAGTGAGGAGCAGAGTGTGATCAGGAAGCAGTATGTGGTCACTGAGCAGTGCAGTCCAAGAGCAGGGTGTAGTCAGGGAGCAGTTGTGATCAAGGAGCACGTGGAGCCAGAGAGCTGGTAATGGTCAGACAGTCAGGAAGCTCACTGCTATGGCCAGAGAGTCAGCAAGCGGGCGCTGGTGAGACTGAGATGCTTTGAGTTTTAATTCAAGATCAGATTCTTCTAGGCTCCCCACCTCAGCACACTGTAGAGACAGACCCTGAGTGCATATTTTGAGCCAGCCATTGTGCTAAGTGTCCCTCCACCTGCTGGCTGCACAATTGTGTGGACCAAGGACAGGTGTTCTTATGGCCTAAAGGAAATCAGAGCTGCAAAGATGGAAACAGGTTTGTGAATGATGCCAAGGTACTGAGACCCTGGGAAAGCCCGACTCTAGGTTACTGTGCTTATTGTTTATGAAAATAATAATGAGAATAATTATGAAACTAGATACACATGTACCTGCCAGCCTTAGTCATTGTAAACAGTGTTAGTTGAAGCTCACTGTGTATCAAGAAAAGAACAGAGTTTTAGATAATGAAATATAATGTTTTATTCAAAATGATTTGTCAGTTTCAGAGAATAGAATGTTGTACAGTCAATTGAATGTTGAGTAGTCAGAGGATTTTTCCCCCATACTGCCAGCTGTTAATACAGTTTGACAATATACCTAATCAGAACCACATAGCTTAACTGCCTTTGATGCATTCGTAATTATATTTACCAGGACGTTAATACACAAACCACAACGCACATATGAACCTTGGTATACAACACACGTAATCTTCCCACACATGATGAACTGAAAAATAATTTTAAGAGGTGGTTATTAGAAGGTAAATGCCACAGTGAGTTTTTTTTTTAAACATTTTCATGTTACATCTCAGAAAAAAATGTGGATTTTTTTTTATTCCTACCATATATTATATGCTTAGTAATAAATAGTTCATCTAAATGTGCTGAGTAAAACCAGCTAGTAGGAAACATTTATTGCCTCATAAAATGAAAACTGAGTGAAGCTGTCAAATGGAAGAACAATTAAACCATTTAACTAAGCCATTAGAAACAATATAATTTTCTTGGAAACCATAGAGTTGCAGAAGACTGCAATTTCGAGGTAAGCATTCATGAATGTGCAAACATCTTCCAGATTGTCAGTCAGCACAAGTGTTTGAGAAGAGACTGAGAAAAAAAAGGAAGAGATTCAGTTTCCCTGGTGAGTCAAGGGCCTCTGACCTTGCTTTTGGAGCAAGTTTATTTTTGTTAGTCTGAACAACAAAAAAAGTGTATCCTGAATCTGAAAAATATATCTGAGGCTTTGTCAGCAAGCAAAGGATGCAATGGGGTCAAAACCGTAATCAAGGCAAACTTCTAAAAACTAGAGGTCAGCAGTGAGGGAGTCTTCCAGAAAGTACCTCCTGGACTTCGCTAGTTTGTGATTTAGTCAACAGCAGAATAAGCAACCTAGATAGCATATTGAAAAGCAGAGACATTACTTTGCCAACAAAGTCCGACTAGTCAAGGCTATGGCTTTTCCAGTAGTCATGTATGGATGTGAGAGCTGAACTGTGAAGAAAGCTGAACCCCGAAGAATTGATGCTTTTGAACTGTGGTGTTGGAGAAGACTCTTGAGAGTCCCTTGGACTGCAAGGAGATCCAACCAGTCCATTCTGAAGGAGATCAGCCCTGAGATTTCTTTGGAAGGAATGATGCTAAAGCTGAAACTCCAGTACTTTGGCCACCTCATGTGAAGAGTTGACTCATTGGAAATGCCTCTGATGCTGGGAGGGATTGGGGTCAGGGAGAGAAGGGGACAACCGAGGATGAGATGGCTGGATGGCATCACTGACTCATTGGACGCGAGTCTGAGTGAACTCCGGGAGTTGGTGATGGACAGAGAGGCCTGGTGTGCTGCGATTCATGGGTTCACGAAAAGTCAGACACAACTGAGCAACTGAGCTGAACTGAACTGAACTGAGAATAAGCATTGGTGTTTCCTTTGTGAGAGACTGGTTCTCTGTAGGTTTGTTTCTTAAGTAATATTTTGATCTCTATGCTTTCTTCAGCTTTCAGATGATATTTTAAGTCTTTTAATGACTTTTTCTCCTTTATTAACCTATTATTCTTCTCAGATTAAGGTAGCCATGACCCACGTGTACTTGCATGATCTCACCTCCATGCAGTTTCTCTTTCCTAGGGGGGAAAAAAATTCTCTTCACTCAACATCACACTCACTCTTGAGGACTCAGCTAAAAACTGACCATTTCTTTAGAGTAATTTCCTGAATATCTAATCCCAAAATGATATTTCTTCTGAGTATTTGTTTTACTTTTTGGGTGTGCCTTTGATGCAAATGACACCTTCAAGCTGGTCACATTCAAATGACCTATTTCAATTCTGCATGGTTTAGGCAGGTTTATTAACCAAGTCGGTCACTCATTCTACACATTTAAAAGCTGTGATCAGAATTGCTGTAATCTTTGTGTACACAGAATGGTATTAAGCAAACTTAATCTCCAGATATTTTCCCACTTGAGAGAGAAGTGGCTCGATTCCATAACTGGAACAGAGGGGAAGAGGTTGGGCAAGCAACTAGTCCACAAAATAGAGCTGGATTTCAGTGTTACTGCAAATGAACGAGAGTCAGGTTACCTGCAGCAGCCACAGGCTGGAACCTGATCAGCTTTCTCCATCAGTTGCCATCTAGGTGAATGGGCTTCATTCTCACCAGCTCACCTCCATAAAGTTGTTACAGCAAAACTGGGGATATTTTTTCTTTCTTTCTCTCATTGTCTGCCTCTCTCATAACTCTGAGAAAGATTTGTATTTGGTTCATTTCTTTATCTCATTCAGGGAAGCAGAATCTGATAAACTTGAGAATCAAAACATTATTCTTTCCTTGTCAGATTACCCAGAACAAAGTCATCTTTGATTTTCCTACATTTTTAACAAAAGCCTTTTATCAAACCCTCAGTCTACATGCTGTCTCTTTTTAACGGGCTAACAGAAAAAAAAAAAGAAAGAAAAAAAATTAGATAGGGAACACTAACACTTGCTCACCCTTTTTCTTGTTTCTCACAGGGTTAAAAGTCAGAAACAGAACTTTAAAAATGTTCTATGCAGTCATTCATTTGCCAACTAACCATTATTGACTTGTGTTGATTATTTGCATCTTCAGAGACTCTCTTACTCATTTTGGGCTACTATAACAAAATACTATGATTTAAATAACAAACATGCATTTCTTACCGTTCTAGAGGCTAGGAAGTCCAAGATGAAGATGCTAACAGATTTGAGGTCTAGAGAGGGCACACTTTCTAGTTTACAGATTGTTGCATTCTGGCTATATCTTCCCATGGTTGCAAAAGAGAGAGAGCTTGGATCTCTTGCTCTTTTTCATAAGGGCAGTAATCTAAACGTAATTAACTCCCAAAAAGCCTCATCTTCAAAGACCACCATACTGGGGATTAGAACTTTAACATAAAAATTTAGTGGGGACATAAGTCTATTGCAGGAACCTTGTTTTGGGGAGCTAAAGACCCAATAATCATATATACATTTGTCTCTGACTTAGCCCCGCCAACCCCCAGAATCAACACACTAGTTCACTCAAATCCTTTTTCATCTGGCTAACAACCATCAAGGATTTACTATATATCTGGAACTGTTCAAATTGCTGAAAACAGAAATGAATATCATCAGGTATCAGCTAGGCAGACTCATTTCAAGTTGAGAAGACAGAAATGTACATCATTGTTGTCATTGTTCAGTCACTCAGTCATGTCCAACTCCTTGTGACCCCATACACTTTAGCATACCAGGCTTCCCCGTCCTTCACCATCTTCTGGAAATTGCTCAAACTCATGTCCATTGAGTCAATGATGCCACCCAACCATTGCATCTTCTGTCACCTCCTTCTCCTCCTGCCCTCAACCTTTCCTAGAATCAGGGTCTTTTCCAATGAGTCAGGTCTTACATCAGGTGGCCAAAGTATTGGAGCTTCAGCTTCAGCATCAGTCCTTCTAATGAATATTCAGTGTTGATTTCCTTTAGGATTGACTGGTTTGATTCCTTGCTGTCCAAGGGACTCTCAAGAGTCTTCTCCAACACCACAATTTGAAAACACCAATTCTTTGACTTGGACCAAAGCACCAATTCTTGGACCATAAGCTAAGTCTTCCTTATGGTCCAACTCACATCCGTATATGATTTCTGGAAAAAAACCTTAGCTTTGACCACATGGACCTTTGTCAGCAAATGTACATAAATGGTTATAATTCAATACAAGGAATGCTAGAATAAAAGTTTGGTTTTGGTGCTATGTGATTACTCAGAAAGGAGTGACTAACCTCCTTATTCAAAGAAGATGAGTCATTCAGTAGGAAGAAATTAGATAAGAATAAATGAGTGAGAAACCAGATCATAAAGAATCTTACATGTTGTACTAAGAACTTACCTTTTCTTTTTGGAAAAGATGGAAAGTTTGGAGGCAACATTTTAGATTGGCATTAGAAAACTAAAGAATTCTACCCATCTGGTCACTCAGTAGATGTTTTCTGATGATTACTTAGAGGAAGTCAATAAAAGGGGAACACACAGAGATAACTTTTGGGATGGAGAAAATGCTCTATATGGTACTGGAATGATACTTACCTGAATTTATTCATAGAAGTATAAAATAAAAGGAGTTAACTTTAATATTTGCAAAATAAATAAGAACAAACCAAAGGAGATGATCTAAGTAACTTCAGAAAAAGATGTTTTAACTGGAGAGTATAAAATCATCAACAAAAGGAATTGTACACATATAAACTTGGAAACAGTGGAGACAGTGTCAGACTTTATTTTTGGGGGGTCCAAAATCACTGCAGATGGTGATTACAGCCATGAAATTAAAAGACGCTTACTCCTTGGGAGGAAAGTTACAACCAACTTAGACAGCATACTGAAAAGCAGAGACATTACTTTGCCAACAAAGGTCTGTCTAGTCAAGGCTATGGTTTTTCCAGTGGTCATGTATGGATGTGAGAGTTGGAGTGTGAAGAAAGCTAAGCACTGAAGAATTGATGCTTTTGAACTGTGGTGTTGGAGAAGACTCTTGAGAGTCCCTTGGACTGCAAGGAGACCCAACCAGTCCATTCTGAAGGAGATCAGTCCTGGGTGTTTGTCGGGAGCCAGCATGAGGAATCCCACCTGTGACAAGGTCATATGGCAGAAACCCGATGGGCAAGGGCGTTTGGGTCTCAGGGTTTCCCCCTGGTATTTCCTGAGCGTGTACCCCAAAAATAAGAATCTGCCTGACTTATTATAATTTTCCACTCTTCTGACATTCTCTANACTGCTCTCCACCTGGGTGCCCTTTCCCAATAAAGTCTCTTGCTTTGTCAACACATGTGTATCCTTGGACAATTCATTTCCGAGTGTTAGATAAGAGCCCAGTTTTGGGTCCTGGAAGGGGTCCCCTTTCCTACAACATTTTCATCACTCTATTTCTCCATTAACAATATCTTCATCCTTGAAATTGACTTCAAAGAATCAGAGAAAATACAACTCCCCATTTACCAGTTACCACCTCAATTCTTCTTGAAATGAATATTCACATTCATTTATTTCAAGGAAGTTTTCAGCATCTGTTTATTTAAAGCTTCCAGGAGTAAAACTAAAATTGCATCCTGTAAGGATACTCAGGTATAAGAGTTTAATATTGGATAGGCACTCTAATCTTTCATCTATGAATGCTTCATATAACTTTACTGACCACACAATGGAGATGTACAAACATATGTTTTCTTTTTCTTTTAAACATGAGCCATTTTTGAAGTCTGTATTGGATTTGTTACAGTATTGCTTCTGTTCTATGTTTTGGTTTTTAGGCTGTGAGACATCTTAGTTCCCCAACCAGGGACTGACCCAGCACCCCATGCATTGGAAATTGACGTCTTAACCACTGGACATTCAGGGAAGTCCCCACAGATATTTTTTTAGGCTAGTTAGTGTGTTCCACTTGAGCATTTCTCTCACAGTTGCTTCGCTCAGCCCACCCAGAAGCCCTTCCTTGCTGTGTGGTCTTTTTAATTTACTTTCACCTCTCTAAAGCTGGCTCAGATGGTAAAGAATCTGCCTGGAATGCAGGAGATATGGGTTCAATCTGGGTCAGGAAGATCCCCTGGGGAAAGGAATAGCAACCGACTTCAGTATTCTCACCTGGAGAATTCCAGGGACAGAGCAGCCTGGTTTTCTTTTCTCTTTTATTCAGGCTCTGGTTGCCTGAACATCTAGATAGATCAAGTATGTCTTACACAGAACTGATTAGTTTTTTTTTTTTTTTTTTTAATAGCAGCGCCTACAATATAGGACTTGACCTATAAGATTCACAGTCTTTACATATGACTTGCAATCCTTCCGCCAGTAATTGATTTTATTATGTTCAAAGGTTACTGACGTCTTTTCTGACCTCAATTCTCTTTCAGTGTCATTTTTATTAACTTTATATTAGAATGTGAGGACTTTTGGTGGCTCATTGGTAAAGAAATCTGGCTGCAATGCGGAAGACTTTAGTTCAATCTCTGGGTTGGGAAGATACCCCAGAGAAAGGAATGGGTACCCACTCCAGTATTCTTGTCTGGAGAATTCCATGGACAGAAGAACCTGGCAGGCTATAGTCCATGGGATCACAGAGTTCAACATGACTGAGCAACTACCACTTTAACCTTTTTAGAATGTACTCTGTCCAAACCTTAATTCTGTCTTCTGTCCCTTGCTCACTATGGAGAGAGAGGCATGGACTTCCTTCTCTTCTTAAATAATTAGCTGGAAGGGAGATATACAATGCTTTTTTTTTTTTCTTTTTCCAGGTTTCTTATAAAACTGCAACCTGAATTGGAAGTCATGCTGTAAGAAATGACAGAGGATAATCTAATTTTTTTTCCTTCCTGAGAACAATAACTACTGTAGAGATGCGTGGAACTATGTTAGTTCCCTCAGAGGGAAGACCTTTTTTGCTATAATTCATTCTCTTTTTAATCTCAACTGCTTACTCTGTGTAAAGGTCCTAGTGCCTGAAGAATGGCAGTTCATTCTTTTTTGTTATGGTTTGTTTTATTGTGTTCTTACTTTGAAAAATCATCACTTCTAAGAATAGATATGTTCAGATTTTTCTGATTGAGGTAATTTGTGAGCACAATTGCTTAATTTTCCTTCTTCCAAATTCCCATGGAAATTTTGAGCAAAATATGAATCATGGAAAATGGTGAGATTATATAGTGAGTTTTCATGTTTTCTGTGTTTTTTTACATAGAGATATTTATTTTTAAATTTATAATCTAAAAGTTTGTACTCTGCTTTACCTTGCTCCCTTCATTTATTAAATTGTTACTTGTGTAATTTCTTTACACAGTCTTGGTAAGTCTTATTAATATTATTGTTGTTGTTTAGTTGCTAAGTCATGTCCAGTGCTTTGCAACTCTATGGGCTGTAGCCTTCCAGGCTCCTCTGTTGGTGGGATTTCCCAGGCAAGAATACTGGACTGAGTTGCCATTGCCTTCTACAGGGGATCTTCCCCACCCAGGTATTAAACCCACATCTCCTGTATTGACATGTGGATTCCTTATCACTGAACCACNATTGTTGTTGTTTAGTTGCTAAGTCATGTCCAGTGCTTTGCAACTCTATGGGCTGTAGCCTTCCAGGCTCCTCTGTTGGTGGGATTTCCCAGGCAAGAATACTGGACTGAGTTGCCATTGCCTTCTACAGGGGATCTTCCCCACCCAGGTATTAAACCCACATCTCCTGTATTGACATGTGGATTCCTTACCACTGAACCACTGGGGAAGTCCTTAATATTATGAATTTTATCTTAAAGACTATTATGTCATTACAAGTATACATTTCAAATATTATACTGCTAAATGCCTGAAACAAAATGATTGTATTATAGCAAAAATTTACAAATCCAAATAGACTAGAAACAGTAATCCTTGATTTCAAATTTTTAATGTGTTTTTTCCTAATAAAATATAATCTTTGTTCCCAAATGCATAATAACTGTGTATTATCTTAAGAAATTTAATTTTAAAATTGAATTTTATAAGTTCTCAATGTTTTTCATTTCACAGCGTTTTTATCATGTATCTACTGATCTTTTCTCATTTTGATGCCTATCTAATGGCTTTTAATTTCAGATAATTTTTCATTACTAGTTATCTTAATTGATGATTTTTTCTTGTATTTATTTCCTCATTATATATATGTTTTCCTTTATCTTTTGGGGGCATAATTGATGCTCTATAGTTTTTATCTGATGTTTTTCTCTTTAATTTTAGGTCTGTTTCTATTAACTGATTCTTTTATGACTAATG
>SJYA01001296.1:2912524-3050364 GCA_006410615.1 Neotragus moschatus | reverse complement strand
CTTGATATGACTTTGAGTGTTAATGTGTAATATGGAGCCGGTTTGGACAACATTCAGAATAACCCTTTGGGATGATGGTTTCTGGGATGAGACCTACTGACTGGTTATTGCCAGACCAAACTGGAACTTGGGGCTTCTCTGATGGCTCGGCAGGTAAAAAATCTGCTTGAAGTGTAGGAAGCACAGGAGACTCTGGTTTGATCCCTGGGTCAAGAAGATCCCCTGGAGAAGGAAAGGGCAAATCTATCCAGTATTCTTGCCTGGGAAATCCCATGGACAGAAGAGCCTGGTGGGCTACANTGTAGGAAACACAGGAGACTCTGGTTTGATCCCTGGGTCAAGAAGATCCCCTGGAGAAGGAAAGGGCAACTCTATCCAGTATTCTTGCCTGGGAAATCCCATGGACAGAAGAGCCTGGTGGGCTACCGTCCAAATGGTCACAAAGTGTTGGACACGACTGAGTGACTGAGCTCAATAAGCACAAATTGCACGTTCACCAAAGGATCACCATTAGAGGACTATTCTTAAGGACAAAGCTCCACTAGATGTTCTCATACACACATGACAGACTAACCAAGTATAAGACAGAGTCATCAAGGGAGTTTGTTCTTTCTGGCACCTCTTACTTAGAAAGTTTAACATTGTGTTCACTGGAAAGGAGAGATGCTTAAAGGAGTACCATTATCACAGGGCATATACTGTAGGGTATTTTTTTGAGGGGGCAGTCCTAAGATGGAAGAGGAATAGGACGGGGAGACCACTTTCTCCCCTACAAATTCATCAAAAGAACATTTAAACATTGAGTAAATTCCACAAAACAACTTCTGAATGTCGGCAGAAGACATCAGGCACCCAGAAAAGCAGCCCATTGTCTTTGAAAGGAGGTAGGAAAAAATATAAAAGACAAAAAAAGAGACAAAAGAGGTAGGGACAGAGCTCCATCCTGGGAAGGGGGTATTAAAAAGAGAGAAGTTTCCAAACACCAGGAAACACTCTCACTACAGAGTCTGTGGTGTGCCCTGGAACCACAGAGGGCAACATAACTGGGAGGAAAAATAAATAAATAATTAAACCCCACAGATTACAAGCCCAACAGTAATTCCTCCAGCAGAGAAGCAGCGCAGACGCCTGCACCCGCCACTAGCAAGTGGGGGCTGGGCNACGGGGTGGTTCTTCCCAGCCCCCGACCCTGACCTCGGACACGGTGTGGCTCCTCTCAGCTGTTCCCGCGGCGTCGCAGCCTGGCACTCTCGGCCGCTGCCCCTGACCTCGGAAGTGGGGTATCTCCTCTCAGCCGTTCCTGCGCCGTCACAGCCCGGGGCTCTCTGCCACTGTCTCTTGGACGCGGGGTGGCTCCTCCCGGCTGCCGCCCCCGTCCGGCTCCGCAGCCGCCTGCGCTCAAGTGAGCCGGCTCCGCAGCCGCCTGCGCTCAAGTCTGAAAAATTTTGATAAGAAAACCAGAAGATAAATTAAATGACTCAAGTTCAAGATAGGATAAAATGTGACAAAGGATAGGATAAAATGTGATATTTTAATTCATGTTTAGTTTTAGAGAAAGAAAGGCAAATCTGTGGGAGCCAGAAACAAGCACATGATTCAAAGCCTTATGGGTTCATGGGAGCAGATGCCATGGGGACCCTGGGGGTTCTCAGCCTGAACACTGGTCCTCAGAGCTGGGCTGGTCTTCTAATGCCCACCACCACCTCCATTATTAGACATGACCTTGGGCCTATGTAAAGCAGGAGAGCTGGACATTTGCTCCCTACATGAAGCTTGAAGCCTAAAAGTGTTGCTTTTCCATCAAAAAGGCATTAGAAAGCTTACTTCATCCTTCCAAGGACACCCTGAAGAAAACCACACACCTGTGAGGAAAAGTCAAACCCTCAGAACCACTACTTGAGAAGGTGTAGGATCTGAATTTGCCCTGTGCTCTACAGGAATTCCAGTCAGGGAAGTAAGTGGTAAAAACTAGCCCTTCAATGTTGATTCTCTAGGAAGACAACAGAAACAATTGCAAACACTACCCTGTCGCAGAGCAGCGTACATAGGTTGAAGACTAGTTCAGGGTAGTTCACAGTAAGAGAGACACAAATCTCACAAGGAAATTAACTATCTGGAGAGAATACCAGCAGATGTAACCAGCCAGTGAATTAGAGTTGCAAAAATGGGAAATGAACTGAAAATGAAAGACACCTAAAATAAGTGTTTAAGGTTATTTAAAAGATTTTTAAAATTAGGAACCATAATGAAAGAATAGACCATTTATGGACAGACAAATTTGATAAATAACCAGGTAGAACAACCAAAACTTTTTTGATAAAATTTTATTTGACAGAATACACATTTCATTTTTAAAAAAAGACACAGTTGATAAATTTTCAAATACAACTCCTATAAACAAATAAAAAGGCACTGCAATTAAGGACTCACTGAATAAACAAAAGATTCAGCACAGCAGAGGAAAAAAATCCTTAAACCTGAACACAGATCTACAGAAATAACCCAGAATATAGCTGTAAAAACAAAGTGAAAAGTGAAAGTCGCGTCTGAGTCTTTTCGACCCCCATGGGCTATATAGTCCATGGAATTCTCCAGGCCAGAATACTATAGTGGGTAGCCTTTCCCTTTTCCGGGGGATCTTCCCAGCCCAGGGATTGAACCCAGGTCTCCCACGTTGCAGGCAGATTCTTTACTAGCTGAGCCACAGGGAAGCCCATAGAAACTATAAAAGAATTAAGCAAGATAGAGAAAAGAAAATAGAAAATGAGAAGCCCAACATAATTTAATAGAACTTCCAGAAGCAACTACTGAAAGGGAGTCAGTATTCACAGGGGTAATGACTAAGAATATTCCAGAATGAAGACATGACTCTTCAGGCTGAAAAAGCACATTAATTTCTCAACAGGGTAAATAACAATAAAAAGATTTTTTAAGCATGATTTCTATTTCTCTAAAGGTTTTATCTGTTCTTGTTTTTCCTTCCAATCCTTCTTCCAGGGTTTAATTTCCATTTCATCTAAAGTGTTCAATTTTATAGAATGAAACAGTTAAATGAAAATGTAAGACTATAAATTAATAAAATGAAAAACAAATAATAGAAAGAAGAATAGAAATAGAAAGAAGGAAATAACAATGACAGTGACAAAAATAATGAAATATTTCTCTATTTTAAGAACTCATTCTCAAGCTGCTGCTGCTGTTTTAGTTACTTACGCTGGGCTCTGCTTGCTTCCATGACAGACAGGCTGTTCCACCATGTGCTAATCAGAAGTCAGCTTCCAGGGCAGCTTTACTCTCAGTCTACTGCCCATGTGGTCAGAAAAGCCTTCCAGAGCAGATACACCAGCGCAGGGAGGGAAGCTGGGGGAGAAGATGGAGACTTCAGCAAAGGTTGGGCCATCTTCAGAAATCTGACCCCAAAGGCACACAGACTAAGAGTGACACCCAGTGGCCTGATCACATGAACAGCTCAGCACATAGGGGTGGTGGTGGGTTCCTGGCCCACACCCTGGCCACTGCAGGCAGCAGGTTGTTTGTGGGGGTTTTCCTCCAATTCCTGTGTTTTGAGAGAGTCTGTAATCTAGAGAGTGCTTTGGGGGTATGCAATGAACCAGTTCCCCTCTCCTCTCCGCTTCCCTACCTCTCTTTCCCTCCCCTTCCTTCCCTACCAAATGTGCACTCTCTGGTGCATGGGGTCCCACAGGTGACCAGGTGGAGGCCAACAGGTGACTCTGTGCAAGTAAGGAGAAGGTCTCTTGCCACCTCTGTGATACAGGGGATGATATTCTGCAGGGTCAGTGTATCCTATACAACCAAGCTAAAATGTGCTGATCAGATTAATTTAGTAATACTGGTAGTACTAGTAGTAGTATTGAAATTCAAGGTGGAGGTATAAGATGCTGGACTGCCAGTGTAGACAGCCCATTATATCAGAAATAAACCTCAGTGAGGCCTGGTTAGGTCTCCCTCACTTCTCCAAACAGAGCTGTAGTTATCTTTCTAAACTCTTTAGCAACTGCCAGCTTGGAGATTATTCTGCAGAAATGCTGGCCAAGATGCAAACACTGTAACAACACTGTAAAATCTGACACCTCCCCCATCATCTACCACCAATAGCCCCAACAATAACAAAACGAAGCATAGAAAGATAAATTAATGTGTCCAAAGTCACCGAGCTGGAAAGCTAATGGGGACACATGGTGTTCTCATGTAACCCCGGAGTGCCTTTCAGGCAGTCTGTCTCTAGAACTCTGTCAACCATTAAGCTGCACTCTATCCAAATGATCTCCCAATGGCCAGTCCCAAAGGGCTTCCCTCAGTCCACTCTGCTTTACCTTTCTGAAATCTGCAACAGTGTTAACCATCCCTTCCCCTCCGCAGTGGCTGGTTCTTTCCTCTCAGCCTTGTTGTTGTTCATTCGCTAAGTTGTGTCTGACTCTTTGCGGCCCCATGAACTGCAGCATGGCAGGCTTCTCTGTGCTATCTCCCTGAGTGAGTTTGCTCAAACTCATGTCCATTGAGTCAATGATGCCATCCAACCATCTCATCCTGTCACCACCCCCCTTTCTCCTCTTGCCCTCAATCTTTCCCAGCATCAGGGTCTTTTCCAGTGATTCGACTCTTCACATAAGGTGGCCAAAGTATTGGAGTTTCAGCTTCAGCATCAGTCTNTCCATTGAGTCAATGATGCCATCCAACCATCTCATCCTGTCACCACCCCCCTTTCTCCTCTTGCCCTCAATCTTTCCCAGCATCAGGGTCTTTTCCAGTGATTCGACTCTTCACATAAGGTGGCCAAAGTATTGGAGTTTCAGCTTCAGCATCAGTCTCTCCAATGAATATTCAGGGTTGATTTCCTTAGGATTAACTGGTTTGATCTGCTTGCTGTCCAAGGGACTCTCAGGAGTCTTTTTCAGCACCACAGTTCAAAAGCATCAGTTCTTCCGCATTCAGCCTTCTAATATCCATACACAACTACTAGAAAAACCATAGCTTTGACTAGATGGACCTTTGTCAGCAAATTGACGTCTCTGCTTTTCAATATACTATCTAAGTTTGTCATAGTTTTTAATCCAAGGAGCAAACATCTTTTAATTTTGTGGCTGCAGTCACCATCCACAGTGATTTTGGAGACCAGGAAAATGAAATCTGTCACTGTTTCCACATTTTTCCCATCTATTTGCCATGAAGCAATAGAATTAGATGCCATGATCTTAGCTTTTTGAATTTTACCCAGTTTATTCACTGTCCTCTTTCATCTTCATCAAGAGGCTCTTTAGTTTAATTCCTCTTTTGCTTTCTGCCATAGGGTGGTATCATCTGCATATCTGAGGTTGTTGATATTTCTCCCAGCAATCTTGATTCCAGCTTGTGCTTCATCCAGCCCCACATTTCAGACGGTGTACTCTGCATAGAAGCTAAATAGGCAGGGTGACAATATACAGCCTTGACGTACTTCTTTCCTAGTTTTGAACCAGTCTGTTATTCCATGTCTAGTTCTAACTGTTGCTTCTTGACCTGCAAACAGATTTCTCAGGAGACAGGTAAGGTGGTCTGGTATTCCTATCTCTTTAAGAATTTTCCACAGTTTGTTGTGATCCACACAGTCAAAGGCTTTAGCATAGTCCATGAAGCAGAAGTAGATGTCTTTCTGGAACTCCTTTGCTTTTTCTATGATCCAGCGGATGTTGGCAATTTGACCTCTGGTTCCTCTGCCTTTTCTAAATCCATCTTGTACATCGGGAAGTTCTTGGTTCATGTACTGTTGAATCCCCGCTTGAAGGATTTTGAGCATTACCTTGCTGTCATGTGGAATGAGCAGAGTTGTGTGGTAGTCTGAACATTCTTTGGCATTGCCCTTCTTTGGGACTGGAATGAAAACTGACCTTTTCCAGTCCTGTGGCCACTGCTGAGTTTTCTAAATTTGTTGGTGTATTGAACGCAGCACTTTCACAGCATTCTTTTAGAATTTGAAATACCTCGAATTCCATTACCTCCACTATCTTTGTTCACAGTAATGCTTCCTAAGGTCCACTTGACTTCACAATCCAGGATATCTGGCTCTAGGTGAGTGACCACACCATTGCAGTTATCCAGTTCACTAAGACCTTTTTTGTACAATTCTTTTGTGTATTCTTGCCACCTCTTCTTAATCTCCTCTGCTTCTGTTACGTTCTTGCCGTTTCTATTCTTTGTTGTGCCTATCTTTGTATGAAATGTTCCCTTGGTATATCTAATTTTCTTGAAGGGATCTCTAGTCTTTCCTATTCTTTCTCTCTCAGCCTGCTCCTGTCTCTTTTGCTATGCTTACTTCCTCTGCTCTGTAAATAGAAGCATCCTCCAAGGTTCTTCCCCACCAACCCTATTTTCCATTCTCTTTATTCTTTCTCCTTTTCACGAGGGCCTTTTTTGAAGCGTTCCTTGAATTTAACGGTCAGGACACCGGGGTGCCATACCCAAGGTCTTGGATTCATCATTTTCACTCCTGGAGTCCTCACTTCCTCCTGCAGTAAAGTCAGAGGGTTGTTTAGAGCAGTGGTTCTTACCTTGGCTGCACGCTAGCTCCACCTGGTGGTGGAATAAGAAAAGGGCTGCTGCTGCTCTGCTACTGCTAAGTCGCTTCAGTCGTGTCCAACTCTGTGCGACCCCATAGACTGCAGCCCACCAGGCGCCCCCCGTCCCTGGGATTCTCCAGGCAAGAACACTGGAGTGGGTTGCCATTTCCTTCTCCAATGCATGAAAGTGAAAAGTGAAAGTGAAGTCGCTCAGTCATGTCCGACTCTTCACGACCCCATGGACTGCAGCCTACCAGGCTCCTCCGTCCATGGGATTTTCCAGTCAAGAGTACTGGAGTGGGGTGCCATGTGAAAATTTCAAGAATGAATGTGTTTTCCCATACATTAGTTCAGAGATATAAATTGTCTTGAACTTATCTTTCAAAGCATCTTACATTTATCTTATATCAAAATAGCATACGTTTATTAACATGTTATGAAAATGTTACTCACATGTAACACGTCTGACTCTTTGCGACTCCATGGCCTATAGCCCGCCAGGCTCCACTGTCCACGGAATTCTCCAGACAAGAATACCGGAGTGGGTGCAATGTCCTTCTCCCGAAGGTCTTCCCGACCCAGGGATCGAACCCAAGTCTCCCGCATTGCAGGCAGATTCTTTACCGTTCAAGCAACCTGGGAAGCCCCATTAACATGTTATGGGTCTCTCTAAATGCTTAGTGAAATGTCCAAACCAAATTCAGCTTCTTCTAAAACATGCTGGATGGCAGTGCTCCAGACTGAAAATGTTGAGTGCCGCCACCTGGTGCCTTCCTTAACGTTCTCCTGCCTTGGGCTCAAATTCCCATAAAAAGGATCACAGACAGTTTACACAAGAGCCAGGATTTACTCTATCATCCTTGCTTGCCCTGTGTTCCTTCTCATCCTATATCCAGTAAGCTTTTTCTTGTAAAAAGCAGACTGAAAACTATGAAATTCTGAAATTCTATTAATCCCTAGTCCTCTAAGCACAGTCATAAACATGATTTATCTGTATTGATATTTTCCTCCTTTAGGCTTGATTTCTAAAAAACAAATACATGGTTTTTGGGTTTTTTGTTTTTTCTGTTCTGGCGATTTTGAGCCCAGATTTGGCCCTCAGGTAGGTATTATGACAGTGCTGCTTGCACACATTAATATGCAAAAAAGTTGTCTAAAATCTCATTACATGCAAGTTCTGTTTTCAGTAGGTCTGAAATGGGGTCTGAAATTCTGCATTTCTAGCAGGCTCCTAGGTAATGCTGAGGTTTCTGGTCAGTGGGCCACACTTTGAATAGTGAGGGTCTGTAATATTCACTGGAAGAGATGTTTAGCATGGAGAACAAAAGATCTCCAAGACTACAAATGGAAAACTCTCTCCCTTATTCCTTCAACCGTGAGCCATCTGACCCTTTACCCTTTGCACAAGGTTGCTTCCTGTGTAAAGCTGCATGAAGCTAGTATTTTCTGGACAATATTAAAGATACATCAAATCGGGTGGCATTCCCTTGCCTTGCTTCGCTTTGCTTTGTAACTGTAACTCTCCTATCATGAGTTGTTCTCCATGCAGAGAGTAGGTGAACCATTTCCCACCACACTGGTACTGGTGCTGTGCCCCAGTATCCTTATTTACCTTCTGCAAAACCTGGCAGCCTGAGCCTGCTCTAAGCAGAGAAGTGCCGTCTCCTACCCAAAGCTGTGGCACAGGGTATCTGATACTTTTATATTCCCAGCTGCTTCTTTGCTCTTGCTCAAAACTAGTTCCTCATTTTTAAGAAGCTATTAACCACACATCAATCTCAGTACCTTGCATTTAGTAGGTGATCAATAACTCTGCCAGATTTGACTGGTTATCTAATAAAGAAGGATCTCCCTGGAGACAAAGAAGCCAGATTCTTCACATGGCATTTCAGAAGAATGATTAACATTTACTTTCTATTTATTTACAGACAAGTGGAGATGTTTCAAAAAGCCAACCAGCAATGTCCTCTTCAGGGATTTACCTCTTGCAATTTTTTGAGCCAGATTAATTCCTTAATGTCAAGTCCTACAGATTGGCTGAATTGGGAAGTGACTGTCTCTGCCTGCCTGCTTCATGCCTGCCCAAAATTCTACTTTGACTATAACTAGCCATTGTCCAAATGTCACTTTTCCTCAAGGTCAGGTCATTTTATCAAGACTCAACCAATTGAAATGGCGTGTGACAGGTGACAGAATCTCAATTCAGCTTGAGATTGAACTGAGTTCAGTACAGAAAGAGAGCAGAGAAGGCAATGGCACCCGACTCCAGTACTCTTGCCTGGAAAGTTCCATGGACTGAGGAGCCTGGTAGGCTGCAGTCCATGGAGTTGCTAAGAGTCGGACACGACTGAGCGACTTCACCTTTTCCTTTTCACTTTCATGCATTGGAGAAGGCGATGGCACCCCACTCCAGTATTCTTGCCTAGAGAATCCCAGAGACAGAGGAGCCTAGTGGGCTGCCATCTAAGGGGTCACACAGAGTCGGACACGACTGAAACGACTTAGCAGCAGCAGCAGCAGAGAGAGAGGGAAGATCCAGCCTCTGATTAGAGAAGACACAATGAAGTTAAAGAGAGCTGAGCTGTACCTTGGAGGATGCAGGCAAACCTGGGTGAAGGTATGAGGGAGAGTTTAAAAGTGGGAATGAGATGGATGAAGACTTGGCAGTCAAATGTACAATGTAAGTCTAGCAGATAATACAGAGTCCATCTCAACTGTGACCAAAAATAAATGATATGGAGTGGAGCATAATGAGTCATGACACGGAGTGGGGGTGGGGTGGGAATGGTAGCCAGATTGTGCAACTTTTTATATGTCAGCCTCAAGAGATTTAAATTAACCTTGTAGGCAATAGAGAGTGATGGAAGATTTGTAATTAAGTAAATGTCACAGTGAAAATTAATGTCCTTACAAAGATGTATTTGGTCATGGTGTCTAGATCATCTTCAGATGAGGTATGAGTTTGAACGTGAGTCATATTCTCCCACAAACTTGATCTGTCTTGGTAAATGTACTACATACATGAGAAAAATGTCTATTCTCTAGTTATAGTGTATTGTGTTCATCAAACACAATGTCAAAATGATCGACTGTTTTCCGTGTCATGTTTATTTTTACTGATTTTTTTTTTGAGTTCTTTCAATTGTATGTTATTTTGTTGTCATTTTAATTGCTGAGAGAGGGTGTTAAAACCCCTAACTGTGGTTGTAGAATTTGTTTCTCCCCTCAATTTTATCAATTGCTTCTTTGTTTCAAAGATTATCAGCACACACATTAATGATTATATGTCTTTTCATATACCATTTCAGCCTTCTTATGCTTACACCTTACATGATATCTTTTTTGATCCAGTTGCTTTTAACCTATCTTTGAATTTAAAATATGTATCTGGAGCATAGCATGCAATTGGATCTTACTTTTTACAAATCAAGTCTAACAATCTCTCTCTTTTAAGTAGTGGTGTTTTTTAGTCTTCTGGCTCCCATGGTTTGTAATAAGAAGTCAGAGGTCTTATTTTTTTTTTTTTTAATATTCATGACACTTGCTAAAGCTGATAAGGAAGACTTTATTCAGGAAGAACTACCCCAGTGGGGTTTTGCAGCAGAAAAGAGAGGGCAGGCTAAACTCCAAACACAAAGACAAGTGGAGATTGATACCCAAGGAACAGGATGGGGTCAGAAAATGGAAAATTACTCAGAGGAAAAATCAGGGGTGGGGGGATTCTTGCTGAAGCCACACTAGGGTGATAAGGTATCGAGGATCAGGGGTGAGGAATTTGATCAGATATGGGGAGTGATCAGAGACTGAGTGGAGGATTTCGCTTAACTGGCTCAGCAGGATTCTTGCTAATACTGCAGTAAGTCGATCAGGAGAGCGCCTGCAGGCGGGGTCTAGTCAAACAGAGGTCTCAGAGAGGCTTGATTCAAGTTTGATCAAAGGAGAGTCTGTCATATTCCACTGTGTGTAGTGTCTTTTTCTCTAGCTCTTTCCACATTGTCTCTTTACCTTTGGTTTTCAACAGTGTGATTATTAAGTGACTAGCAACAGTTTTCTCTAATTTCTCTTAATGAGCTTCTTGCATTAGTGTCTTTGAGGAAAGATTCTGCCTCATTGTCTCTCCTCTCATTAGGGGACTCCAGTTACACAGTGTTAGACGTTTCGTTATCATTCCCCATGTCATTTTTTAAGGACTTATTTTTTCTAGAGCAGCTTTAGATTTAAAACAAAACTGGAGGAAGATACAGAGATTTCTCATATTATATCCACTGCCCACACACAAGCATAGCCTCTGCCATTGTCAGCATCACTCACCAGAATGGTACATTTTTTACCGAGAATGAATCTACTTTGACACAGCAGAAAGAATTTTATAATCTAAAGTTTAGAGCTTATCCAAGGGTTCACTCTTGGTGTCATACATCCTATGTGTTTAGACAACATATCATGACAAATGTCCATCATTAAATACACAGAATATTTTCACCACTCTAAAAATCTTTTATGCTGTCTATCACATCCCACCCCCACCCATGCAACCACTGATCTTTTTCTTGTCCCCCTAGTTTTGCCTTTTCCAGACTGTCATATGGTCGGAATCATATAGAATGTAGCATCTTTAGGTCTGACTTCTCTCACTTAGTAACATGCATTTAAGACTCCCCCATGTCTTTCTGTGATCTAGCAGTTCATATCTTTCTCAGCACCAAATAAACCACTCTGTTGTCTAGATGTGCCACAGTTTATTCACCTACTCAAGGCCATCCAGTTTGCTTCCAAGTTTTGGCCATTATGAATAGACCTGCTATCAACATCTTTGTGCGCTTTTTTTTTTTTAACATAAGTTTTTAACTCCTTTGGGTAAAAACCAAAAAGTGTAATTGCTAAATCATATAGGAAGAGTATGTTTAGTTTTTATAAGAACTGCCAAACTGTCTTGCATAGTGGTTGTACTCTTTCCACTCTCATTAGCAGTGTATGAGAGTTCCTGCTGCTCCATCCCCTCAACACCATTTGGTGTTGTCAGTGTTCTGGGTTTTGGCCATTCTAACAGGTATTTAGTGGNTCATATAGGAAGAGTATGTTTAGTTTTTATAAGAACTGCCAAACTGTCTTGCATAGTGGTTGTACTCTTTCCACTCTCATTAGCAGTGTATGAGAGTTCCTGCTGCTCCATCCCCTCAACACCATTTGGTGTTGTCAGTGTTCTGGGTTTTGGCCATTCTAACAGGTATTTAGTGGTATCAGTTCAGTTCAGTTCAGTTCAGTCGCTCAGTCATGTCCGACTCTTTGTGACCCCATGAATCGCAGCACGCCAGGCCTCCCTGTCCATCACCAACTCCCGGAGTTCACTCAGACTCATGCCCATCGAGTCAGTGATGCCATCCAGCCATCTCATCCTTGGTTGTCCCCTTCTCCTGCCCCCAATCCCTCCCAGCATCAGAGTCTTTTCCAATGAGTCAACTCTTTGCATGAGGTGGCCAAAGTACTGGAGCTTCAGCTTCAGTATCATTCCCTCCAAAGAAATCCCAGGGCTGATCTCCTTCAGAATGGACTGGTTGGATCTCCTTGCAGTCCAAGGGGCTCTCAAGAGTCTTCTCCAACACCACAGCTCAAAAGCATCGATTACTGAACTGTGTTTCCTGATGACGTGTAATGTGCAGCATCTTTTCATATGCTTATTTGCATCTCCTCCTGTCCATGAAGGTCTTTGGCCCATTTTTTTAATTGGGTTTTTGATTCTCATTGTTGAGTTTTAAGTGTTGTTTGTCTATTTTGAATAACAATCCTTTATCAGATGTGTCTTTTGCAAATATTTCCTCTTGGGTTTGGCTCATCCTCTCATTCCCTTGACACTGTCTTTTGCAGAAGCAGAAGTTTTTCAATTTAATGAACTCTAGCTTATTAATTATTTCTTCTAGGATCATATCTTCGGTATTATATCTGAAAAGGTATGGCTATACCCAAGGTCATCTAGGTTTTCTCCTGTGTTATCTTCTGGAGTTCTGTAGTTTCACATTTTACATCGAGGCTTGTGATTCATTTTGAGTTAATTATTGTGAAGAATGTAAGGTCTGTGTCTAGAACAGATATGGGTCTAGACATTCCAGCATCAGTTGTTGAAAAGAGAAATATTTTTGCTCCATTGTACTGCCTTCGCTCCTTTGTCACAGATTTGTTAACCATATTTATGGGAGTCTATTTCCTGGACTCTCTATTCTGTTACACTAATCTACTTGTCTTTTCTTTTGCCAGTGCCTCACTATCTTGATTACTGTAGTGGGATAGTAGGTCTTAAAGTCAGGTGACGTCAGTCTTCCTACTTCGCTATTCTCTTCCAATGTGTTGGCTCTTCTAGGTCACCAGAAACATGAGGGACCCAAAGTCCTGCTCAAAGTGCAATTCTGCCTTTGATATCCTGGCTGCAGCAGGAGGTCCAAGGAGTATGCAAGGGGCCGCCCAGCCCTCAGGACCCATAGTCCTGGCACTGTCAGGCCTCTGACTGGGTAGCAGAGCTCCTCCCTGCCTCTGTGCAGATTGCTTCATGCCTATCAGGCTGTGGCACATTCCACACATTCTAGGATTGAGATACGCAGTTTGGTACCAGTGGGGGCCACCAGGGTATGGGAGGGGGACAGACAGCATCCCAGGGTTCAAAGCTTGCTCCCTCCCTGACTGGCTTGGCCCACACTGATTTCCCTGCCCTGGGAAAGGGCTCGCCACCCAGCCTCTCTCTGCAAACACCTTTCTTAGCTATCTGGGTGAAGCTGGAGCTTTGGGCATGGTATCTCACCTCATCCCCAGCAGCATCAGTGAGCTGATCCCTAGCCCTGGCTCCCAAAGTCTTGTCAGAAGGAATCCAGGAAATCACATCTTACAGGTGAGAGGATGGAGGACCAAGTATGTTAAGGCTATGCACAAATTCTAACTGCATAAAATAAATCTTGTTTGCTTTTTTGGACAGTCAGCAGAGCAGGGGCATGCAGTTGACACAGTGAACTGAACTTTAGAAAAGCCTCCCATGAGATCTTGCAAATGAGATGGAAAAAATATGGACTGAATCCAAATAAGGCTAGACAGATTGATGACTGATTTAAAGACTACTAATAAATTACGTGATGCTTCCTTGGATGCTCTTTTCAGAGCAGGTTCTTAGTTGCAGCTCTCATTCCATTCCAGGCCAGATTTTAATACTCTTGGATGAAGGCACAAATTCACTCTTTTAAATAATATTGAGTGGGTGCCTACTCTGTACTGGGCACTCATGCACTGTTGAATGGAAGCAGAGCCTCTGCCCTCACAGAACCCACCAAGAATCCACCAAGGACATAGAGGTCAATCAGAGTGAAACGCAAATGGCTGTGCAGTAAGGGCTGCAGAAGGTCCGTACTGTCAGAGCACATCAAAGGGGAGTTTCTTCTGAGGGCAGGTAGGGGGAATCAAGGAAGACTTCCCTACAGAAGTGCCTTTTAAGTTAATATCTGAAAGATACATAAGAGCTACAAAGACAAGAGGAAAAAGAGTTCCAGAGAGAGGGACTAGCCTGTCCCTCTGGGCCCTGTGCCAAGAGGCAGTGTAACTAGGGTGAAGGAATGAAAGGCCAGAAAGCCAAGGGTGTGGGAGCCATGAGGACCTGCATCCATCTGCTGAAATGTAAGTTCCATGAGGGCAGAGGATTTGAATTATTTTTCTCACTGCTGTATCCCCAGTGCCTAGAGCTGTGCCTACTGCATAGTAGGTACTGAGAAATATTGAGAGAATGAATGGAGGGATAGATGGATGCTGATGAGTACCTAAGAGATATGAACAATAGAAATTTTGTAGGTTTTTAGGCAACGGGATGTTGTTTTGTAGAGGCTTCCCTGGTGACTCAGACAGGAAAGAATCTGCCTGCAATTTGGGCGACCCAGGTTTGATGCCTGGGCTGGGTAGATCCTCTGGAGAGGGGAATAGCAACCCACTCCAGTATTCTGGAGAATTCCATAGACAGAGGCTACAGTCCATGGGTCGCAAAGAGTCAGACGTGACTGAGCAACTAACACTTTGACTTTTCAAGCACTGGGAAGTTATGAACTGTTTTGTAGAGATTAGCCTANTTCCCTGGTGACTCAGACAGGAAAGAATCTGCCTGCAATTTGGGCGACCCAGGTTTGATGCCTGGGCTGGGAAGATCCCCTGGAGAGGGGAATAGCAACCCACTCTAGTATTCTGGAGAATTCCATAGACAGAGGCTACAGTCCACGGGGTCACAAAGAGTCAGACATGACTGAGCAACTAACACTTTGACTTTTCAAGCATTGGGAAGTTATGAACTGTTTTCTAGAGATTAGCCTGGCTTCAGGCTAGAGAAAGGACTGGAGGAGGTAGGAATTAGATGTGTGTGACCAGCCAGGATAAACATTCCATTTCTGGATGAAGACCAAACTAAACTGGGGTACTTCAGAGAGAACAAAGTGCAGAGTATTGAGAGGTGTTTAGGGGACTTAGCGAGGAACTCCTGCACAGGAGCTGGTGAAAGCCATTGGTGAGGGCACTGAGGGTGGACAGAAACAGAATCAGAATTCACCATTATCTCAAAAAGTTTGAAGGAGATGACACAGTAAGATAACAAGCAAGTAAAATGCATGTAAAAATCTTAACTCAAAGTATACTCAAAAACACAATGACACAGTACAGGTGGGGAAATGACTGAGAAACAACACAAAGAAGGAACATGTCAGAGTCTTACCCTCAATCTCCAAGCAAGAATCATCTGTAAATGAGGCTACCAAACATTAATGCAATTTAGACTACACAAGGAGACATACCGTGCAAGAAAACAAGATGGCAAATCCTGCTGTACTCTGGGCTGACTAACGTGACTATGCATTCAGCTCTAAGTGACAGATATTAAAATAGACTTTTATCGACTGGAAATTCTTGAGGAAAGGGCCACTAATGATGCACTAAAGCAAATCTGTACATCAAGGAATACCTCAGTTAACAAGAGGACATTTAGCAAGCATGAGAAAAAACTCAGAGGGAATAGTCACATTCCAGTACTCAAAGGCGCGAATGAGAGTGCTAGATTATACTTCGATGGTCTCTGGGAGTCTAATCCAGGGTGGGTGAAACAGGAACCAAGATTTCCACTTAGTGACAGAAAGNAGTGCATATGGTGTGGACCCATTTATGTACAGAAGCATACTGTATATGTGACTGAATGTATAAAGGGGTCACATCAGCCTGATGATGACGACTTGTTCATTTATTCCACAGATGCTCATGGAGGGCCCCTGTGCCCCTCCACTGGGCTGGATGAGAGGATCAGCAGAGAGCAGGGCAGACAACATCCCTGCCTCCCGTAGCCAGGTGAGGAGGCACTAGTAGTAGGAGAAGAGAAAACAGAAGATAGTACTGTTTATCTGAGGATTTCAGCAACAGTAATTTACTTGTGAATGTGTCATTATAAATAAGTAAAAGAAGAAGGTGGTTGGAGCAGGGAGAAGGAGGAGGAATTCATGGCTAAGTGTGGGGTGGCAGAGATGACCTTGGAAATGAGGCATGAGGTATCTCCTTCAAGGGTTACATCACTACAGGTGATCAAAATCTCTGGACAGAATAATGTCATTGGAATTACCTCCTAGATGATTTTGATTTTTGCAAATACTGCCCCAGGGGTTCCTTTCACAAGGAGGAGGTATAAGGGAGGGACAAGGTATAAACTTCAGGAATCTTTAAACGGACTAGCTCTCCTATCTTCATCCTCTGATCACTACCAAAATTAATTTTAAAGACTTAACCAGCAGGGGGCAGCACGGGCCAGGCCTTTGAGCTACAGAGACCAATCACACTGAGGAAACTATGGTCGTACCACAACCCCAGGCTTCTAAGTCGTTCAATAATCAGAGGATTATTTTAACTAAATGAGTCTTGGAGTCCTAACCTCTGGTATGACATGCATCCCATGTATGAACGCTGTCATCGGTGCTAAGCAACAGAGAGTTTTTCGGTGTTTTATTTTTCATTACTCAATTCCAGTGGTTCCCAACCAGGGGCAGTTTTGCCTCCTGGAAGACATTTGATGGGAGACACTTTTGTTGTCACAACTGGTTACTGTCTTCCAGTGGGCAGAGGCCAGAGATGCTGCCACTCAGCCTACACTGCACAGGACAGCCCCCATGGCGATACACTGATGTTGTTTAGTTTCTCAGTCNCATTTGATGGGAGACACTTTTGTTGTCACAACTGGTTACTGTCTTCCAGTGGGCAGAGGCCAGAGATGCTGCCACTCAGCCTACACTGCACAGGACAGCCCCCATGGCGATACACTGATGTTGTTTAGTTTCTCAGTCATGTCCAACTCTGCAACCACCAGGTGCCTCTGTCCATGGGATTTTCCAGGCAAAAAATTAACCCAGCCCAAAATATCAATGTTTCTGTCCTATTTTACCCTCTTACACTAATCTGTATCTTTGTCAACTTACTGAATAATTATCTAAATATTTCAACAGATCTGGGGAAAGAAATAGATTATAGGCAGTTATTCACATCAGATACCTTAGAGTTCTTGTTTTCCACTGAGCAGGAAATGTAGTGGCTTAAGGGTCCCATATTTGGGTATGAATGCCAGTTCTCTCATTGACAAGCTGGCTGGAAACAGATATGTTATGAAGAAATCTCTCAACTTTCATTCTCTCAGATGTCAAATGACTGTAAACCCCATGAGGGCAGGGACTGTCTCTGTTTGAGACAATGAAATATGTATATGATTTTGACACATAGCAAGTACTTGTGTGTTTATTGAAGGAAGGAATGGTACTTTGCTTATAACCTAATCATTTTTTGCAATCTGATATTGATTGCTGCTTTTAAAATCTTTTTGAAAACTTCAACGTTAGGGATGATTTTTATTGACTATGCCTTGTTCTAGCAGAGCCAGACCTGCACTGCAGGTATGTATAATGTCCTGCTACACACGTCCGCATATCGGTAGTGGGAAAGACTGTAGGGTCTAGGCTTCAGCCTGAGTTTAAATCTGAGCGCCAGTCCTACATAAGCTTAGGCACTTGATTTACCCTCTTTTAGTTTCAATTTCTCAATCTGAAAAATGGGGTAATAATTCCTATCTCATAGGGCCCTTGAAAGAATTAAATGAAATGATGTCTGCAAAGCCCTTAGTCCAGCGCCTGGCACACAGCAAGCTCTTAGTAAAAGGAGGCTTTATAATGCTCTGGCCTCCAGCCTCCCCGTCGAGGGCATCTGCTTAGTTACCTCTCCAACGAGATGCAGAGACACAGCACTGCAATCTGAATCTGGGCCCAGAGGCCATGCTGACCCAGCTCCTTTCAGCTGCATGGAAATGTGGGGACTCAGCCTTCTTATTCACACTCCATGTGCCCGAACGAGGAGTTTTGGAATATCCCATAGTCTTCTCTATACCCACTTAGTTATATCCAAAATACCGCCTCAATGACTAGATACACAGAATTTTCATTCTGCTAAAAGGTCAAAGGACACTAATAAAGATGTCAGCACTGAAAACCGTTTGCAAAGCACAGAAGCAAATGAGGACAGAAAACTGCAGTCTTTGACTCAGTAATGAATTTTGCATAAAGGGCTCCATATTACAGTGCGCCAGAGACCATGCTGCCACACATTCTGCATTCTATTTTTTATGAGAAAGAGGAAAATGGAGAAAAAAACCCCACAACACTAAATTGATATTAAGGGCATATTAAAGAAAGTGTATTCAAGCATATATCTTGATTTGAGCATGTGGGCCCAAATCATTTATATTTTATAGCATAGTAAAAGCTTGGAGCTGAAAAGAAGCATCAAGTCCAGTTCCTTCACATTCCAGCTGAGCAGATTGAAGCATCTGGGCATTAAGTCACAAGCCCCACACCTTCAGCACTGTGGTGGCCTACTTGGAAAGAGGAACCGTGGGGCTTGTCTCTTCGTCCAATCCTACTTGACTTGGGGATTCAACTCCAGACTGGAGGGAACCTGAAATAACTTGGGTCCTTCTCCAAGTGCACTCTTCTCACTGGGCTCATAAAAGTCATGCATTCTCTTAATCTCTACTGAGTATCAGTTATGTGCCAGACACCATTCTCTTGAGTCCCAGAGGAGAACAGGACAGGTGCCTGTTCCTAGTGCCCTCTCCCTTCCAGTGGGCAACCCAGTGGGTAAAAGTGCACAAACAAATTGAGCAACATAACTTCCAATGGTGTCCATTCCCTGGGAGAAACAAAACAGCACATTGTGACAGAGAAGGACTGCTGGGGAAGATGACTTGCAAGGCCTCTCTCAGAGGAAAGTTCACTAGAGAGGAGTCCTGAGCCACAAGAAGGAGCCACTCACATGGACATTGGAGGGAAGAGCTTCAGATCAGAGGGAACAGCAACCAGGGCAAGTGTGGGAGGAAGGCGTGCACAGAAAGGATGCCTGTGTGGGTGGAACAGAGTGAGTCAGGGACGGATGCCAGGACAAGAGGTCAGTGCCTAGGCAAGGCAGCCTACTGGGACTTCAGGCACTGGCCAGGTGCCCCCTAGGATGTGGAAGCAGGATTGAGATTTGAACTGGAACCTCTGGTTTTTATGGTTCTGTATCCACTGTGCTGGGCAGACTATCATTAACCATGTCAGTTATAGGAGAACCCTGCCACTCTGGACTCTGGCCACACTGTGCTCACTCTCAGGACTTGGCATGGGACAGGCCTCCAAAAACCAAGGGAGCACCCAGGAGCAGAATGACCCGACTTCATAGCGATGGAAAGTGGACCCTCCCTTCCCTTTAGTCATCATGACCCATACAAGGGTCATGAATCAGCCCTGCCAGCCCAGAGGCTCAGTAGAGTCTGAGGTTAATTTTTTTTTATCATTATTATTAATATTTAATCACACAAGAACTCATGAATGTACATTTCTTTAAGAAAAAAGAACGCGCTTCCTTGGTGACTCAGTGGTAAAGAATCTGCCTGCCAGTGCAGGGGAGATGGGTTCAATCCCTGGTCCTGGAAGATCCCACATGCTACAGACAACTCAAGCCTGTGTGCCACAACTATGGAAGTCTGCGTGCCTAGACCCTGCACTCCACAACGAGAGAAGCCACCACACCGCAGCTAGAGAAGGCCCCACTCACCACAACTAGAGNAATCTGCCTGCCAGTGCAGGGGAGATGGGTTCAATCCCTGGTCCTGGAAGATCCCACATGCTACAGACAACTCAAGCCTGTGTGCCACAACTATGGAAGTCTGCGTGCCTAGACCCTGCACTCCACAACGAGAGAAGCCACCACACCGCAGCTAGAGAAGGCCCCACTCACCACAACTAGAGAAGGCCCGAGCGCAGGAATGAAGACCCAGCACAGCCAGAAATAAATAAATCTTTAAAAAAAAAAAAAAAAGAATGAGATAGAACACAGTCCCTAAGCTCCTTTCCTCCAGTTCTGATCATCTTGTCAGCCCTACACCTCTATCCCACCTAGAGCCAAATACCATGATTATCAATAAGTAGGAAGCCTTCCAGGCCGTTTATTATGCTTTAAAATGCATATGTATGTACTCCTGGCAAAAGATAGTGTGATTTTTATGTCCATTTTAATAAATTACAGCATACTGTATGTAGTGGCTCTGCAGTTTGTTTTTGCTCCCCCCATCAGAAAATAGGTCTCGAATAACTATCCATGTTATGTAAACATCCACCTCTTTTTTGTTAATTGCTGTATATTTCTTAGTATTGGAGAAGGAAATGGCATCCCACTCCAGTGTTCTTGCCTGGGAAATCCCACGGACAGAGGAGCCTGATGGGCTACAGTCCATGGGGTCTCCAGGGTCGGGCCATCTCCCTATGAATTGTCATTTAAACTGTTTCCTATTCTCTTTGTATTATAAATAAAATAAATGCTATAGTGGGATTCCCTCTCTGTCCCCTTAGTGAGTGTTCCTCTGTGGCAGAAGTGGACTTTACTCTTAGATGCAATTCCCAAATGAAAGCAGAATCAGTCATGAGAATCTCTAGTAACCTAGTGGGCATCTAGACCCCAGAGGCCTTTCCTCATTAGTTCCTACTTCGTGGTGTTAGCCAATTCCCATCGCCTTTGGGACTCTGTAGAAAGAGGAACTTATTTTTGATGAATTCTGAGAACATCCACAGTAATTGTGATCTAAAACTTGATGACCACAGGTGGTGAACCTGCAGGGTTCTCTCACAAGTAGAGGTTTGATTCCCTTTCAGAGGTTACGAGATTTTGCAGGAGGCCTGCGGATTGCCGTGTGCCCCTCCAGGCAGCGGCAGGCACTCTAATGGTATTCCTGGGGAAATGACTAGTGCACATATATTGCGAATGCTGCTTGCCCTTTTCCATGGCCTTCCTGGATACCAGGGGATATGATGTCACTTTTTGCAAATTCTGTGTAAATAACTGAGCTTGGATCACTGAGTTATAATAAGATGAGGGAAAAAATGATCACCACTTACTTTGCATAGACTTTCATTTACAAAGCACACGGTTTCTCATTTCATTCCTGGAACAATTCCGATACACACAAGAAAGGGAGAATAATAATACATATTATACTAAGGTTTAAGGGACACTGTCATTCATTACAACTGAGCAGACTGAGACAACAATAATTAACTGATTGCCCAAAGTCACATAACTAGGAACTGAGAGCAAACCTGGAATCCAGATCTTTTAATTCCCTGTACCTTTCGTCTGCACACAGCAGCATGGCCTTGCCAACTGTGTAGCTGTGAAGACCTATTGATGTGCCGATCCTTAATTCTAGGAAAGACATGCATCCTCAGTAGACTCTGAAAGATTTAGTGAAAGACCTAAATATTCAGAGAGAGAATTGAGTTCTTTTATTTCTTTTTTAAAAATTATTTATTTTTTAAGTTGAAGTATACTTGATTTACAACATTCTGCCAATCTCTGCTGTTCACCATAGTGGCTCAGTTATACACATTTATACATTCTTTTTACAATAAAATTTAGTTCTTAAAGAGCCAAATGAATAAGGAGGGAAGACAGCGAAATTTGGGGGAAGAGGGCATGAGGGCTGTCATAACCAAACTCTAAAAAGAGGTGAATGAATCCATGTTGTCTGAGAGGCTTTTACTTCACCCATTAATTAGAGATACTGTCTCAGATACTTTAGCTAGCTGGTCATGGAAGGCCTCTCTCAGGAGGTGGCAATTAAACTACAAGGATGAGGAGATTCCAGCTTTGCAAGGAAACAGGAGAAAAACAAACCAGGTACAGGGAACAGGCAGCATGTGTACAGTTTCTAAGATGGACAAACTCACTGAAAGGCCAAGGCATCCCTCTGTGCAGGGAGCCAAAAGGAGACGGAGGTGTAAGATAAGGGGCCAGAGGATGACTTCCAGGAGAAGACAGGCTTGAGGGAATCTTCAGGAAATGAGAGGCTTTTAAGCACAGCAGAGGAGGACCCCACTAGCAGAACTGTAGACAGAAGAGAAATTATTGGTGAATAACGGGTAAGACTCAGTGTTTTCATGCAAAAGTGGATTAAGAGAGAAGGCTCACTGAGGTCCCTTTTAGATTGGGTTTACCAGCACAGAAACCAAGCCTAGAGAAGGCTGGCCAAGGGAATGGTAGGCTGAATCCATGCGGAGCTGGCTCCACCCCAGCTCCTTGCTTCTGCCGGCAGGACGGCTGTCAGGAAGGAGTTTCAGGCTGCGGTCGGATGTGAGCAGAACCCCGTGGTGGGACCGTCTGCTCAGAGCTCCCCCGCTGCCAGCACTGCAGCCCCCAACACTCTGATCTCAGAGCCAGTTCCTTTGTTCCCCCCAGAAGCTTCTCAAAGACCTCAGGAACCCCTTTGATTTTTTTTTTTTTTTAACATTTCTCCACAAAACAATATGAGGAACAAAAGGAAAAAGCATGGCCCCATCTCAAAGCTCTCTCAACCAGAAAAACAGGCCTGCGTCCTGCCAATTCCACTTAGTTCGGGAGGCTACCCCAGGAAGAAAAGAGGTGCAAACATGGCATTAGGAGCTACCACACATCTCCTGGTGGGAAGGCCACACTTCCTGTGGACTTGGGTCTCATCACAGACCAGTGGTGCCCCCCCGGGGGGGGGGGGCAATCAAGGGTCCCTGCACCAGCCTAGAACATGGTCAGACTTTCTGCCAGACTTCAACCACAGGACACTCAGATGCTTAGAACCAAGAACGTTAGAGTGAAAGGAACCTCAGGACTCATCTGGTAGAAACTTCCATTTGTAAATATGGAAACTCTGGCCCAGAGAGTGTCACCTTACCAGTCGGTCTGGTTGTTCCAAACAAGAGCCAGGTGTGTGAGCACGTACTCAAGGCCCGACATGGTGCTAAGCCATTATATCTGTCTTTGCTGTTGATGCTCACAGACAGGGAGGTATAGCTGTAAACTCAGCTAAGAAGCTATGGCCCAGAGAGGTTAAGTCACTTGCCTAAGGTCACACAGCTATGAAGAGTAGACCCAAGACTCTTATCCAGACCACTTTATTCCACCACTCTCAGGCTTACACACTCCTGCAGCATCAGGACTCTCAGCAGGACCTCTGACCTCCCTGTCCATGTAGCCACTCCCATCCCAGGTCCATTAATCCTGAACGTGATCCCGACTGTGTGTGCCCCACTCAGCTCTTCCACGAAGAAGCCATTAGACCCATCACTTTGGTCCTGTCTTGCCTCTCCCACAGACCTGTGATTTCCTTTTGCCACCTAGTTCTGCACCCTCCCCTTCCCCCAACCCTGTACCGAGCCAGGATGGTGGTTCCTTCCTCTCCAGCCTCAGCTCGAATGTCACCTGTTAGGGAGACACCCATCCCTGAGTGTCCATGAGCTCCCCCTCTTCTCTTTCTCTGTGGATTGTAATAATAAGTCTGTGTGTTTATGTCTCCTCCCCCTGTCCCTGGCCAGGATGGTGCTTGGCACAGAGTACAAACCCTGTCAGAAGTTGTTGAATAAAGGACAAATGAATGAATGAACTAAAAAATGAAGAGATACCTTAGTTCTTCAAATACATTTCTGCCAAAATCTCTCACAGCTTACATCTGCCCAGATGATTTTGTTAAACCTACATAATCCAAAAACTCACCTGATCCAAGAGTCTGGTAATTAGGAGCATGCCCTTCCAAGTCTTTATTCATTACAGGGATATATAGCACCTAGATAGGGTCCCCTTTGTGGAAGAGATGATTTAACACTATTTTGTGTATCATGTATATTCTATATGTTCTTTATCTACATATTATTATATACATTATATACATATTATATCGTATATAATGCAATATGCTGAAATATATACATTATCCTAAAGGCCATACTATATATATTTCTGCAATTTTCTTTTTTTATTGAATCACATACAATGCATGTTAAACAATGAATCACATACAATGAAGATCTTCCTTCACTACCACGTGTAGATCTCTCATGTTGCTTAGAACTACATGTTATTTTTCAAATGCAAGTAAGTTTAGTATTCCCTCTTGGAGGAATATTCAGATAGTCTAGGAATGGCAAGTAAATAGATCACAAGCACCTCTGCCCACCACTGCCGAACCTCATAGGCCAGAAGGGGTTTGTATTCAAGATGAGGTTGGATGAGAGCATATTCAGGATTCATGAATGGACCAGAGCAGCGCAGTGGGGCTGGGGAGCTGGCTGAAGTGGAGGACAGAAGGATAAGGTGGAGCTGAATGGGAACAAGAGAAGTGCGACCACAAGGGAGAGTTGGAGCCTAGGGCTGTGTTATAGCCACAAAGGGCCAGAAAGTTAGGAGAGCCGGAGACCACCCCAGTTAGGGACAGGAAGTCAGTAAAGAAGACAGCTCTTTGGGGAGAAGAGAAACATAATTGGGGAGCAGCATGGCTGCAGTCGGCCCCATGGTTTCCTCTTTCCCACTAAAGAAGGTGGAAATCTGTCTCCTGATGATTTTGCCACCTGGTTTTCCAACACCCAGGAGCATTTGTCTGTTTCCGAGTGCGACTTGTTTATCTCCATTCTGGAGTCATAAAGTTCCAAACAAACTTCCAAACAAAGGGACCCTCTGCTCTGCAGCTCTTAGCCCCATTCTTTTGCCAGGGAAGAGCCAAGATTCTGCTTTCCTAATGATTTTCACAGCCGATTCCACCAAGGATCCCACCCCCAGCTTCCTCCTGCGTCTTTCCCGGCTGCCTCCGATTGTTATGGACATCCTCACGGGTATAGCTTTTCAAGCTTCTTTTAACCCTTTTCTTCCTATCCTAATAACTGTGCAAGAAAGATAAGATTGTTTCCCCAAAAGAAGCTAATTGGGGCTTTTAGAGTGGACCAATGGTCTCTCCAAAGAGCTGAATTCACCAGCATCCAGATGGGTGCAGTGTTAAAAAAGCAACCCAAACAAGAAGTGGTCAGTTAAGTCCCCCTTAGCTGGAAATTTCTGAGGCATATTTTCATGGCCATCACCCTATGGAAAAGTAGAAAATGACAGGACTCTCTCTGAAGGTAGGTATAAGTAAGGGATGATATTAATAATTAACTGACATCATCTTCATTTGCTTAGCATTACACTGAATATTTTCATACAATCTGTGAGGTAAGTACCATATTATAACCATTTTATAGATGAATAATTTGAGGCTCATAGAGACTGAGTCTCTTGCTGGTGAGTGATGGAGCTGAGATTGAAAACCAGCCAGGCTGGAATTTGCTCCTGGGCTCTTAACCAAGCCACCATCTGGTTTACCTAATTCACACTTGGCTTAGTTCATTACTGTCCTGCTCACTCCTATCAAAAGATTTATGCTCCAGGAGGCCAGGGTCTTGTCTGTCTTCTTCTATCCCCAGCTGCCAGCACAAGGCCTAGCACAAAGTAGACAGTAAATGACTGCTAAGTCACTTCAGTCGTGTCCGACTTTGTGCGACTCCATAGACAGCAGCCCACCAGGCTTCCCCGTCCCTGGGATTCTCCAGGCAAGAACATTGGAGTGGGTTGCCATTTCCTTCTCCAATGCATGAGAGTGAAAAGTGAAAGTGAAGTCGTGTCCAAGTCCTAGCGACCCCATGGACTGCAGCCCACCAGGCTCCTGTGCCCATGGGATTTTCCAGGCAAGAGTACTAGAGTGGGTTGCCATTGCCTTCTCCGCAATAAATGACTGCCAAGTGAATAAATGAATGCGTGCTATGTTTTTATTTGACTTTGTAAATCTGAAAAGTTTGTAAATCTGAAAAGGTTTTGGGTGATAACTAAATATGTTCACTGAACAGTCTTTTTAATTTTACATGTTAAGTTTAGCTGAACTTTCTCCCAAGGTGAAAAATGATCTCTTTCCAAGCCTTAGAACCGAGCAAGTTACAGGTAACTTGGGAATTGAATAAAGAATCACAATCTGAAAATGTAGGGGGTCTCTAAAGAGATCTTTGGAATCACTTATGTATTTATTAAACACTACTGTGTTTTCAGAGTTATCCTAGGTCTTTTCCATAGCAGAGTGGTATGTGAATCATCTGGGATGCTTGTTTAACATGCAGAGCGGATCTCTAGGTGATTGTTATACAAACAAAATTGTGAGGAGGTTAAGGTTATTCTCCCTCCATTGGCAACAATTCCTAGTAAACTATCACAAGGTGTTTCAAATCCATTGACCCTTCAGTTTATCTAAAGATCTTTTGTTGTTATCACATCTGGGGGAGGGGGGTAAGGTAGAAACATTGTATTTATCTAGGAGGTGTTCTTTCCCCAGTTTTAAGAGGGAGGCTACCTACCTTTACCCTGGCATCTCAGCATCTGGTAGGCTGACTCTCTCTCACGAAGAACCAACCTAGAAGTGAGCAGATCTGGTACAGTTCAGCCACCAGATGCTGTGTGTCTGGGGCAGGTGGTGCAGCCTCTCTGACACTGTTTTTTGTCTACAAGTTGAGGATGTGAGGGGTTCACAGCTTTTTTATTCTACACATACTTTAACCAGAGACATTCTATAGACAGGGATTATGTGTCCTTTCAGTCTTGTTTTTCTATGCTCAAAAGAAATGGTTCTGTGACCATGAACTAGGTTCAGAAAGGTGACAGGGTAAGTAGTCCGAGGAATGTCAATAATCTCATCCCACTGAATTAACCATGACCAGGAGAATCAGAATATAGGTTTCTTCAATACACACCTGCAAAAACTAAAGGGGAAAAAAAAAAAAACAACTTTGGCCATACAAAACTGGGTGAANGGAGCCGGCGCTGGGGTTGCCTGGAAGGAGGAAGGAAGCCTGGCACCGGGGGGACACATGCCCCCAGACTCCTCCTCGGTTTTTTCCGTGCTCCCTCCCGAGCACAGGGATATGGCTCCGGGTTTTCATGATATTTGCTAATGTTTTATTGGCCGCGCCACTTGTCTCCGTTGGGAAGGCTGCTTGTCTCCTTCTAGCAATGCCTGAGAAGGCCTAGGAGGCAGAAGTGTAGCCATTGTCTGACTGAGGGGGCTCAGAAGAGACCTCCCGGCACACAGCTGGAAAGAAGAGGAAGGCCCTGGGGGTCTTGGAGCTGGGAAGAGGCAGGGAGGCTGGCCTCAGGCTGGTGGGTGGCTGGGTGGGTGTGGGCAGGCTGTGGGATAGGAACCAGCAGTTTGATAAACAAATTGCCAGGAAGCCACCTTTGGGTCTGGAGATTGTGAAATATCCCGCTCTAGTGCGCAGGCAGCCCCATGGGCCCAGGGCTGATATTTTTCACATATCTGAAGGCAGCATTTAGCCATCCTGAGAACGAGAGAAAAGAGACAAGCCCTTTGGCCAGTGTCTCTGAAATGCCAGAAGCAGTAACTGCTCTGCAGAGGCAGGACCAGACATTTTACTGCTGGGCTGAGCCTCAGCTGCTGAGAAATGCAGTGAGAGATACAAGGAGGCCTAAGCTCTTTCTCTTCAGTTCAGTACCTTTGACCATGGGCGCCTGCTGGGGCAGGTGGCGTGAGCGCCACCCTGAATGAGAGATCTGAATTCAAGTCCCCCTCCTGGCCAGCTTCACTTGTCTGGGCTGTCTAGCAGCGTGTGGGGTTGTTGAACCAGAGAACGCCTAGGAACATTCACTTCCCTGGGTCTTTGACTTGGCCCTCTCCTCTCTGGATCTCCAATTGCTCATCTGTAAAATGAGAAGGGTTGAATTTGAGCTTCTTCTAATCTAAGAATCTGCAAGTTTCTTTTAAAAAAGCTACAGCTGAGAAACAAGGTCATAAAAATCAGTACCTTCTGAGGCTGTGTTGGAGACCAAATCAGGTTTCCTTAAACCTTCCATTTCAAGGCTGTTGGCATGAAGGGGAGGAAAACAAAGCCAGGGAGATGGAAATGAAATATATTTATTTACTATATATTTGTATGAGTCATCTCTGTGCCGTCTTCCTTTGTGTATTGCATAGCTGTGCTAAGCAGGCAAGTGTAGCTGGACTCCCTCTGCCTTTTACAGCCCAAGAATTTTGCCTCTTGATTTTGACAGTCTGGAACAGGGCTGAGGCTTCACATGAGGCTCAGGAAAAGAACAAAATTAGGTAGACCCGATCACCTAGTGGGCCACAAATTTGCATCCATCTGTGCTCTCAGACAAGTAAGAATGTGAAGTGCCTGTCACTTCTCACTATCTCTAGGCGGGGGAAAATGTATTTATGGGAGTCCTTTCTCACTAAACGACAGAAGAGAAAGATGGCTCATTTATTTTTCAAGGAACTAAGAAATAAGGTAACAAGCAACAGACCCTGCTTTTTTCTCTCTTTAGAATCATAAACTCTTGTATCATTAGCAACACTGAGTATTCCTTAAAGAAGGAAATAGATTTTACTTAAAAAAAAAAAAACACATAAAAGTAGTAGAAGTGAGTACTGCATAAGAGAAGGACTAACAAAAATGCCATTCCAGCCTCATATAGTTTTTCTAAGTGGGGAAAGCGCATTTATTTTCCAGGAGCAGGGGAAAATAAACAGAGTGACTCAGGCAGCCTGGGGGTCCCTGAGGTTCCCTATGAGAAAGTGATTCTCTAAAAGGCTACCTGGGGGCAAACTGTGGAGAAACTCCTGCTCAGGGCTTTGGGGCCGGGCTCCCTCATCACTGCGGCTCCTCCCCACGCTGGGAGTCTTCAGAAGGACAGAGTAGAGATCAGACCTTGCAAGAGTGATGGTGTGATGGGGTCACAGGGACAGAGCATGGGCATGTGGTCCTTGGGGTGACCTGACATAAGCAAAAATGCTCGCTCCATTACCATGTGAGTCTCCTAACTCGACCCTCATGCCTGAAATTGAACCTGAGAGAAACTGTCACTCGTTTTTTTTCTTGCACTTTCCCTTCCTGAATCCTCACTCTACCAACCACTGGGCTACGCGTTTCACCTGCACCTCTCTCACATCCACCCTGTCAAATGGGCATTACTGCTCCAGTTTTGCAGTCTTCTTCAAGTCATGTGGCTACTTTTTGGGTTGTGAAAGGTAGTTGGATGCATAACATTATCAACAGTGTGTGCCATTCCTAATCAACTGTTCAGATGTCACCATTGAGATGGGGGCAAATCAAGCTTATTATTACATTGCTCATCACTTTATCTGGAGAAGAGGTGCATGGGCTGTATAAGCTTGGGACAGCATGTAAGAATTGAGATAGCTCAAGCCCTGCCATCAGGTGGACCCAGGTTTTGGTTGTGTTTTCACTTGCTGGCTGTGTGGTCCTCAGGATGGTTGTCTCATCTGCAAAATGGGGATGATGGGACCTTCCTCCATGTGGAATGGAGACAAGTGTTCATGTGTCATGTGTAATTCAGAGAGCAGTACCTGCGACATAGCTGGCAAGGTGTCAGCAATGGTGGCCTGGCTGTCATTGTCACTGCTGAGGTCATTGTGGTTCTTACCATTGTTGACTTTATGACATTAGCGAGCAAGTCACTCAACCTCTCAGATGTCACACCTTTGTCATAAATTGAAAGGAATGTAGAAATGTGATCTTGAGGACAAGACAGGAGGGTGAGAGATTGCTTTGTAAATATATGTAAATTTTTTATTAATAAGAAACACATGTCTCAGGTGGTTTAAAAAAAAAATCAAAACCAGAAGGAGTGCCCAGTCAGTGACTCCTTAGAGTACATTTTGGATTAGTTTCATCAGAATTCTTCTGAAATCTAGCTGAGCTTTCAGTTCAGTCCAGTCACTCAGTCGTGTCCAACTCTTTGCAACCCCATGAATCACAGCACGCCAGGCCTCCCTGTCCATCACCAACTCCCAGAGTTTACTCAAATTCATGTCCATCAAGTCGGTGATGCCATCCAGCCATCTCATCCTCTGTCGTCCCCTTCACCTCCTGCCCCCAATCCCTCCCAGCATCAGGGTCTTTTCCAATGAGTCAACTCTTCGCATGAGGTGGCCAAAGTACTGGAGTTTCATCTTTAGCATCAATCGTTCCAAAAAACACCCAGGACTAATCTCCTTCAGAATGGACTGGTTGGATCTCCTTGCATGCTGCAAAACAGGACTGTGAGAGAAAGCGGTAGTTCTGGAGATGTAGAGTAGGGTGGTTGTCCAGGCCTGGGAGAATGCAACAGGTGGGCTCCAGCCATCTGAACCAATAAGAGAAGGGGAATGAGGGCTCTTTGCAGAGAGAACAAAACACCAAAGGAATAAGCAGGACACCCAGGGCTAGTACTGAGATCGTGGCTCCCATGGGCCAAGGACTTTAGGGAAAACAGAGCCATCATTTCTAGCTTGGCCTCTGTGAGGTGGGTCTACCTTCCAGACTTTCTGTCCCCTTGCACACACCCAACCTAATTCCAGGGATCTGTCACTTGACTCCTGATGTGCTGAAGCAGCCTCCTAACTGGTCTCCCTTCACCCACTCTGGCCCACTTCAATGCCCCCATCCACTCTCTGCACCACCCTCTGCTTAAAATACACATCCCATTGCTCTTAAGATGTGAGAGGAGACCCCTCAGCAAGGGCTGCAGAGTGCCCTGTGGCCCAGCCTTGCTCACAGCCCCAGCTCATCCACACATGCATCCACTTTCTCCACAGTCCCAACATGTCCACCTCCTCTCATTCCCCTCCTGGAAAGCTCCCTGTCTCTGGCACCAGCCCCTCTGCCCACCACCCCTCTTCACCAGGCTGGCCTCCTCACCCCCACCCCGACCCCAGGCCAGCTAACAATCCCCCGATGATGTTCTCNCTCCACAGTCCCAACATGTCCACCTCCTCTCATTCCCCTCCTGGAAAGCTCCCTGTCTCTGGCACCAGCCCCTCTGCCCACCACCCCTCTTCACCAGGCTGGCCTCCTCACCCCCACCCCGACCCCAGGCCAGCTAACAATCCCCCGATGATGTTCTCCTGTTCCTTTGGAACCTTGTCTCTGGCATCACACACTCACCCCTGTGGTCATATTTTCCTGACCCTACAGAGCAAGGAAAGTCTGGTCCCAGACCTCTTGCTCTCACATAATCCCCAGAGCCCCAAAAGCCTCACCACCTAATGTGCATTTTCTTAGGCAACAGTGAATCTTTGATTATTTCCTGTCAGAGTCTCCCATTCCGTCTTGGCCCCAGGAGTTCCCAAGGCCTGGGAATCAAAGCCAGGGGAGACTGAGTTGACCCCAGAGCATCAGGTGCCCTGAGCACCAGAGTCATTTCCGTGTCGTAAAATGCTGTGCTTCGCTTGGCTTGGAACTCCCAGAGCTCCTGAAGGCCATGGCTTTCCTAGGCATGAAGCCAGCACTGGCTCATCCTCAAAGTTGGAGAGTGACCTGCATACCACATAAAATGGTACCAAGAGCCATTCTCCCTTCATTGACTTCCCCTGATGGTCCCTTCCTTGGCTGTTGTTATGGATTGGCATGCCAACAAGCTACTTTTTTGGAGTAGGCTTTGTTTTGTTGAAGGCCTCTCAGGTGGGACTAGTGGTAAAGAATCTGCCTGTCAGTGCAGGAGACACGAGAGACGTGTTTCAATGATCCCTGGGTTGGAAATATCCCCAGGAGTAGGAAATGGCACCCCACACCACTATTCTTGCCTGAGAAATTCTATGGACAGAAGAGACTGGTGGGCTACAGGCCATGGGGTTGCAAAGGGTCAGACATATCTGAGCATTGTTTTGCTGATGAGAGCACAAAAGAGTCACAGAAACCTCACAAAGGTGTCATGGGATAAGCAGACAGCACACTGGGGCAGTAAAATCCTAAGCTTTGGGGCATGGATTCCTGAGTTCAAATTCAGCATCTATCATGTATTCCCTTTATAATCTTATACAAGATAGATCATGTCTCAACCTGGATTTTTATGATTATAAAATGTTGGCAGTAGTGCCAGATGGGTTGTTGTGAAGATGAAGTGAAATAGCATGAGAAACTCCTTGGTGGTAGGTCTCAGGGAATGAAGTTGAACCTGAAGTTGCATTGGCCATTGAGTAGAGCAAAATTTTGAAATGATGGTGTCATAAGAGCCAAACCCTCTGGTTCAAAACTAGCCTGTTTTGCTGGTATTGTGGCCATCACTGGGTTCAGCACAAAGGAGAGCCGTGGCTTTCAGGAAACCTTCAGGAAAATGATTAACCTGGTATTGTATATGGCATGAGTCTAAAAGGGCAAGACAGGAAGTTAGGATCCTAGATGAAAGATAATTAACCTAGTTCTGAAAAGGTCTGAGAGCCAGGATTTGAGTGGCTATAAGAATAGAACTTGGGCAAACTTCAGGAGATGATGAGGGACAGGGAGGCCTTGCGTGGTGCAATCCACGGGATCACAAAGAATCAAAAACGACTGGGTGACTGAACAATAACAATAGAAATAAGGGGAAAGATCCTTTAGAGAATGAAGTCCACATGGCCTTGTACCTGATTGAGTGATAGGGTGAAAAAGAAGAGAAGTCTGTCTTAGGGTCCTGACAGGGAACAGATGTGTGATTTGAGGGGATTTGAGCAGAAGCCTTTGCAAATATGTGAAAAGAATGTGGAGAAATAAACCAGAAGCCAGGATGGCCAAGGACTAGGAGGCTAGAAACAGTGGACCTTACTACTCTTACCACACCTTCCCCCAGACTGGAAGAGAGGGGAAAAAAAAGGAAGCCAGAGACCCAGTAAGCTGTAGGGAGGGTACTGCCTAGTGGGAGCTGTTGCTCCTGGCAGGCAGGCAGGCAGGCAGCTCATGGTAACACCTCGAGGAAGGAACCAGGGGAATAAATATCCTGACCTCTCTCTCCTTCCTCCCTTGGATTTCCTACGGTACCCAATCCAACCAGGAGCCAGAGGGCAAAGAAGGCAGCTGGGCCCCCACCGTAGTCAGCCTCCCAGGGTAGAGGGGGAACAGAGTGGACCTGGGGAGGCAAGGGATTTCAGCATCCAAGACACCCAGCTCAGGAGCAGCGAGACCTCCCTCTGTTCATGTCATTGCTTACATCAGGAACTCTAAGAATTTCTAGAGAAAAGGATCTATTGTAAATGGCACAGGAGGATGCCCTCTAAAGACATTCTAAATTCTCAAAATAGATGGAGTAGAGATGATTATATACTTTATAAGAATAGAGATTAAAAAAAAATAAAACAGTACTTCCTAAATGAATAGAGCACTTGTTGACAAATGACCACTGGAGGCTAAGGAAGCATTAGGGGAATAATACAAGGAACAATGTTAAAACCATCCCAAATGAGTATAACACGTCTCTCGAATCACAATGTGATTTCAGGAGTGCTTGCGTCGCATAAAGGAAGTGATATCAGTTCTGAACTCTTTCATTCCTCTCTGGCAAAAGCCTTATCTGACTGAGATATCATCTGGTGTCGTGAATGTGAACAACTGGCCAATACCCAGCGTTAGCCAGATACCATTGTAGAGAGCAGAAAACAACCAGAAGTGTGTAAGCACCTCTTGTTGGGGGCTTTGCCAGTTAAATTGTTTTCCTGGAGTTCTTAAGGGCATGAACTGGACCTAGATATCTGGGTTCACATTCCAGCCCTGCCCTTTCCTTGCTGTGTGTGCTTAGGCAAGTCACTTGCCTTCTCTGTACCTCCATTTCTCATCTCCAGTGATAAGCACAGGGGTATAGTAATAGTGCCTCTCTCATAGAGTTGTTATAAAAAAATAGGTTAACAGTTGTGAATTGCTTAAAACAGTGCCTGGTATATAGCAAGTGTTTATAAAATGAATAAAAATAGTATTATGCTGCTGCTGCTGCTAAGTCACTTCAGTCATGTCCGACTCTGTGTGACCCCAGAGACAGCAGCCCACCAGGCTCCCCCGTCCCTGGGATTCTCCAGGCAAGAACACTGGAGTGGGTTGCCATTTCCTTCTCCAACGCATGAAAGTGAAAAGTGAAAGTGAAGTCACTCAGTCGTGTCTGACTCTTAACGATGCCATGGACTGCAGCCCACCAGGCTCCTCTGCCCATGGGATTTTCCAGGCAAGAGTGCTGGAGTGGGGTGCCATCGCCTTCTCCAAGTATTATGCTACAGCTGCTGTAATAAAGTACCTCCAACTGGGTGGCTTAAAGAATAGAAATATATTGTCTCATGGTTCTGGAGCTGAAAGTCCAAAATCAAACTTTCTGCTGGGTTGGTTCCTTCCAAGGGCCGCGAGGAAAGGACCTGCTCCAGGCCCCTCTCCTGGGTTGTGGTGGCTGTCTTCTCCCTGTGTCTCTTCACATCGCCTCTGTCTATGCATATTTCTGTGCCCAAATTTCCCCTTTTGATAAGGACACCGGTCTTATTGGATAAGGGCCCACCCTGATGACATCATTTTAACATGATTACCTCTGTAAAGACCACATATCCAAATAAGGTCACATTCTGGAGTACTGGAGGTTAGGACATCTATATATAAATTTGAGGAAACACAATTCAATCCATAAGGCATTTGTTAAGTAAATGACTCCTCAAGGAGAGGATTTCCCTGTGGATCAGTCTTCCCAAATACCAGCCACACCCTGGGGCTAGTGTAGGACGCTGATAGTTGGTTATCTACCTAGTCTTGATGTTTAAACTCTAATTTTACCACCTCTAACCAGCAGAGATGGAGCCTGCCCCAGAGAGCTTGAAGGGAGTGATCACATGTAGGAGGTGCCCAGAAAAGAGGCCCGTGGTGACTCAGTATTTCAGTCTCTCTGCAACACACACACTCCCCACCTTGCCCCTCATTTTGGTCATTATGCACAGCTGTAACATTTCAGCAGTGAAACAGAATTTATAGTCATGGAATCGTTTTTCAGTCGGCCTTGTTCCTAGGAATGTCCAAGAGGGGGAACAAGAATTAGATTGTTCATTTGTTCACTCAACAAATATTTACTGACCACCAGCTCTGCACCCAGCATGTTGCTAGAGACACAACAGTAAATATAACAGGCATGGTCCTTGCCTTCATGGCTCATACAGGTCAGCAAAAGGGGCCAGCTGGTGGCCTACATGATAGGATACGTTTTATGTGCCCAGCACCAGGCTTTCAGTGAATTTCAATTATTTGCAAACACTCAGAAATCAAAATTGGGATTTCTTGCTTCTCTTGAAGGACAGCCTGAAAGACCTTGCATCCGCGCCCCTTTGTTCCTACGGGCAGACAATAGTCAGTAGAATTGCCTGCCTTGAGGGGGCATGTACTATTCTCTAGAGAGGCACAGTTGCCACCTCTATAGGAAGAGAGGTGTCACACAAGGACAGCTTAATACTTTTCTATTACCTTGCCACTGTACGTATTTGAATTTGTTTTTAATTGAAATATAGTTGACATACAATATTATGTTAGTTTCAGGTATACAGCAAAGTGCTTCATGTATGTCTGTGTGTGTGTGTATATATATATATTTTTTTTCAATTCTTTTCCATTACAGGTTACTGTAAGATATTGAGTATGGTTCCCTGTGCTATATAGTAAATGCTTGTTTATCTATTTTATATGCAGGCATTTGAATTTTTTAAACTCTAGTCTAGTATATGACCCATATAACATCAAACACAGAGATGAGGAAACTGCAGCATATTGTTCATCATGGGAGAAAGTTCTGTCTCGAGTTAGCAGTTGATTAACACCGCCATGCCATAAAGTGCTCTTGAAGTGAGCCAGATCCTGCTCGTGGCCTTTTTTCCCAGCTGACACATTCCCAGAGGGTGATATCATATCCTTTTGGATACAGTTGGGCAAACAGTACCCCACCCCCAGCTCCTAGAGGTCAGTTTCACTTCCAGAGGAATCTGTTAGTAGGGGATGGGCACAGACCAAAGGAAAGCGGTTCTGGATAACTGTTCCCGGTTCTGGCTCCCAGTTCTTTATCAGCCCAAAAGCAGGGCCCTGGGAGGCTGGACTGTTCCAAAGGTGGTTGTGACATGTGGGACTTGCCTGGTCCAGTGGAGGACACCTAGTCGACAGCATGAGCTCCATATCTGTAAGGTCAGTTCATACACCTGCTCAGCTAAGGGGTGATTACTGAATGGTCACACCTTGACCCAGAATGGCTGCATAAGACCTCTCTGTTATGATGAGGATCTCCTATTTGAGAAAGAAAGGTGACAAATTGGATAATGCCAACAAAATTTCTTCAGTTGAGACCAGATTTTTCTTCATTTCTCTGGAAGAAATCAGGATAGTAAATCATTCATAGAAAGCAAAGCACAGTACGTAGCATGCTGTTGTTGCTTAAAAGATATTTGATGGTTTAATTCATTAGTGAAAAGCCCACTCTCTTTTCCTTTATGAAGATCTCTCTTAGTTTCATCTTTATGACCATCTGCTATGTTGCCCACTTGGATATTTCAAGACACTTCAAATTCAAACTAAAATTTAATAAACTTACTCTTTTTTAAATGGAAAAAAAAAAACCTTCTTCTACTCTGTGGTCCCAGTTGATTGCTAGAATCTCCATTTACCCAGTAAGGAAGTTAGTATCTGCATTTCCGTTTCCTCCACTCCCCTGTGTTCAGTCTGGGTCCACATCTGGTCATTCCTACCTCCCAAATGTAACCCAAACTCTTCCTTCCTCAGCTGCCACCACTGCCCAGTGTGCCCAGCACCAGCCATGGCAGCCACTGGAGTAAATGGTTGGGGGAGGGGTGGGTTGAGCTCAAGTTCAGTTGCAGGCATCAGAGCCATGTGGGCTGCTGGACAGTGTGATTCCAGGCTGCAAGGGGCAGGAGGGGCCATAGCGCTGCTCTGGAGAACCCTGATTAGGCTGTGTCTGAGCATTGTATCCAGGGCGGAGCATGCCCAGCAACGGTGGAGGGACACCCTGAGGAGAGGGCCCTGAAGGAGCAGTAGGAATCCTCCAGGGTTAGCCCAACACATTGGTTCTGTGTCCTCCAGAGAGTACAGATGATCCCTTGGTAATGTCACATGATGCTACTGGGCTGTGCCCTGCAGTCCAGAAGTGTTAGCCTTTTTTCTGAGTGCCTCGCCAGCCAGACAAGAGGCCCAGACAAGCTCCACTTTGCCATCCTGGTGCTCCCTGGGCTGCGGTTGCTGCTGTGTGCTCGTGCCACAGCCCCACCCCCTTCTCTGGCAGAATTCCACTCTCTCCTGCCTGTATCATTTCAAAAGCTTTTTCCTCGCATCTGCTTGATTTTGTGCAAAGCACAGGTCTTTCTCCATGGGCTGTTATCTCTTGCCCTCACCCGCACCAGCAGGGCCAATGAAAGGACTGCCTTGCAATGGTCTAATGACACAGTTGATCTATTTTAAGCACCTGAAGCACACTCCACCAAGTGCCAATCTTCCCGCAGCAAGCTGCTCTCAGCGTGCGGGGCCAGGGCCAGCTCGAGGTCTGCTGCTGCTTTTTGAAATCTGGGGAAGCAGCCCAGGGATCCAGACCCTGCCCATGCAAGGACGATCTAAAGCAACCATAAAATTAGATATCTTCACAGTCAGTATGAGGTATTCTGCGAGGAGAATTGCCCGTAGTGTCAGGAATATAGGGCAGGAACCTCGAGTGGCCATAAATTCCTCTTTCAAAGGGCAGAAACAGAGCCCGGGCCAATTTCAGGTAGGGAGAAGGGACCTAGGAGGCAACATTTCCGAAACAAAGAAGAGCTCAAGCCCCATGAGAAATGCCTGAGCCTTAGACCCGTTTTTCCTCCTCCTCCTAATCAAGAGACATTCTTTTCTGATTATAGCCTGAGTGCAATTATTTACAAATATTATTTATTTAATCCTTGCAACAAGCCTGCAAAGCCCTTCCCTGCTCTGTATGTAAGGACGATCCCCCATGTTACATGGACTGTCACCATTCTACACAGAACTCACCATCATTGGTAATTGTATTAGCCCTTGGCTTGTCATTTCTGTCTCTTATCCCCTTTTGGACTATAAGCCACATGATGGCTCTGTGACAGGCCTGTTTTGTCCACTGCTGAGTCCTCCAAACTCATTACAGCTCTTGGCACAAAGTGATGGCCGCCAGTGACTGTTCATATTGGTTGAGCATTAACTGTGTGCCAGGCGCGGTGCTAAGGTCTTCACAGACATGAATGCATTTAACCCTCACAGAAGACCTACAAGGTAGATGCTAATAATATCCTTGTTTTACCAAGGCTCAAACAACAGGTCTCTGGTCCTAAACCTCTTATTTAGCAAGTAATGACGCCTTGAATGAATATGTGAATGGGAGGATCTAACATAGACTATTAAATACTCTCATTTTGCATAAAAGGGAAATGAGGTTCAGAGGTACAGTCTCCTGGCCTCAGTCACATGAGCTGGGAGGTGGTGGAGCAGGTATTTGAAACCACGTGGAGCCAACTCCAAGGGTCTTTTCCCTCCTTCCTGCTTCTTCCTCTTTACCCCCTCTCCCCATTTGACTGTGATGAGAGTTACGGGGTAAAGGGGAAGTGCAGGTTGGGGTGGCTGCTCTCTTTCCTGTTGGATGTTCCAGCACTGCTCTCCTGTTCACTAGGGCAGTGACACAAATCCCTGCTTTCTGTATGGTGATTGTACCAGGTGCTGAGGGATTGGAGATGCACAGGAAAGAATGTGATCTCAGACAGCCTCCTTCCGGCATCACCCAGGGGCAAACACGAGCAAGGGTGACTGTAAAAAAAAAAAAAAAAAAAAAAAAAAACCCTCCTGGCTGCTGAGAGGGCAGGAACAAGTGAAGAGGGAGTCAGGTCAGATTCCCCTGAAAGAGCCGGGGACTATTTTGTGGAGAAGGTAGCATTCACTCCAGATCTTGAGAGATAGCTTGGATGGGGAAGAAGGGCATTCCTGATGGGCTCATCCATCCACTCTCGCAGGCAAGCTTCCACATTCGCTTGTTGCACAACTTCTGCCTCCCAGACCCATGGCTGGAAGGGGAAGGTAAAATAAACAGAAACAAAGCAAACAGAGGGTTTCAGGGAAGGTCAGCAAGTCTGGTTATCTATGAAGTATGAGGAGGTGGACAGTGAGGAAAGAAGGTGGGGGCGGGGGTGGCTGGCGAGGATCAGATCTTTGAGGGTTGTACATGCCAGGCTGGAGAGTATTTGTTACAGTCTGTGACCAATGGGGAGCCAGGAGAGGTTTTGAGCTGAGCAGTGACCCCCCTCAGAGCTGTGCATTATTTAGGAAGATCTCCCTGGTAACGCGTACCTGATGGATAGGAGAGCCCGGAGGCAGCAGAGGCTGGCTGAGCCCGTGGAGCAGGTGTGAATGGGTGAGAAGGGAAGCCACGGGGAGCAGAGAGGATGAGCTGGCGGGCTCCCTAGGCTCGCTCTGCATCGGTGTTGCTGTCGCTGCTCTTGTCCCTTCAAGTGGACCCGTTAATCTGATTCTGATTGCTGGACTGTGCGAACTGATACTTTGAAAATTAGGTTACTGGCCAACGTGAGATGCTTTCGATAGTATATTTGATAAGCACTTGAGCTGTGGAGTCAAAATGTCTGGGTTCATGTTCCAGCTCAGCCACTAACTAGCTGTGCAACCTTCGGTGACTTTCTTTACCCCCATGGCTTCAGCTTCCTCTCAAGGTGGTTGGGATGGGGGAGGGCAGAGTGAGAGAATGGGTGTTAGATGCATAGCACACACTCAGTAATAATTAATGAAATACAGTTGAGTGTGTTGAAAAAAAACCCTTTCAATAAACAAATTAATCAACACATGGCATGGTTAGGACCAGTCACCGCTTAATCATTCCATTGAAGAGAGGAACAGAGGTATTGATAGCCTAGGACTTTTATTTCACTGACATTTAATTTCATTTATTTATTATATGTCAAACTATATTCTAAACTCTCGGGGAATTGTCTCTTTTGATCCAAGTGTGAGTCAGGAATGAGATTAATGTTGAAGAGGACAATCTTAATTGAATAGAGAGAGAGTCATACCAGGCCAGGAATTGACAAACCTTTCCTGTAAAGGGCCAGGTCGTAAATATTTGGAGCTGTGCGGGCCATATGGTGTCTGAGGCATAGAAGCAGCCCTTGTTAATATGTGGTCATATGGATGAGGCAGCAGTTGAGTCACAACTTATTTCCAAAGGTAAAGGTGGAGGGGGTTTAACCTGTGGGCCAGTTTGCAGACCCTTATGCTACATAATCTCTGAGGTCTCTTCCAGCTTTGAAATTCCAGTCTAAAAGGAGGACACAAATACCTAATCTCTCTTGCTTAGTTTCTCTTTGTAACTGTAAGAGAACTTCACCTTAAATATGATAAGGATTACACTGGAAAGATAGACCCAGAAAGGACTCTAGAAGGCTCCATTCTCTCTGTGGCTCTGTTTTCTGCATAGCCTATAATTCATACTCTGGGATTACCTGACTCATCTCATGTGACCACTAAATGCCAGGGTGCACAAGCCGCCCTAGGGTCTGTTGAGTAGACAGCTCTTGATACTCAGGTCAGAAACTCTCCACTTGTGAAAACTATACAGGGCAGTATCCATGCCAAGGCCTCCAGGCACAAAGTGAAGCCTCCTCCTGCTTTGCTCCCTGTTCACATTTCCTGCTCAAAGCCCCCCTTCCTCTGTAATGAGGTGCGATAGCCAAATTGTCTGTCCAGCATGTTTTATCCTCCCTGCTTCTGATTCTGTGCAAGAACTGCCCCTAACTCCCTGGAGTACAAATAAGCTGGCAATTGTGGTGTCCCGCCCCTCCCCCAGGTGGTGGCACATGACCTAGACTAGCCAGGCAGCGTATCCCATCTATCTATGCCACAAGAATTTGTTCATCAGTGGACATTAGACCCAAGAGAGGTCAACCATAGTATTCTCTGGAATTGTATAGGGAAATACTAGGGAAAAGTATTCATTCCATTAAGGTTGCTGAGCTAAGGCTCTCGGAATACTAGTGGGCATTCCTGTCCAGCATGTGGGAAGAAGCTGTTTGAGAAAAGTTATAGCTCTGACCATATAGTAAAGCCTCTGAATCCAGCCAGATCTGAACGCAGAGGCTGCCCAGCCCACTCATAGACCTCTCACTTGTAAGAACCAACAGATTCTCTTTTTTGCCTAAACTAATTTTGAGTTTCTGTAAATTACAATGGAAAGGATCCTAACTAAGGCACTTGCTGTTGTTATTTTACCCTTTTTCTCATAGGCAATTACCTCATATAATTATCCTCATTTATCAAAATTCTAGCCATCTTTAGGCTAAAAGCTTCCTCTCCTCCACTCCTGAAGTGACTTTATTTCCTCTTCTAAAGTCCCTAACCCTTGTTTTAAAACATTCTTATGATTATGGGTCATTTGCTGTAATTCAGCAGCTTTATTCATGTGCATTTCCTAGCACCCTTCTTAGACCATAAGCTCCTTGAGAATAGGAGCCAGGTGTCAGTAGGGAATAGTGCATTTGTTCTACAACTACAGGCAACAGACCACTACGGGGTCAGAGCATTATTGCTGCGGCTTATACATCCATATGTGCACCAAGATGCAAGCTCATAATATTCTGCCAAATGTATGCATATGAGGAAAACCAACGTGCTAAAATAATTGTTACTTAAAGATGATGCTAACATAGTGAGGCTGATATTTTTGACAATAAAAAGGAATCCTCCAATGATCTGAGTCTGGTTACATAGATGTAAACAAATGTAAAATTTTTAACCTTTACACTGAAGATTTATACACTTTATACAAGTTATACCACAATAAAAAGTAAAAAATAAAGGAGTCCTTATAGCTTATACTTGGTAACCCATCCATCACTAGTCAATACACAAAATTTGAGGTAGGTCTTAGACCTTAATAAATGAAAAGCTAAAACTGCACAGCTTCTGAAGGAGAATATTGAAGATTATCTTATGATCTTGAGGTAGGCAGTGACTTCTTAGAATGCTAAAGACGGCAAAAATGGGCAAGAAATTCTAATACTTTACACAAGAACATATACAAATGGGTGTCAGCACCGTTAGTCACCAGTTGAGTTAGTTCAGTCACTCAGTTGTTCCAACTCTTTGTGACCCCATGGACTACAGCATGCCAGGCTTCCCTATCCATCACCAACTCCCAGAGCTNTACTTTACACAAGAACATATACAAATGGGTGTCAGCACCGTTAGTCACCAGTTGAGTTAGTTCAGTCACTCAGTTGTTCCAACTCTTTGTGACCCCATGGACTACAGCATGCCAGGCTTCCCTATCCATCACCAACTCCCAGAGCTTGCTCAAAATCATGTCCATTGAGTGGGCGATGCCATCCAACCATCTCGCCCTCTCATCCCCTTCTCCTGCTGCCTTCAATCTTTCCCAGCATCAGGGGCTTCTCTAATGAAGTCAGCTCTTCGAATCAGGTGGCCAAAGTATTGGAGCTTCAGCTTCAGTCCTGCAAATTAAAACCATCTTTTTACACCCATAGAAATGGCTTTTTAAGTTTCTCATATATTGTTGGTGGGAATGTTAAATGATACAGCAACTTTGGAAAACTGTTAGTTTCATAAAAACTCAACACAATAAAATGAAGATCAAGCACCACCCATGAGAGGTGAAAACATAAATCTGCAGAAAGTTTTGTGCAGGAATGTTCCAGGCAGCTTAATTCATAATATTCCAAAGCTGGAAACAACTGGACCGTTCGTCTGTGGGCAGATGGATAAGCAAATCTGGTTACATTTCCACAATGGAATACTATTCAGCAAAACAAACAAAAATAAAACAAAAAAGCAACTATTGATACATGCCACAGCATGAATGAATCTCAAAAAAAAAAAAAATTGCTGAGTAAAAGAAGTGAGACAAAAAGAAGCACATACTGTATGATTCCATTTATGAAGTTCAAGAACAGGCAAAACTAATCTATGTGGATAGAAATCATAACAGTTTGCCTCTGGTTTGGGGGTGGAGTGATTGGTCACAAAAGGTTACAGCAAATTGTCTCCATATTATGGAAATGAGTACTTTCTTGGCTGAGATGTTGTTTACATGTGTCTATATATTTGTCAAAACTTTTTGTTTTTAAGATGTATGTATTTCATTATTTGTAAATTATACTGAATTATTCCTTTATATCTCAGTTGGTAAAGAATCTACCTGCAATGCAGGAGACCCCAGTTAGATTCCTGGATCAGAAAGACCTGCTGGAGAAGGGATAGGCTACCCATTCTAGTATTCTTGGGCTTCCCTGGTGGCTCAGCTGGTAAAGAATCCGCCTGCAATGCAGGAGACCTGGGTTTGATCCCTGGGTTGGGAAGGTCCCCTAGAGAAGGGAAAGGCTACCCACTCCAGTATTCTGGCCTGGAGAATACCATGGACTGTAGTCCATGGGGTTGCAAAGAGTCAGACATGACTGAGCGACTTTCACTCACTCATTTGTGTGTGTGTGTTGTGAATGAAAGATTCCTAGGCTTAGAAACAGAAGAACTGACTCCTAATCTCAGCTCTCCTATCAACTCAGTGACATCTGTTGATATTCTCATCAGTTCAGTGGGCCTATGCTATTCATCTTTGCTTACCACAAAGGACTATTTCAACTATCATCACACCTGGGAAAGTGCTTGGTGAATGCTCAGATATTGTGCATTTCAAGAGCCTCCTCTTCAGATGGTCTTGTCCAGGTCTCTTCCTGGCCCTGATTTTCCAGTTACACTGGCCTCCTTGGACTCACCACACACTTTCCAGCCTCAGGACCTTTGCACATGCTATTTCTCCATCAGCATTGTTCTTGCCCCTGGTCTTCCATGGCTGGATTCCTTGCCTGCTTACAATCACAAATGAAATATTTTACCTTCAGATTGCCTCTCCCCAAGCCTTACTCATTTCTTCTTTCTACTTGTCACACTTTGGAATTATCTATTTCTTTAGTTGCTTCTTGTGGTTGTTTAGTCGCTAAGTCATGTCCGACTCTTTTGCAACTCCGTGGACTGTAGCCCGCCAAGCCCCTCAGTCCATGGGATTTCACAGGCAAGAATACTGAATTGGTTGCCATTTCTTTCTTCGGGGGATCTTCCCAACCCAGGGATTAAATCTGCATCTCCTTCGTTGGGTGGTGAATTCTTTACCACTGAGCCACCAGGGATGCGTATCTTTCCCGTGGTACTATACACTTCCAAAGGAGAGGAAACATGCTTGTTTTATTCACCAGCGTGTCTCCAGTCCTTGGCGCATAGGAATTACCCAGTAAATACTGCCCAATAAATAACTGCACCAATGGTGCAGTTGGTATTAGCATGAAGATGGTATTAGCATTAGCAAATGGACTTTGTAATCTGTTAGTGCTGACTTGGGCTTTCTGCTTGGAGCCAGGTCTTCCCTGGGGCTTGGTGGGTGTCAGGAGGGCTAGTATCACTGTAGCATACTCAATAAGAAAAAGCTTTTTATGTCAAGGGACTCAAGGAACTCTTAGGATATATTGTCCTTAGGAAGGCTAGGACACTTTCCATTTGTGAGTCTGTTGGGCTATAACCTAGGGGCCCTACATTTATCTACATGTTGAAAAAAGTCTGAAACACACACAGGCTAACTTAACTATCACAGAGGAATTGTCCTGTCTCTCCAGGGCCCTCTGTGTCCCATGCCCAGCACAGGGCCCGAGATCAGGTGGAATGAATGCTTGCCTCTGTATTCATCCTCCTACTCAGCACTTTTCAGACCTCTGGTCCATCACATGGCCTTTTAGCCCTAATTGCTTTCCTCTCTCCCCTTCTAATAATCAAATCACCTTTTGGGGGCTTTCTGGATGTGAATGCCCTTGCCCCACTGAAGTGGTTTCTCTCCTGGGCCCCAAGTGCAGGGCACCTGGACATCACCCTCAGCTGATCTGTCCACGGGAGCTCTCCAAAACCCTCTGTTTTACCACAGGAATGTGTTAACAGACCTGGATTACTTTGGCTTCTGTGACATCATTCTGTGCTGTGGGGAAATGCTTGTTAGCCAGGAGCAAAGTCCAATTGAGGGTGTAAACTTAGAGAAGACTCTGGTGAAAATCTAAGGGGCTTTGAAATGTGGAAGAAGTCTACCCCGTCCTCCCACCCGTTTCCTCTATAGCCCAGATTCTGCCTCACTGTCTCCCTTGTAGTCTGTATTCTTTCTACCAATGTCAATAAGCCCTTTATGTGAGTGAGATTTGGGGCTTCTCTGTTTCTCATCTGAGAATCTGTCCTGTGCCAATGGGTTTGGGCCTTTGGCCCACATGTTAATTATTGTCCCAGGGTTCATGGAGTTGACTGTGGACAGAATGCCTCTTTGGCTGGAAAAGAGGTATTCTGGTAGTTTTTTTTTTTTTTTATGAAGCATTAATCTAGTTTAGAGAGGCTGCAAGAGTGATGTTTGTTCCTTCTTGTTTGGGCGCCACACTTAGCTGAGGTTTGGGAATTAAATGTTAATGAATCTCTGAGGATTTCTTGAGCTCATATTGACAATCCATTTTTGCTGCCATTAGTGTCAAGAAATTCTTAAAAAGTATTTTAGAATGCAGAATGGTGGAAAGGAAGTCTGGTGGTGTGTGTGTGCACAAGTNTGTTTGGGCGCCACACTTAGCTGAGGTTTGGGAATTAAATGTTAATGAATCTCTGAGGATTTCTTGAGCTCATATTGACAATCCATTTTTGCTGCCATTAGTGTCAAGAAATTCTTAAAAAGTATTTTAGAATGCAGAATGGTGGAAAGGAAGTCTGGTGGTGTGTGTGTGCACAAGTGTAGAAAAGAAAGCTCACTAAACTAGGAGTCAGAAGTCTTGATTTGGAGTCTGGAACCATCTCAGTTCCCTGAGCCTTAGTTTTCTCATCTGTAAAATAGGTGGAGTGATCTTGCTTCCCTTGACTCATGTTTTGTGATATAATTACTGCAATGAATGAGAAAACCTTTCAGTTAACCTCTGTTTCACTAGTTCTTACATAGATGCCTTCTCCCTTGATTTTCTTTGAAAGAGAATCCAGCAAATGTTCAAATTGTTTTTTCATATTACATTTGATTGTTAGCTATGTTTCTTTTCGTCATTAAAATTTAACACAGTTGTGCACAGAAATTGAGCACAAGGCACATCTAGCTTTATTTGGGTTATAGGTAAATGGGACAAGGTAAAAAGAGTCTATTCATTGTGGGTCTAGTGTCCTTATGTACAACTGTCCTCATTTCAAATATTTCATCCCATTGTTAGGCCGTGCGTCCAGTCATGCGTTTCAGTATCTCATTCGTCTCTATAATTAAATGACAATAAAGAGAGACACAGGACAGTAACCATAGGATAGAATCTTTGCTCTTCTCTTTGTGTCTTGAAGGGCAGTGAGCAAGCTAGACCAGAAAGAAAGAGCCCTTTCATCATGCCCGTCAGTGCAGGTGACTCCTTTTGGCCGACAGGCCCAGAATTTCACCCTTCAGCTCATTTGACAATTCCCAGATGAATGGTACCCGTCACAGGATTTACCCGTGCCTAGTTTGGGAAGGACACCCTTGTACACTTTGGTACACTTTACTGTTTACTACTCCCCTTGCTTTTCAATTTTTTTTAATTGAATTATACTTGATCTACAATATTGTGTTAATTTCAGGAGTATATCAAAGGAATTCAGTTATATATATATATTTTCAGATTATTTTCCATTTTAGGTTATTGCAGGATACTGAATATAGATCTCTGTCAGTTCAGTCACTCAGTTCAGTCACTCAGTCATGTCAGACTCTTTGCAACCCCATGAATCGCAGCACACCAGGCCTCCCTGNCCTTTTCCTATTTGGAACCAGTCTGTTGTTCCATGTCCAGTTCTAACTGTTGCTTCCTGACCTGCATACAGATTTCTCAAGAGGCAGGTTAGGTGGTCTGGTATTCCCATCTCTTTCAGAATTTTCCATAGTTTCTTGTGATCCACACAGTCAAAGGCTTTGGCATAGTAAATAAAGCAGAAATGGATGTTTTTCTGATCTCTGTGCTATACAGTAAATCCTTATTGCTTCTCTGTTTTATGTATGTGCTTAGTCACTGAGTCATGTCCAACTCTTTGTGACCCCATGGACTGTAGCCCACCAGGATCCTCTATCCATGGGGATTCCCCAGGCAAGAATACCGGAGTGGGTTGCCATGCCCTCCTCCAGGGGACCTCTCCAACCCAGGGATCAAACCTAGGTCTCCTGCATTGCAGGCAGGTTCTTTACCATCTGTGCCACTAGGGAAGCCTGTTTTATGTATAATATCTGCTTGTATTTGTTAATCCCATACTCCTAATGTATCCCTCCCCCCCACCACCATCCCTCTCCCCTTTGTTAACCATAAATTCACTTTCTATAATATGTCTGTGAGTCTGTTTCTATTTTGTACATAGATTCATTTGTATTGTATTTTTGGATTCCACATGTAAGTGATATCATGTAATATTTGTCTTCTCTGTCTGACGTAGTTAGTCTGATATTCTTTAGGTTCATCCACATTGCTGCACGTGGCAATATTTCATTCCATTTTTGTGGATGAATAATATTCCACTGTACTTACACACACACACACACACACACACACACACACACACACACCCCACATCTTCTTAAGCCAGTTTCTGTTGATGGACACTTGGATTGTTTCCCAGTGGCTATTGTAAACAGTGCTTTTGGCTGTTGTTGAGACAGCCTCTACCAGTGACTAGCCTGAAGGAGGCAGTGGGCGAGAGCAGTCAGGGCTGAAAGCTATCTGCCCTGAGATGACTCTTCCAGGGCGTACAGCATGTGCATGTGAGAGCGCCTCTGCCGTGTCTGTCTTGGAGTGGAAGTCTCCTAGTGTTGAGAGGAAGCAGGGTGCATTGGAAGGAAAGGAAGGAAAGCCCCGCGGCTGTCATCTACTGCTGGAAGGGAGGAGGGTCTAAGGAGATGGGGGAGGCTGGCAAGGACCAGGCCATGCAAGCGCTTGTCAACCATGGCAAGGAGTCTGGCTTTATCCCAAGAGCCAAGTGAAGCCATTAAATGGTGTTAAATGCTCTGAAGTGTGGTGAGCGCTTCAGCACTTCAGGGGTAAGCATCATCGGATTTGCATTTTGAAAGCATCACTCTGGCGACTGTGTAGAGAAATGAATGGGCAAAGGAGACCAGTTAGGACCTGTTGGGATCCTCCAGGCTGGAGATATTAGGGCCTAAACTAGGAGTAGATGATCAGGGCACTTTCCACTCCAGGAGCATTGCACGGTCTTGATTCCCTGGTAGGTTTTATATCTCTATACTATTTAAAATAATGATTTGGAGTCTGTATTAGTTTGCTGGAGGTGCCATCACAACCTATCACACATGAGTGACTTAAGCAACAGAAATATGTTTAATGATAGCTCTAGGGACTAGAAGTCTGAGATCAAGGTTTCTTCCAAGGCATCTTTCCTTGGCTTGTAGATGGCCAGCTCCTCCCTGTGTGTGTCCTCATCTTCTCTTGTTAAGAGGGCACTAGTCATATTGATTAGAGCTTACCCTTACAACCTCAGTTTAACTTAATAATCTCTTTAAAGACCCTGCCTCCAAATACTGCCACATCCTGATTCCTAGCAAACGTTTTTTTCTTGTTTTCCCTCTAAGGGATATTTAGGTAACCTGTGAAAGTGAAAGTCACTCAGTCATGTCTGACTCTTTGAAACCCCATGAACTATATAGTCCATGGAATTCTCTAGGCCAGAATACTGGAGTGGGTAGCCTTTCCCTTCTCCAGGGGATCTTCCCAATCCAGGGATCAACCCGGGTCTCCCACGTGCAGGTGGGTTCTTTACCAGCTGAACCACCAGGGAAACCCAAGAATACTGGAGTGGGTAGCCTATCCCTTCTCCAGAAAATCTTCCCAACTCGGGAATCAAACTGGGGTCTCCTGCATTGCAGGCAGACTTTTACCGACTGAACTATCAGGGAAGCATTTCTATTATTCATCATTGTCTACTCTCACCTCACTCCCTTTAGGCAAACACGTACCTGGAACTGCAGTGTGTATAGGAAAAGTTGTATAACTATTTGATCGATTTCATTTGGGTTTTGGTCTTCCACCAGAATACTGAACTTGATGGAATTTTGAATTCTATTACAGCATGGTTTAGCCACAGAAATTTCCTTTACTGGTTGCTTCTTGAGAACAGGTCTGTTGCATTTGCTTCCCTTGTGGTCTCCAGAAATTCCTGTTGTAGGAAACATCTGTCAGGTGTACTTTAGCCAAAAACTTAACTCATCCCATGGCTGTATCTAAGTGTTTGTGAAGCGTCCACAGAATTGTTATTGTTGTTCACTTAGTTGTGTCTGACTCTGCAACCGCATGGACTGCAGCATACCAGGCTTCCCTGTCCTTCACTGTCTCCCGGATCTTGCTCAAACTCATGTCCATTGAATTGGTGATGCTGTCTAACCATCTCATCCTCTGTCACCCTCTTCTTCTGCCTTCAGTCTTTCCCAGCATCAAGGTCTTTTCCAATGAGTTGGCTCTTCACATCAGTTAGCCAAAGTATTGGAGCTTGAGTTTCAACATCAGTCCTTCTAATGAATATTCAAAGTTGATTTCCATTAGGATTGACTGGTTTGATCACCTTGCAGTTCAAGGGCCTCTTAAAGGTCTTCTCCAGCACCACAATTTGAAAGCCTACAGAATACTCTCCAGGGTTTCTGAATATAAACAGTATCCCTCCTCAAGTAATATACAGTCTGCTAGAGAAATAAGGCAAGCACAGAAGTGATGATATCATAGGGTAGACTGTGCTGTAGGTGAATGGTTCTCAAAATGTGGTGCATGAGCATCACCTGGGAACTGAGAAATCCACATTCTCACCCAGTCCTGAACATCCTGAATCAGAAACCCTGGTGGTGGGACCCAGCAATCTGAGTTTTGACAAGACATCCAGGGTTCTAATGCATGCTCAGGTTTAGGAACCACTGCTTAGTCATAAGTACATGCCATGAGATTTTAAAGAAGAGAGATAATGGAGGGGGGATGAGGAAGAAATCTGGAAGTCTTTCTGAAGTATGTTGCATATGAGATAGGCCTTGAGGAGTGGGCTGGATTTTGGTATTTATATGTAGATGAACATATTTACTATAGTTGCCATCTGCATGTTTATATATTTCTTTTACAAAAGTAATTAGCAGCCTGGACTCTAACTTGAGAGATCTGTTAGNGGAAGTCTTTCTGAAGTATGTTGCATATGAGATAGGCCTTGAGGAGTGGGCTGGATTTTGGTATTTATATGTAGATGAACATATTTACTATAGTTGCCATCTGCATGTTTATATATTTCTTTTACAAAAGTAATTAGCAGCCTGGACTCTAACTTGAGAGATCTGTTAGCTGTCCCTTCCGTGCATTTTAACTGGCTCAGTATGAATTGAGGCTTCCATCAACATATGCTCAGTTATAGAGCTGGTAATTATGATTGGAGGCATTTTGTTGGAGGAGACTTTCTGTTCCAAACATAGCTTGAATTAGAGTCTACCTTTAAATCCTTAGAGGATTTAAGCAAAAATCAAAGCATCCTGGAATCTCACGATGTGTAGGGATCTTTAAGATCATCTAGTCTAATAACCCAGCCAAATAACCTGTGAGCTGGCCTTGAAATATACATGGCCTCAGGACACTCAGCATAGTCGCATTTCTACCAGACCAGTGAATGATTCCATAGCATGGATCAGCAGACTATGGCTCAAAGGTAATTCTGGCCCACTGCTGATCTTTGTAAGTAAAGTTTTATTGGAACACAGCCATGCCCGTTCATTTACATATTGTCTAAGACTGCTTTTATACTACAGTAGCACAAAATTTTAATCCGTCCTTAAGATTTTGCAAGAACTCTTAGATCACGAGTGACCAAAACTCAGGTCAAACTAGCTCAAGTTAAACAGGAATCCGTCAGCTCCTGGACCTTTGAAATCAAGGGAAGGTCTGGGCGAAGTTTCTGCTCTTGGGATCAGACGGACTGTCTTTTCTAGTCCCTGCTGCCCTGCTCTCGGCTACTGTACCTCCTGCTGCTAAACTCTCTCCCTGCTCAGCCAGCCTAGTTAGCTCTTCCGCCCTCACTGCCCATTTCCATTTCATTCCACCCAGGCTGCTCTGCTAAGTTCAGGTCTTTTTTCTGGCATAGTGGATCCTGCAGCCATAGCATTGGGCACTGGACTTGGCATCAGAAGTCCTGGGTTCTAGCCCTGACTGTGCTCTCGAATACAGAAAATGTGCATGAAATAAGATGTCAAGACACACTGAAATTAAAAAAATAAATAAATAAATAAATATAAGAGATTTCTTTTATTCTCTTAGTATCAAAGAATATTTAAGCTAGGAAAGGCCCTGAAGTTTATCTTATCTCGGTGGCCTGGGTGACAAAATGATCCATACATGTGTTTTACTTGACTCATGTACTGTTCTTCTTTATTTTGGGGAATTTGAGCCAAACTATAAGCACCGAGAGGTTTTAAAATCCAGACTTTAAAATCCAGATTTCTGGTTTCCCCAAGCCCATATCCCCACATGGCAGGGGTCAGTTGAAATAGAGTAGGAACCGTGCCTCTTTGGCCACATCTCTCACTCCCTTCATCCCAGTCCACTCACTCATTTATATGACCTCCTACCCCTGAAGCACTGCGTTTGTGTTCCCTGATTTGATACAATCATCCATCTGATTCCCAAAGATTTGATTCCTGTCTGTCAATCTGATCCTGCAGCCTCAACCAGCTTCCACATACGGGAAACTCACTGTCTGGAAAGGCAGCTCATTTCATCTCTGAGCAGCTCTGACCCTTGGAAATGCTTTCCCCGTATAGTCCATCCCCCTCAGCATCCCCAAATAGATTGGGGTGACTTGCCCTAAGTCTCCTGGTGTGCTGGAGGATTAGAAGCAAAGGTCTCGAGCTGATGGCCTTTTTATCCCACCTGACGGAGGTGTGTTCTTTCTCACCTTCCTTATTCACTCACCAATGCGCAGTCCAATTTAGGGGCGGAGGGGTACATGCAGAAATGTCATTCAACATCAATTTTATTTTTGACAGAAGCGTTTGCCTTCGTAAATATTCTAAAGAACAAGAGTTGGCAGACTTTTTCTAGAAAGGGCCAGATAGTGAGTCTCTTAGGCTTTGTAAGTCCTGCAGGCTCTGATGTAACTATCAACTCTGCTATCTTAGCACAAAAGTAGCCATAGACAAAACATCCATGAATGGACATAGCAACGTTCCAATAAAACTTTATTTACAAAGACAAGCAGTGAACCAGAATTGATCCTCAAGCCTTAGTTTGTCTGCTATAGTTGTAGACTGGGTCAGCAGAAGAGGAGTGTGTCTCTGCTGGTGTCCCCATGCCTTCCATCTTGTAAGGACCAACTCAGATGTGCCATTTCTGAGTAGGAATCAATTGCCCTAATTCCTCTGCAGGAAGTTATTTCTAAAATATTAGGATTCCTATAGTGCAACAGTTTTCATATGCGTTACAGGGACCCCCTGAGACTCCTGGAGGCCCTCTGAGTGGTCCACAGGATCAATACCATTTTTGTAACAGTCCTAAGAAATGTTTTGCCTTTTTCACTCTCTGTCTCTCATGAGGGTGCAGTTGAGTTTTCCAGAGGTGAGGTCTGATGAAGTCATCACTGACAGCTAATGGAATGTGTACTTCTGTTTTTTTGTTTTTTTTTAAAATTCTTAGATGTGACTCTAATATGATAGATATCAATAGATGTAAAGCACATAAACAAAAGCTCTTTGCTGCTGCTGCTACGTCACTTCAGTCGTGTCTGACTCTGTGTGACCCCATAGACAGCAGCCCACCAGGCTCCTCCATCCCTGGGATTCTCCAGGCAAGAACACTGGAGTGGGCAAAAGCTCTTTGAGGTTTACAATAATATTTCAGGGGTGTATAGGAGGCCTGAAACCAAAGAGTGCCCAACCTGCCACCGTTGTGATTTTCTTATACTTCAAAACATTTATCTTAAATATGGATCTTTCAAAGAGTCCTTACAAGAATGTAATTTTCTAGTAGTCAGAACCTGTGCTAACCATTGTGTCCCATGATTGCACATGAATTTGCACAAAGTAAGTTCATTTATTTTAAAGGTGTTTATTATAAATGTGCTGTGTGCCTGATATTATCCTTGGCCTGACTAGAGAAGTGAGCTCAATAAACAGCATCCCTGCTTTCATCAAGCTTAGAGTCTAATGGAAGAAACAGAGTAAGCAAATAATCACAACTTGTTATATCAATACATACTGAAAATAATACAGTCAAGGGAGGGTACCCAGGACTGTGAGAACCAGTAACAGCAGGGTTTGTACTGTGAAGGTAAATCAGAAAAGGGCCTTTGACCTGAGGTCTATGGGGGTGTAAGGGAAACATCTAAAGCAGAATTTCTCAACTTTGATACTATCTAGGACCAGATAACTCCTTATTGGGTTGGAGAGGAGCTATGTTGTACAAGATAGTTAGCAATATCCCTGGCCTCTACCAACTAGATGCCAGTATCATACCCCCACACACACCTCTCATTTGTGACAATCAGAAATGTCCCCAAGCACTGACAAATGACTCCTGGCAGGTGTAGTCAAGGAGGAGTGGAGAATTGCCCCAGAGTTGAGAACCACTGGTGCAGAAAAGAGGTATGGTAGGAAAGCCACTGTGGTAGCCCNAGATGCCAGTATCATACCCACACACACACCTCTCATTTGTGACAATCAGAAATGTCCCCAAGCACTGACAAATGACTCCTGGCAGGTGTAGTCAAGGAGGAGTGGAGAATTGCCCCAGAGTTGAGAACCACTGGTGCAGAAAAGAGGTATGGTAGGAAAGCCACTGTGGTAGCCCAGAGGAAAGATGCTTGTCACTGGGCCAGAGCTGATGGAGAAGAAGATGAGCTGAATGGCAGAGCTATGTGAGGGGTTCATCTGCACAGCTTGGTGATGGGTGGACCATGAGAGTGGATGTGGGGAGGCCAACAAAGGATTTCAGGGCTTATCATGCTGAAGGACTGCTTTTGGTTTGGGCAAGTAAAACATCACAAGCTGGCTCTGAGACATCACAGCTAAGCTCCTCAGAATACACTAGATAAAGAGAGAAGGGAAATACCTTTTTCTCCCTGTCTGCAGGACCGCCTGTGTTGAGCATCTCTGCCTGATGGGGGGTGGCTCTAATAACAGACCAGAAACAGCTCTTCCTGAAAGAAATGACAACTTTAGAAAAGAAAAACCATCTGCCAGGGCTGAGTGAATTAAATGTGTGTTTAATCTAGCTGTATTAGGACATTATTTCAGTGCCAATTGACTTTTTTTTAATGTTTGTGAAGGTTGGCAAACGTATCAGAGAAAATATACTTTGTAATACTCAGAAGGATATTGGCACATTCTCTATGATGGCACTTTGATACAAATTAATATCTCAGGATTTCTAAAATTCTCATCTCTGCCAAAGATTGTATGAGTCTTCTAGTCACTAACTCAAGTCACTGACTCCTCTGACTCTCCAGAGGAGCTTGTTTAAATTTTAAAGTCTGACTCAGTAGATCTGGGGCAGTGCCTAGGGATCTGCATTTTGATAATCCACGCCCATCTCCCCCCCACCCCCACCAACCCCTGGACATTCTGAAGCAGGTGGTTAGCTGGTCAGTTTGAGAAACTCTCCCATAGCAAAAAGCACCTTGACGGAATGTGTTCCAGTTTTGTTTTCACCACTGACTGCTGCTCTAAGACCACTTCATCTCTCATCCCAGCCCCCGCCCCTGCTTGGCTAGCTTTGCCCATCTTCAGAGTGGCTTCAGGAGGCTTTCCCTGATGGCTCAGATGACTCCATAGCATAGCCTTAGTTCCATAGAGTGCCTGCAGCAACAAGTGGCAGCTCCCAATTAAAAGTGAATTAAACAATCTAGACACATCTGTTTTATAGAACAGTGAGTCCAAGGAGGGACAGATCCAAGACAGGTTAGTTCAGAGGTTTAGCATCATCCTCAGACAGATTTTTTCCATCTTGGATGGCTCCCCGTAGAGTTCATCACAGGCACCAGGGCTGGAGTTCCAGCATCCCAAGAGGCCAGGAAGAGAGAAGAAAACCTTCTCAGGACCCCCACCCGATCTCCCCTCATGTCTCATTGGCCAGGAATGTGTACATGCCTTTGCCTAAGTTAATCAGTTGGCAAAGGAATGAGAGTACTAGAATCTGTTTTCACCAATCAAGATTCCTTCTCTGAGTCCAGGAAAGGTCACAGCCATTCCTGAAAAACATGAATGCTCAGGGGATGATAAGCAAAAATGNAATGGGACAAGCACCTGAGATACCAAAGAGGCGGTCTCTGGTCTCTGGGAGACCTGTGTCTTTTCAGAACTGAGGCTGCATGGGCTGCCTTTGAGTATTTCCTGACCTACGTCACCTGTACCTCATTTGACCTGCCCTGCAAACTGTCCCTGATCTGAAACAAGGCGTTTTCCTGCTGGTCCTGGTATGGCCAGCATGATGGGGCCCCTGAGCAAGTTCCTCCCTTCTCTGAGCCTCAAGTCTCTATCTGTGAAGCTGGGAATGTGATGAGATGGGGCAAGAATTGCCCTGGGGGCTACGTTGGGGAGACTGGGGATTCTAAGCAGATGGCTCTTCAGGCCCTACCCACAGGCAGTCACAGCACCTCTGGAGCCCTAGGCAGGAGTCACACCTGGGCCTTCAAGCATGTGGCGGTGTACGAGAGAAGCTGACCAGAGGTGAGGCAAAAGGAAGAGGTAGGAACCATGGTGATCTGGAAGGACTGAAAAGCCAACACCAGGCCTCAAGTAAACCTCATCTAGGAGCCACATCCAAAGCCGGGCAGCCCTGGTGTGGGGGATTTCCCTGAATGGCCACCAGGTCATCGTGTGTTTGCATTCCAAGCATGGTTTGGAATAGAATCAATATAGCCTAGTGGCCATCTCATCATTTCAATAAAGGGTTCATAGCTTAAAGTCAGGGGTTGGGGAGAGAAACCTCCAGATATATAGATGTTTTCTCTGTGCTCTCTGCTGTGATATTAAAAATCTGAAATAAAGGGGAACCCGGGTGACAGCTGCTATTCCTTGGATTTCCCTGTAACCTATCAGAGCTTGATGGCCTGCCAGAGTCTCGGGAAGTAAACATTGTATAAGTATTTAAACCTCTGGCCCAGAGGCCAAGGGACTGAGTCACTCAAAGTGCAAAGACAATTGCTGGCTTCCTGAAATTCCTCTATTTCCAACATGGTTTCCAGGGCCCCAGACAAAACCCAAATAGTATTTTTCAGATAAGGAAAGGGTACCACAAAGCCACAGTACAGGGCAGTACCATTCTCCCTGTTGGGGGTGCCTGGCAGATCCCCTTATTTCTCTCAGGAGAGTCTTGCTGCACAGAGGAGACCCTGCTAGGGATGCCCCGAGGAGAGGAGAGAAAACTGAGCATCTCCTAGTCCTCCTGATGCCTATCTGCACCCTAACTCTCCTGTGTACATGTGGTGTGGTTTCAGGCAGATAAACTGACCCCTCCGTGCCTCAGATTCCCCATGTATAAAATATAAGATAGATCATATAGTGTCTGTCTTATGGAGTGGCTGTGAGAATTAAATGAGAGGGTAGGTGTGACTTACAAGGGCTGGCACGTAGTAATTTTTTGCCTAATTCATGTTAGCTGTTGTTAGCTATTTTCACAGCTCCTCAGCGTCCCTGACTGGGGGCTTGGTCAAGGTATTGAGGACAGAGTCAGCAGTAACAAGAGAATTGGTGTTGATTGACAGGAGCCACTCCAAAGTGGAAAAACCACCAAGGCTGGGATTTTCCCCCTTTCACCATCAAATCTTGTCTGTTCCTCAGTCCTTCTTACACAGCTCTGTATATTATATTCATAAAACCTCATGACCTAGTGTGGCAAGACGATATTTTTGGAACATTAACTGGTATTTCCCCCTCTCCTGAGCCTTCCCTTCATTCAAGGAGCACTGCCTCAGGGACTGGATGGACAGCAGAAGGCAGAGACAAAAGGGGTCGCTTCCTGGCTTTTGAATCTCAGACGTCTGTGCCCTTAGAACAGGAAGGGTTTATTACAAAGCTAAATATTCTGAAGAAACCATGAATTAGGGAGGGGAGAAAGGGCTCCTTTACCCCACGGCTAACAAACTTGATTCCTTGGCCCAGAACTGGGGAGGAGGATCTCAGGGAAAGGAGAATACGCAGATCCACTGAGTCCTTAGAAAGAGGCTATGTGCTGCCTGCCCTCTGAGCCAAGGCAGGGACACAGCCCCAGTGAACAAGATGAGGGGAGGGGAGTGAGCACGGTGGCAGAGGGGCCAACCAACCCAAATGTAGCTTCTGCTTGTCTTGAAATAGGAACCAAGTTGGTTATAAGGAAGAATTGAGCTTGGTTTGTTTGTTTTTAATCTTTGACTTCAATTGAAAGTACACAGTTCGGGATTTAAAAAAGCAAAAAGTTAACTCTATGGCATTATACCTGAGCCGACTTTCTAAATTTGCAAATGAAAAACCAGTATGCCGTTCTCATTTTATTGAGTTAACTTCACTCACAAGTGAGAAATCTATCCATCCATCTCTTCATGGACTGCAGCTCCAGCCTCTTGGCCCGTGATGCTCGCCCTGGGGAAGGCTGCCCGGATCTAGCCCAGATCCTCTCTGCTGTCGCTGTAGCGTGGCAGCTGGCTGTCAGGCAAGAGCAGTCTGTCTGGCCAAGAGCATGTGGTTCTGACACATGTCCTGACAACATGTTGCTGGAGAAAGTGGCATGAACTGTGTTGCCAGCTTCACTCTGTGACCACAGTACATGCTGAGGAGCCTGGCAGAGGGAGGCTCTGGAGGACTTTCCATTGCAGCAAAGGTTTTACAATATCGTCTTGGGATGACAGACTGTTTTACTGACCTGCTGATTCCGGAAATTGTGGCCAGGCTGGGGCCATCTGTGAGGTTCCCAGAGGGTGCCTGCCTCTGTTCTCCACAGCTGCTGGCACCTGCAGAGCCTGCCTGTCCCAGGGCACCTGAAAAGCACACCTGTCAGGCTGTAGCTGCCCATCCCAGGGAAGCTGCTCAAGGCTGACACCCTCTGGCTTGGGGACAGCAATCACAGCTTCCTCTTCATCTGCCAGAAACTCAAGATGACTATTCCTGGTTTCCTGATCTGCACTCTAGTACCCACCATCATTATTCTTAAATCTGTGTAAAATCCATAGGCCATTATATATGCATAAATACACATATGAAAAAAGTGAAAGTGTTAGTCACTCAATTGTGTCTCCATCTACTGTAGCCCTCTAGGCTGCTCTGTTCATGGGATTTCCCAGGCAAGAATACTGGAGTGGGTAGCTATTCCCTTCTCCAAAGGATCTTCCTAACCCAGGGATCAAACCTGGGTCTCCTGCATTGCAGGAAGATTCTTTAATGTCTGAGCCACCAGGGAAGCCCAAATACATACATACACATATGTAAACACATACACACACACACACACACACACATAAATATTTAGCTAAGTAATGGAGAGGGCAGTGGCACCCCACTCCAGTGCTCTTGCCTGGAGGATCCCATGGATGGGGGAGCCTGGTGGGCTGCAGTCCATGGGGTTGCTGGGAGTTGGACATGACTGAGCTTTTCACTTTCCTGCATTGGAGAAGGAAATGGCAACCCACTCCAGTGTTCTCTTGCCTGGAGAATCCCAGGGACGGGGGAGCCTGGTGGGCTGCCATCTATGGGGTCGCACAGAGTCAGACAGGACTGAAGCGACTTAGCAGCAGCAGCAGCAGCAATGGATGGTTGCTATTGAGGGAAAGAAATTTGGTGCCTTTTTACCTCCCCCAAAGCCTGCTTTCTCCCTAGAGGTAGCTGCTGTTGGCTATTTTTCACAGCAGGCAGTAGGGCTCAGTAGTGAGAACACAGGTTCTTGAGTCAGACTGCCTGGCTTCAAATCCTACCTCTGCCATTTACTAACTGTATGACCTTGGACAACTGACCTCAGCTCTCTGGGCCTCTGTTTCCTCATTTGTAAAATAAAGATAATATATAGAATAAAGATAATATCTTTGTAAAATAAAGATAATAATAGCTCCTCCAGAATTATGGAAAACTCTGTGAGATGACATATGTAAACTGCAACAGTTCCTATTGGAGTAACCACTCTAAATATTAACTGTTGTTATCCTCACTCATTTACCTCTCCATTTTCTTCATGCATACCTTCCATTCCAAACTCTCTCCAAGATGCTTCTGCATCTTGGAACACTAACCCCCAGCCCACCTTTTGTAATATTAAACCTCAGCGCTTAGAGTCTGGTTCCAGGTATTCGTGGGAGGAACAGAGATGTTAATGACACAATCAGATGACATGTGCTTGAGCCTAAGGGATTACCAAAAGCAGCTCTCATAGTCTCCCTATCGAGCTTTCAGGAAACAGATTACTCACTCACTCGAAGCATGCACAGAAGACAAGCACGCTAACACACCCCCCTGGAAACAGCAGGTGCGCCCAAAATACACCACCCCAGGACAACATAGACCATAACCTCTCGTTCCCACTACAGGAAACACCCAGCTCACACATTCCTCTGCAGGATATATCAAAAGCATGTCAGCTACCCACCTCTGCAGCTCAAAGAAACCTATAAACAGAGAAAACTTGTAGACTGGGGAGATAAAAGGAGGAATGGGCTATAGCCAAGGGCTTTTCTCTTGACAGTCAGCAGGGAAAGAAAACTCGAAAACTTTTGCCCAAGCTGGACTGGTCCAAAAACAGATTTAATAATGTTCAAGCAAAGCTCAGTGGCAAGCTGGTAGGGGTAGTAATTTAGAAAGAACTCCTGCATTGAATAACATTTGGGGTACATGACTTTCAGGATTCTTTTTTGTGTTTTTTTTAAAGGTCTGTTTATTTAGTTATTTTATTTTTTGGCTGTGGTGGATCTTTGTTGCTCTGTGCAGGCTTCTCATTGCAGTGGCTTTTCTTGGTGTGGAGCACAGGCTCCAGGCTTCAGTAGTTGTGGCTCATGGGCTCTAAAGTACTGGCTCAGTTGTCATGCACAGGCTTAGTTGCTCCAAGGCATGTGGGATTCTCCTGGACCAGGGGTAGAACTGGGGTCCCCTACACTTCAAAGCAGATTCCCAACCACTGGACCACCAGGGAAGCCCTGAGGATTCTTTAATATTCATTATTGCTTATACCTTAAGGAGCTCAAGTGACATGCCAGCCAGTGTATTAAGCATCTGCATATCATTTAGGTAATTTAATACAAATAACCAGAGTTATTCCCACTTTAGAGATGAGCAGACTGAAAGCAGTGTCACGTGATTTGGCCAAGTTCACACAGTGAGTGAGTGGCAGGACTGGGCCAAAAACGCAGCCTTCCTGACTCTAGCATCCACACTCTTAACTTCTGTGGCTCTAGCTTCTTGGCACCGCTTGCCACACAGGGAACCCGCATCTCTCTGGTCTAACTAGAGGAAACAGGGTTGGTGCGTGCGTTCTGATTCAACTCCAAAATCAAATCGAAGGGCCCTGTTCTGAACTACCAGGCAACTCTTAGATCCAGACCCAGGCAGATAGCTTTCTACCTGTGAAATGCCTGGATCCTCACTTGAGTCTCCTCCTGGGTTTTTAGCGAATACCTGTTAACACACGAAGGGTACTTTGGGAGCTGGGCGGCATGTGCCAGCTGCTGCATGCAATTGTTCTCTGGGTCCCTGGGCTACGGAGAGCTCATTGCTGAACCAGTTGATTCTCTGCTTGATGTTTCACTGTTCAGACAGAAGCTCCACTGTTTTTATTACACCCCCAGCCAGTTATTCACAGTTGTTATACTATCTCCATGTCAGTTTTCTCACTCTTTTAATTATACCCCAGCATTACATAGGTGCTTGTATAATATCTTTTAAAGATTGTTTTAAAGATGACTCAGTTAGAATGTGGGAACACTTGTACCTACAAAATCGAGTGACCCTCAGGAGAGGAAAAAAAATGTGTGCCAGTGCCACATCAGTAGAGAGAACATTTGACTTAGGTTGTATTGTTTATGGAGAAGGCAATGGCGACCCACTCCAGTACTCTTGCCTGGAGAATCCTATGGACGGAGGAGCCTGGTGGGCTGCAGTCCATGGGATCTCGAAGAGTCGGACACGACTGAGCGACTTCACTTTCACTTCTCACTTTCCTGCATTGGAGAAGGACATGGCAACCCACTCCAGTGTTCTTGCCTGGAAAATCCCAGGGGCGGGGGAGCCTGGTGGGCTGCCGTCTATGAAGTCACACAGAGTCGGACACGACTGAAGCGACTTAGCAGCAGCAGCACCGTTGTTCATGAAAGAAGAATCATGCCGTTATCTGCTTTTAAGAGAGACTAATAAAGCTGATCATAGGCAGCACAGTCTAGTTTAAAAGTGGTACCAGTTAGAGGAGAAAAGAAAAGGTGGAGGGAAAGAGAGGCAGAGAAAAGAACACACAGAGACAGAAGCAGTTTTTGATTGGAAGAGATGTTTTAAATCATTTTGTCCAATCTTAACAACTAAGGAAGGAACGGAAGCCAGAAAAGTTGCAAGATTTTGCAATCCTGTAGAAAACTAGGTGACCGCAGAAAGGGAATTGGAGCCCGGGTTACCCCCAGCAGTACCTATCAGAGAGAGAAACGTGAGCTGAGGAATGACAGGGAGAGAGGAAGAGCCAGGAGGAGGAACGGAAACTGAAATTTGTCTCCTGCTGTGTTCAACTGTTGTGCTCCTGTTTTAACTTTTGAGGGGCAGTCACCCCTCCCTTTCCAATATGTTGTTTAGCTCCAGCAGTTTTAAACTTCCTTGGTAGCATTTGGGAAAGAGCTTTACTCACAAATTTAGTTGTGGAATTAAGATGTATTTTCTCATAGAACACTAAAGATTTGGTAAGCATATAGAACCTTAAATTTTAATCTCATAGGCACTGATCAGCTGATTTTCTTTCTTTAAAAAATTGTTCTGACAGCCATTGACAACTGATTATCTTTTTTTCATTCTTGGAAAGATTAAGATTGTTCTTAAGATTAAAACTTACAGTGCCTGAAGAAAATGTGCTTTTAAAAAATCAGTATTTATTTCTCTTCTCAGAACCTGTTGTATACAGATCAAATTCAGAATGGGTGAATCTGCATGTAACTGGTTCTTATTGCAAATAATTTTTTAAATGCAACTTTAAAGCTCTTCAGGGATATCAAGGAATAATTTAAGTCTAAGGTGGTATTCCTAAATTAATTTGTACATGTGATTTTTGTATAAACAGGATTCAACCAAGTTTAATTTCTTTTTATTCATTCTTAATGCCTGGTGTTCCATTTGTGAAACTATAAGACTGCAAAAATGTCCAGTTTGGTGACCATTGGTCACATGAGGCTATTTCAATGTAAATTTATATTAATTAAAATTAACAAAATTAAAAATTCAGTACCACAGTCACACTAGCCACATTTTAAGTGCCCAACAGCCACATATGGCTAGCAACTATTACATTGGACAGTGTAGATATGGAACATTTTCATAGCTCAGAAAATTCTATTGGACATCACTACTTAAGAACCAGTAATTGGAAATGTCTCTCCTGGATAACAAAGTGTATCCAAATAGCATAAAACAGAAGCTAGAGGTTCCTGCCTTTTAGAAATATATCATATGACCCATATGTCTAAACTTGTTAACTTCATGGATTATTTAACAAGTGAGAAGAGCTAATGTCCTTTGAGGCTTTGAAGAGCTAATGTCCTGCTCTCCAATGTTGCTTTAAAAGATAAGCAGTTCCTAGCATGAAGCAGCTCAAAACTTCATGTATAAGTCAATTTGGAATTCAAAAGTTATTGGCCCTTAAGATAAATGTTATAAATCACATGACTGAATTTTAGTACTTTCTGGAATAAAACTTAATGGAAATAATAGCCAGCAGAAAATCAACAGTAAAATTTTAGAGTTTCAGAGGGTGTTACAGATTGGAAGGAAGAAATGACAACCCCACCCCCACCCCCCATACACTCACAGAATAAGATTAGATTAAATTGCTGACTTAGCCAAGAACACAGCAAAATCTTACTGGAAATGAGGTGGCTTCCAAGGCAAGAGCAGATGTGGCATATCTCAGTGGCACTTCCCTTGACCCCCACAGTTCCTACTGGCACTGTCTGAATAAGAAAAGGTCTGTAAGCTCAAATCTTACACATTCGCTGCCCATTTATAGTCACGGCTTACATCAGCAATCTGGAAGAACTTGAACCAATGATCCATGTATTAATTTTTTTTAATATTTATTTATTTGTCTGTGCCAGGTCTTAGTTGCAACATGGGATCTTTGATCTTAGTTAGGCATGCAGGATCTTTAGTTGTAGCATGTGACCTCTTAGTTACATCATGTGGGGTGTAGTTTNAGCAATCTGGAAGAACTTGAACCAATGATCCATGTATTAATTTTTTTTAATATTTATTTATTTGTCTGTGCCAGGTCTTAGTTGCAACATGGGATCTTTGATCTTAGTTAGGCATGCAGGATCTTTAGTTGTAGCATGTGACCTCTTAGTTACATCATGTGGGGTGTAGTTTCCTGACCAGAGATCAAACCTGGGCCCACTGAATTGGGAGCCCGGAGTCAGCCACTGGACCACCAGGGACGTCCCATTTTTTTTTTAAATTTATTATTTGACTGTGAATGCATGCATTTCTGTTTATGGGACTATTTGTAAACCTCAGACATTTGTGGACTCCAGTCATAGTCAGCATCACTGAAACAGCACCTTCATGCTGAATGAAGCAGTAAAGTTAGGGCAGGGAGCCCAAGGCTACTCTGTCCCCAAAGGTCTGTTTTCCTAATCCATCACCTCTCTGATTTTATGGCTTTTATCTGAATGGTTCAAAAGATTGAGTTTTGACTGAAAACCAGGATCACTAAACAATCTTCCTAGAAAATCAAATCACAAAAAATTAATTGATCTTGCAATCTGGTTCTTGAGAAATACATTGAGATCAATTAGAAGAGGTAGATGAGAGAATTCCCTGGTGGCCGTGGCTAGGATTCAGTGCTTTTACTGTGGAGGCCCAGGTTCAATCCTGGTTCAGGAATCATCCTGCATGCTGCTCACTGTGACGGCCAAAAGACCAAAAATAATAAATAAATGTTGTTGTTCAGTCACTTAGTTTTGTCCAACTCTTTGCAAATCCATAGACTATAGTACACCAGGCTTCCCTGTCCTTCACTATCTCCCAGAGTTTGCTCAAACTCATATCCATAGAGTCAATGATCCCATCCAACCATCTCATCCTTTGTTGCCCTCTTCTCCTGCCCTCAATCTTTCCCAGCATCAGGGTATTTTCCAATGAGTCAGCTCTTCATATCTAGTGGCCAAAGTATTGGAGCTTCAGCTTCAGCATCAGTCCTTCCAATGAATATTCAAGGTTGATTTCCTTTAGGATTGACTGGCTTCATCTGAAGAGTCTGAACTTCAGATGCAGGGACTCTGAAGAGTCTTCTCCAACACCATAGTTTGAAAGCATCAGTATTTTGGTGCTCAGCCTTCTTTATGGTTCAACTCTCACATCCAAACATGACTATTGGAAAAACCATAGCTTTGACTAGACAGACCTTTGTCTCTGCTTTTTAAAACATTGTCTAGGTCTGTCGTCGGAGAGGGCGATGGCACCCCACTCCAGTGCTCTTACCTGGGGAATCCCATGGACGGAGGAGCCTGGTGGGCTGCAGTCCGTGGGATCACTAGGAGTCAGGCGCAACTGAGCAACTTCACTTTCACTTTTCACTTTCATGCATTGGAGAAGGAGATGGCAGCCCACTCCAGTGTTCTTGCCTGGAGAATCCCAGAGACGGAGGAGCCTCGTGGGCTTTCGTCTCTGGGGTCGCACAGAGTTGGACACGACTGAAGCAACTTAGCAGCAGCAACAGCAGGTCTGTTGTAGCTTTTCTTCCAAGGAGCAAGCATCTTTTAATTTCATAGCTGCAGTCACTGTCCGAAGTGATTTGGAACCCAAGAAAATAAAGTCTGTCACTGTTTCCATTGTTTCCCCATCGATTAGCCATGAAGTGCTGGGACCAGATGTCATGATATTTGTTTTTTGAATGTTGAGTTTTAAGCCAGTTTTTTCACTCTCCTATTTCACCTTCATCAGGAGGCTCTTTTTTTTTTTTATGTTCCTCTTCACTTTCTGCCATAAGGGTGGTATCATCTGCATATCTGAAGTTATTGATATTTCTCCCGCAAACTTGATCCCAGCTTGTGCTTCATCCAGCCCAGCATTTCTCATGATGTACTCTGCATATGAGTTAAATAAGCAGGGTGACAGTATGCAGCCTTGATATACTCTTTTCCCAATTTGAACGAGTCCATTGTTCCATGTCCAGTTCTAGGTGTTGCTTCCTAACTTACATACAGGTTTCTCAGGAGGCACGTAAAGTGCTATTCCCATCTCTTGAAGAATTTTCTACAGTTTGTTGTGATCCACAGAAAGGCTTTAGCATAGTCAATGAAACAAAAGTAGATGTTTTTCTGGAATTCCCTTGCTTTTTCTATGATCCAACAGATGTTTACAATTTGGTTTCTGATTCCTCTGCCTTTTCTAAATCCACCTAGTACATCTGGAAATTCTCAGTTCACATATTGTTGAATCCTGGCTTGAAGAATTTTGAGCATTACCTTGCTATCATGTGGAATGAGCAGAATTGTGTGGCAGTCTGAACATTCTTTGGCATTGCTTCTTTGGGATTCGAATGAAAACTGACCTTTTCCAATCCTGTGGTAACGGCCGAGTTTTCCGAATTTGCTGGCATATTGAGTGTAGCACTTCAACAGTGTCATCTTTTAGGATTTGAAATAGCTCAGCTGGTATTCCATCACCTCTCCTAGCTTTGTTCATCGTGATGCTTCCTAAGGCTCACATGACTTCACACTCCAAGATGTCTGGCTCTTTGTGAGTGATCACACCATCGTGGTTATCTAAGTCATTAAGACCTTTTTTGTACAATTCTCCTGGTATTCTTACCACCTCTTCTTAATATCTTCTGCTTCTGTTAGGTCCATATCGTTTCTGGCCTTTATTGTGCCCATCTCTGCATGAAATGTTCCCTTGGTATCTCTAATTTTCCTGATGAGATCTCTAGTCTTTCCCTTTCTATTGTTTTCCTCTATTTCTTTCCGTTGCTCTCTTAAGAAGATTATCTTATCTCTGCTTGCTGTTCTTTGGAACTCTGCATTCAGATGTGTATCCTTCCTTTTCTCCTTTGCCTTTCATTTGTTTTCACAGCTATTTGTAAGGCCTCCTCAGACAACCGTTTTGCCTTTTTGCATTTCTTTTTCTTGGGGATGGCCTTGATCCCTGTCTCCTGTACAGTGTCACTAGTGTTTTTCAGGCACTCTATCAGATCTAATCCCTTGAATCTATTTGTCACTTCCACTGTACAATCATAAGGGATTTGATTTAGCTCATACCTGAATGGCCTGGTGGTTTTCCCTACTTTCCTTAATTTAAGTCTGAAATTTTCAATAAGGAGCTCATGATTTGAGTCACAGCCAGCTTCCAGTCTTGTTTTTGCTGACTGTATAGAGCTTCTCCATCTTCTGTTACGAAGAATATAATCAGTCTGATTTCGGTATTGACCATCTGTTGATGTCCATATGTAGAGTCATCTCTTGTGTTGTTGGAAGAGGGTGTTTGCTATAACTGGTGCATTCTCTTGGAAAAACTCTGTTAGTCTTTGCCCTGCTTCATTTTGTACTCCAGGGTCAAACTTGCCTATTATTCCGGCTTAACTCTGAACTACCTACTTTTTCATTCCAGTCCCCTATGATGAAAAGATCATGGCATCCAGTCCCATCACTTGGTGGCATATAGATAGGGAAACAATGGAAACAGTGAGAGATTTTATTTTGGGGGGTCCAAAATCACTGGAAATGGTGACTGCAGCCATGAAATTAAAAGATGCTTGCTCCTTAGAAGAAAAGCTATGACCAACCTAGACAGCCTATTCAAAAACAGAGATATTTCTTTGCCAACAAAGATCTGTCTAGTCAAAGCTATGGTTTTTCCAGTAGTCATGTATGGATGTGAGAGTTGGACCATAAGAAAGGCTGAGTGCTGAAAAACTGATGCTTCTGAACTGTGGTGTTGGAGAAGACTCTTGAGAGTCCCTCAGACTGCAAGGAGATCCAACCAGTCCATCCTAAAGGAAATCAGTCCTAAGTGTTCATTGGAAGGACTGATGCTGAAGTGGAAACTCCAATACTTTGGCCACCTGATGCGAAGAACTAACTCATTGGAAAAGAACCTGATGCTGGGAAAGATTGAAGGTGGGAAGAAAAGGGGACGACAGAGGATGAGATGATTGGATGGCATCACCAAGTCAATGGACATGAGTTTGAGTAGGCTCCAGGAGTTGTTGAAGGACAGGGAAGCCTGGCGTGCTTCAATCCATGGGGTCACAAAGAGTCAGACACGACTGAGCAACTGAACTGAACTGATGATGAAAAGGACATCTTTTTTGGTGTTAGTTCTAGAAGGTCTCGTAGGTCTTCATAAAACCATTGAAGTTCATCTTCTCCAGCGTTAGTATAGTTGGGGCATAGATTTGGATTACTGTAATACTGAATGGTTCACCTTGGAAACAAACCTAGATCATTGTGTCGTTTTTGAGACTGCACCCAAGTACTACATTTTGGACTCTTGTTGACTATGAAAAAAAATAGATAAAAAATTTAAAAAAATAGAGAAGAGGTAGATGAAATTTGTGTAGTGATTCTGGAGTGACTTTTTGATCCTTGCAACAGCTCTCATCATTGATGGTGGTGATTATACCATTTTTCTTATTTTATTTTCAGACTCACAGTTTTATTTCCCTCAGCAATAGTAGATCATTACATTGCTCATATAAACAGAATCTATATTTTTCTCACAAATTTGGGGGAGATGGGAGAATGAAATATTTGAGCAGAATATAATGAGCAGAAATTAGAAAAAGAAGCAAAAATAAAAATGAGACCAAGGAGAATGTTTATGGACCTTATGGGAGTGGGAAAGGATTGCTCTGAGCTCTGGGGAGGATGTGATGGTCAAGATACCAGTGGAGCCCTGAAGTATATTTGTGGAATACTTCATGAACTTTTGAAATGCTTTACATGTATTAACTCATTTTCTGAGCTAATTAATGATTTAGTTAACTAGCTAACTCATTTAACTTTTGTCTTAAATTTAAGACAGGAAAAAGAAACGTTAAATAAAGGGCATGAACTTCTTGAGAAAAAGACTGGAGGAGAGATATTATTCTCCCACCTCAGATAAAAGTTGTCAGTATTAGCAGTTTCAGGGATAATCCACCAGCTTTTTGCCCTTCAGTGCACTTATGGTTCAAGATGTGGGAGGTAATTGAAAGTCCGGCATTTCTGTTCCTTGTCTTCAAAAGGTGTAAGGAAAATGAGAACAGTTGTGGAGATCATCTTTGAGAATCTGAAGAAAACTGTAGTATAATGTGTATCACTCCAAATTTTATGTTTCATTAGAAATATGAGATATCAGATGTATTAGGATATGCTGCAGTTTTTTTAAAAAAAGCCTTAGAGGCTATGACAACAAAAATTCCTCCTTGCTCATGATCGACATTCATCCTGGGTTAGCTTGGAGTTCTGCCGCAGGACTTCTCCATCAGGAATCCAAGCTGCTGCATCCTGTACACCATCTGGGATATCACTGGTCGCTGGGCTATGGACAAGGCAATATGGCAGATCCCACACTGGCTCCTAGGGCTTCCAGTTGGAAGTGACACACAATTTTCATTCACGTTTCATTGTCAAGCAAGACACTATGTGTAGTCCTCCATGTGCCAAGAACAAAAGACTCAAATTTCAATAAACAGACATAACAGTTACCACACTAGGTCAGGAACCCTTGATCTAGGTGTTCTTTAGGTTCCTTGGCAGTTAAAAATTTCTTTGAGTACAGTTTTAACTTATGCTTATTCAGAGTTTAACCAGAAAGTCTACATGTCTAAATAATGGACACCAATTCCCCTCCAATCAAGTGGTCATCCTTATAATTAGGGCAAGAGTGGGCCTTCTCCTAATAGGATATAAGCATAAATTTGTGGACAGTTACTTCAGCCTTGAGTAAGAATTGAGGAATTGAGTGATTCTCTCCCCAGGACCCCTAGGGGCTTCCTCCAAAAGAGAAGATTGGGTTCCTCACTGCCAAAGTTGTCTCAACAATTTACATATAGAGGTTGGACCAGACAGCTATTAATATCCCTTCTGACCCTGAAACTTACATTCTAGATAGGTGCCTACTATTATTAAATACTAGATGGCCAGTTTATAGAACGGTCATGCAAAGTATATTCCAGGGAAAGAAAATCTAGAAGCTATGAGAAAGTCTAAGCAAGAGATCAGTAGCCTCAAAAGGCAAGTGTAGGTTACAGTATCGTCAAATGCTAACCGTAGCACTGCCATCCCAGTGACTTCAGCCCCTTTATAGTCCCCACCAGCTCTTTCCCCCAACTACAAGCATTTGACAATGTTCTCAATGTTATGGAAAGTGCTATTCAAAGGCAGTTGTAAGGTAAGTCATGTCATCAACCTCCTTCCAACTTGAGTGCCTTTTTTTCAGAAAGTCAGCCGCTGTTGAGCATCCTCATTTCATAGATGTGTAAACTGAGAGGCAGATAGGAGCTGGAACTTGTCAACAGAAAGGCTAGTTGGAGGCAGTCAGCTACCTCTTTCCTCAAGACCCATGAGTCAATGGCAAGACCTGAATTCCATTTGGAGCTTGGTATTGATCCAGAGATCTCCCAAGAAACGGTATTTCCAGATCATTTGTCTTGCAATACTCTACTTTTTTATTTTTCATTTGTGAATTTGGGCTCTATTATTGCAAGAAAAGGTTATGTTCACTCAGAAGTCTCTGCCTGCTTAAGTAGATTTATAAACTCTTGTCTTAATGCCTCTCACCTTTTAAAGATGTCTTAGCTTGGCATACTCAGCCTAAAGATGTATTAAAGGTACTTTGCTAATCATGCTCACCCTTTCTGCCAGTTAATATTATAATCGTGTGTTATGGCAGACTTTTTAAGAAAAAGGGCCTTCTGGATGGTGACCTCTTTGTTTCTCTCTACAGTTCCATATCAGCAGAATCCTTACAGTCCCCGGGGCAGCTCCAATGTCATCCAGTGCTACCGATGTGGAGACACCTGCAAAGGGGAGGTGGTTCGTGTCCACAATAACCACTTCCACATCAGATGCTTCACCTGTCAAGGTAGGAGGCCCAGTCTCCCAACTCCCTTCTCAGATTCCTGGTCGTGCTCTCACTCCAGGACATGCCACAGGGCAGGCAGAACAAACAAACATAGGCAGTTAAGATACCTACAAAGGCCTAGAAAGACCCTCCTTAAGCTGGTTATAAGAATTCTCTCTTCAGCAGTGTGGCATGAGACAAGAGGGTAGAGTAAGGGATGTGGTGGGATGCAGGGTGGGAGAGGGAGCCTGAAGGCCCTGGAGCAGAAGTGCTGACCCAGAAGGAAAACGGCAATCCTGCAAGCTTACTTTACGCATTTGAGAAGACTCCTGGTTTGTGCCTATAAATCAATTTGAGAGCCAGTGAAAGGGAAAAACTGTCACGGCTAAAATTTGGCATGGTTCTGAGATAGGGGGTTTAACAAGGGAGAAGATACATCTTAACCTCAGTAAGGTTTGTAATTTGGAAGCAGACGGATGCTGGGTAACCTCTAATTGTGACAGCTTACCCATGGATAATTTATTAAACCTTTGCTCAAGTGAACTAAGCATTCCCAAAGAAGGCTCACTAGTGGCAGGAAAAGGGGAACTGGGCTGAAGGAGCCTTGTGGTCCCTCTCAAATCAGGCCACCCTCCCTCCCCTGTGTCCCTAACTAATGCCACTCCAGCCTCCACTTCCTGAACTTTTCTTCCAGGCTTCTTGTTCCACAGAGAAGCCATTCTGGTATTGGATTGTCCTTTGGGTTTAGAGCATGTTTGACCTCTAAGCCGTAACTTCCCCTTGCTGGCTTTAGATTTGTCTTCATGCGGTTTTATGAGCTCTTTGTGATTGCTTTTCCCCATGGCTGCCCTACAGTGCTTGTAGTCGGGTCTCTCCCACACCCAATTATATTGCAGGTCCTTAAACTGAGCTTCATCTGAACTGACTCCAACTTGTGTAATCATCCTAGAGTCTTCCTCCCTGATTCTTTCCAGTTTATCACTATCATTCCTAAAGCATAATGCTCATAACAGACCACATTTCTCAAGGTCTGCCAAATACAGCAAGGACTACATTTCTTTCATGTGACTGATACTAAATTAACTTCCTGAGAAACCACTTCACACCACTGATATATATTGAATTTAAGGTCAGTTGGAACCACCAGATCTTTTCATTTTAGTACCTGCTACTAACCTCAGCCTCATGCATCTGAGATTGACTTCCTCTGCCATCAAGTAAAGTCCCAGATTTCTTTCCCCAGGATCTAACTGGACTCTTCACTGAGCTAATAAATTTCATATATATATTCCCTAATTTATCTATGGAAGCTTATAAGGAATATATTTTAATTATGTGGTTTCCTTTTTTAATTTTTATTTTGTATTGAAGTATAGTTGATTTACAATGTTTTATTAGTTTCAAGTGTAAGCAAAGTACTTCGGTTATATATATACATATCTTTTTCAAAACCTTTTCCCATTTAGATTATAATAGAATATAGGGTAGAGTTCCCTGCGATATACAGTAGGTCCTTGTTGGTTATCTATTTTAAATATAATGGGAGAGCCTGGTGGGCTGCCATCTATGGGGTCACACAGGGTCGGACACAACTGAGACGACTTAGCAGCAGCAGCAGCAGCAGCAGCAGCAGCGTGTATACGTCAATTCCGAACTCAAAATAATGTGTATATGTCAATTCCAAATTCATCCCTGCCCCCCCACCTTTCCCCTTTGGTAACCATAAGTTTGTTTTCTAAGGTTATGAGTCTGTTTCAGTTTTATAAAAAAGTGCATTTGTATTATTTTTAGATTCTGTGTGGAAGTGATACTATATGATATATGTCTTTCTCTGCCTGACTTATTTCACTTAGTGTGATCATCTTCAGGTCCATCCATGTTGCTGCAAATGGCATTGTTTGCTTCTTTTTAATGGCTGAGTAATAGTCTATTGTATATTTTACCACATCTTCTTTTTTGTTTCCTCTGTTAATGGATATTTAGGTTGCTTCCACATCCTGGCTATTGTAAATAGTGCTGCAGGGAACATTCAGGCACATGTATCTTTTTGAACTGTGGTTTCCTCTGGATATATGCCCAAGATTGGTATTCCTGGATCATAGGGTAGTTCTATTTTTAATTTTTTAAAGAAACCTCCATACCATTTTCCACAGTGGCTACACTAATTTACATTCCAACCAACAGAGTAGTGGGTTCCCTTTTCTCCACACCCTCTCCAGTATTTATTGTTTGTAGATTTGTTGATAATGGCAATTCTAAGCAGTATGAGGTGATACCTCATTGTAGTTTAGATTTGCATTTCTATAATAATTAGTGCTGTTGGAGAAATGTCTGTTTAGCTCTTCCCCCAATTTTTTTTATTTAATTGTTTTTTTGATTTTGGGCTATATGAGCTGTTTGTGTATTTTTGAGATTAATCACTTATTCGTTGCTTCATTTGCAAATATCTTCTCCCATTCTGAGGATTGTCTTTTCATTTTGCTTATGGCTTCCTTTGCTGCTTAAAAGCTTTTATGTTTAATTAGGTCTCATTTGTTTATTTTTGTTCTTGTTTTCATTAGGAAGGGGATTGAAAAAGATATTACTGCTGTTTATGACAGAAAGTGTTCTGCCTATGTTTTCCTCTAAGAGTTTTATAGTATCCAACTGCATTTACATTTAGGTCTTTAATCCATTTTGAGCTTATTTTTGTGTATGGTGTTAGAGACTATTCTAATTTTATTCTTTTACATGTAGCTGTCCAGTTTTCCAAGCAACATTTATTGAAGAGACTACCTTTTATCCATTGTAAAGTTTTGCCTCCTTTTTCTTAGATTAGGTGACCATAGGTACATGGGTTTATCTCTGGACATTCTACCCTGTCCTACTGATCTGTATTTCTGATTTTGTGCCAGCACCATATTGTTTTAATGACTATAGCTTTATAGTATAGTCTGAAGTCGGAGCCAGATTCCTCCAACTCCATTTTTCTTTCTCAAGATTGCTTTGGCTATCTGGTGTCTTTTGTGTTTCCATACAAATTTTAAATCTTTTTGTTCTAGTTCTGTGAAAAATGCCACTGGTGATTTAATAGGGATTGCATTGAATCCGTAGATTACCTTGGGTAATATAGTCATTTGACAAAATTTTTTTTCTTGCCTTTAAAAAAAAAAAACTTTTTATTTTGTATAGGGGTATAGTCCATTAACAAATAATGTTGTGACAATTGTAAGTGAATAGCGAAAGGACCCAGTCATACATACACATGTAGCCATTCTTCCCCAAACTCACCTCCCATCTAGGTCACTACACAACATTGAGCAGAGTTCAATATATTACACAGTAGGTCCTTGTCAGCTGTGTATTTTAAACATAGCAGTGCACAGATGTCCATCCAGAACTCTCCAACTATCCCTTCCCCATCCCTCCCCCTGGCAGCTATAAGTTCGTTTTCCAAGTCTGTGGTTCTCTTCCTGTTTTGTAACAAAGTTCATTTGTGTCATTTCTTTTTAGATTCCACATATAAGAGATGTCATATAATATTCCTCCCTCTCTATCTGACTCACTTCACTCAGTATGACGATCTCTAGGTCCATCCATATTGCCATAAATGGCATTGCTTCATTCTTTTTAATGGTCAAGTGATATTCCATTATATATATGTACAGATCTTCTTAATCCATGCCTCTGTTGGTGGACATTTAGGTTGCTTGCATGTCTTGGCTATTGTAAACACCACTGCGATGAACACTGGGGTGCATGTATCCTTTTGGATCATGTTTTTCTCTGGATATATGCCCGGGAGTGGGATTTCAGAGTCATATAGTAGCTCTATTGTTGGTTTTTCTTAAGGAAAAAAACAAAACTAAAAAATTCCATACTGTTCTCCGTGATGACTGTCCCAATTTACATTCCCACCAACAGTGTAGCAGGGCTCCTTTCTCTCCACACACTCCCTAGCATTTATTGTTTGTGGGTTTTTTCCTTTTTTTGGATGATGGCCATTCTGACTGGTGTAAGGTGATATCTTATTGTAGTTTTGATTTGCATTTCTCTAATTAGACATGTTGAACATCTTTTCATGTGCCTCTTGGCCATCTGTATGTCTTCTCTGGAGAAATGTCTATTTAGATCTTCTGCCCATTTTTTGACTGAGTTGTTTGTTTTGATGGTGTCATGCATCATGAACTGTTTGTAAATTTTAGAGGCTAATGCTTTGCCAGTTACATCATTTGCAAACATTTTCCCCCAATCTGTGAGTTGTCTTTTTGTTTTGTTTGTGGTCTTCCTTTGCTCTACAAAAACTTTTGAATTTAAGTAGTTTCCATTTTTTTGTTATTGTTGTTTTTATTTCCATTATTCTGGGAGATGGATTGAAAAAGATATTGCTGCGATTCATGTCAGAATGTTCTACCTATGTTTTCCTCTAAAAGTTTCATAGTGTCCAATCTCACATTTAAGTCTTTAATCCATTTTGAGCTTATTTTTGTGTATTGTGTTAAAGAATGACCTAATTTCACTTTTTAAATGTAGCTGTCCAGTTTTCACAGAACCATTTGTTGAAGAGATTGTCTTTCCAATATTGTATAATCAATTTGTCATAAGTTAATTGACCATAACTGCATAGGTTTATTTCTGGTTTTCTATCCTGTTCCATTTATCTGTATTTCTGTTTTTGTGCCAGTACCATACTCTTTTGATGACTGTAACTTTGTAGTGTAGTCTGAAATCACAGAGCCTGATTCTTTCAGTTCCATTTTTCTTTCTCAAGATTGCTTTGGCTTTTAGGAGTCTTTTGTGTCTCCATACAAGTTTTAAGATTTTTCTCTTCTAGTTCTGTGAACAATGTCATTGGTAATTCAGTAGGGATTGCCTTAAATCTGTAGGTTGCCTTGGGCGGTATCATCATTTTGACAGTATCGATTCTTCCAATCCAAGAATATGGTATATCTTTCCATCTCTTTGTGTCATCTTTGATTTTTTTCCTCAGCTTCTTACAGCTTTCAAAATGCAGTTCTTTTGTCCCCTGAGGTAGGTTTATTTCTTGGTATTTTATTCTTTTTGATGTGATGGTAAATGGAATTGTTTCTTTAATTTCTCTTTCTGATCTTTCATTGTTAATGTATAGGAATGCATATTTCTGCATATTAATTTTGTTTCCTAAAACTTGACCGAATTCACTGATGAGCTATAGTATTGATAGCTTTCTGGTAGCATCTTTAGGATTTTCTATGTATAGTATCATGTCATCTGCAAACAGTGACAGTTTTATTTCTTCTTTCCAATCTGGATTCTTTTTATTTCTTTTTCTTCTTTGATTGCCATGGCTAGGACTTCCAAACCTGTATTGAATCAAAGAGACCAGTTGACATCCTTGTCTTACTCCTGGTCTTAGAGGAAATGCTTTCAGCTTTTCACTGTTGAATATGATCTTAACTGTAGATTTGTCATACATGGCCTTTATTGTGTTGAGGGAGGTTACCCCTATGCCCACTTTCTGGAGAGTTTTTATCATAAATGGGTGTTGAATTTTATCAAAAGATTTTTCTGCAGCTACTGAGATAATCATAAGATTTTTATTCTCCAGTTTGTTAGTGTGGTATATTGAAGAGTTTCAGAAGGATAGATGTTAACTCTATCTACATATAAAATAAAAATTTTTTTAAATAATCATCTAGAAAAAAAAGTGTGGTTCAATGTAACTTGCTAAAAATTGTAATGATGTTTGGCAATGTGTCACATGTGACCAGTTCATAAAATTAAACTGATGGATGGTTTGGGAAAAAAAAAAAAGATGCTCTGGGAGCTCCTCTTCCTGATGCCAGACCCCCAGGCTAGGGATCCTGATGTGAGGCTCAGAACTTTCACTTCTGTGAGAGAAACTCTGTGATATAATTGTTTTTCAGTTTGTGATTCACCCACCCAGGGACTGTGGGGTTTGATTTGATCATGATTGTTCCTCTCCTACCGTCTTGATGTGGCTGCTTCTTTTCTTTGGATGTAGGATATTTTTTTTGGTAGGTTCCAATGGTTTTTTGTTGGTAGTTGTTCAACAGTTAGTTGTGATCTTGGTATTTTCATGAGAAGGTGAGCTCTTGTCCTTCTACTCCATCTTGGCAAAGTTCTGTGTGGTTTGTATTTTATATTGAGAATTGGCAAACCCCTTTAGTACTAGTTGACCTGGGAGAGTATCTTGCTGTGTGACCATTTTTACATCCCCAGAAACAGAGACAGGACAAAGAATAATGGCAATAAAATTGTATGACAATAAAATTGTTATAAGGAGGTTTGAGCTATGAATCTATAGTTATATTCTTAAGAGATTGTGTTCTTTTGCTTTAAGCCAAAATTTAATAGTTTAAAACAATCTTTTATTTAGCACATGTTTTTCTGGGTTGGCTGGGCAGTTATTCCAATTTGACTTGGCTCTGCTTATCTCTCCTCACCTCATTATAATGATATGATGGGTCAGCTGGCAGTGGTTGGCAGGCTATTGACCTGAGTATCTCCATATGACTTCTCGTCCTCCAGCAGACTGGCTTGGAGTCATTTGCATGGTAGTCTTTGAGTTCCAAATGCGACAAAAGGGCAGGCTTTAGTAAGCAAGACCGTTCTGCGCCTCACCTGGTGTTATACTTGTTAATGTCCCATTGACCAAAACAATTCAAATGGCCAACCCAGATTCAAGATCGTGGAGAAATAAACTTTGACTTTTGTGGGAGGAGCTGCAACATGAGATTTCAATGATGTGAATACAGAGAAATGAAGAATTTGGCCATTTTGACAATCTACCATAGGGAAATAATAGAAAATCTTTTAAGGGGGATTTTAAGACAAAAAAATTTATCATTTTTCTGAATATTTTCAATGTCAGCTTTACTTGGAGAGTATTTTTGTTTCCAGCAGAAAATGGTATAAGGATTAGTTACCCTCAGTTCAGTTGCTCAGTCGTGTCCGACTCTTTGTGACCCCATGAATCACAGCACACCAGGCCTCTGTGTCCATCACCAGCTCCTGGAGTTCACTGAGACTTGCATCCATCGAGTCAGTGATGCCATTCAGCCATCTCATCCTCAGTAGTCCCTTTCTCCTCCTGCCCCCAATCCCTCCCAGCATCAGAGTCTTTTCCAATGNTTTACTAGAGTGTGAGATGAGTACAATTGTGCAGTAGTTTGAGGATTCTTTGGCATTGCCTTTCTTTGGGATTGGAATGAAAACTGACCTTTTCCAGTCCTGTGGCCACTGCTGAGTTTTCCAAATTTAAATAATCCTAAATTTCTATGAATTTCTCTTAGAACCCTTTTAAAGTGCACAACTGTGCTGACATGAAACGAAGGAATCTGCAGAGGTAAAAATAAAATAAAAGCAGAAATCCTGGTGTGACTGCTAATACCAGATTTAATCCTCGTGTTTTATGCTAAATCTTGAAGACCTTGAGCTTTTACCTTGATGGCTACATGGATCATAGAGAATAGAAGTCAAAGCCTAGAGCCTGACCAACACAGAATTCTAACAGGAGACCTCTGAGTAAAACTAAATTTCCTCCTACTAAAGATTACTCCCAGTGTATGGATGGATGAGAAGTAAACCAGAAAAGGAAACAGCACTGAAACTTTCCTGTACCAACTTAGGCACTGGGTATAAGACAGCAAAATTTGTAACAAAATGTCTAACCATACCCATTCTTTATATGGATTCACATTCTATTTTCATGCTATACATTTGGCATTTTTTAAAGTGAAACAATTTAAAAGTGATCCCACACTTGGCAAAGGTCAGGTTTATTCTAGATGTCAAAGAGTTTTTACAGATAACATTATTATCATAATCTCCAGTAAAAAAAAAAATACACAAATCATAATGAGAGAAAGCCAGCAGAATGATGGAGAATAGAATGGAAACCTTGGAGACTTTATAGATTGAAGTTTTCTCACATTGTATAAGTACTTTCGATACATTTAAACAAGTAAGAGAAGCCAGCAAAAACAATGAACAAGAGACAGTACATTATAACAACAGCAGATTTGAAAAAGAAACAATATACCTTTTAGACATAAAAATGTATAGTATTTAAAATTTAAAACTCAGTGTATGGATTAAATAGCAGATCAGATGTTGTCGAAAAGACAATAAACTTTAAGATTCAGTAAAGAGAGCAGTATGTATGTAGAGCCCAGAAATACAAGAAAGTGATAAAAATAAAAGAGAAGTTTATGCATGGAGAATATAGTGAGAGAGTTTGACATGCTTCTAATCAGAGTTCTACAGAGATATAGAGAACATGAGTAGGAGGACAATATTTGAAGAGATCGCATCTTTGAATCATGTAGAACTGTTGAAAGACACAAATCCTTGAACCTAGGAAACTTAATAAATCCCAGTAGGAAAATATAAAAGAAATCTACCCACACACATCATAGTGAAACTGCAGATCACCAAAAACAACCCCCCCTCCCTCTCCTCCCCCCAAAAAAAACCATCTTAAAAGTAGCCAGAGAGAAGAGCCAGGACATCTGCATATGAATGGTAAGTAAGCGGACAGCTGAACTTTAGTAGCAACAGGAAATCGGAAAACAGTGAAATAATATCTTTATGTACTGAAAGAAGTACCTAAAAATTTATGTATTCAGCAAAACTCTCTTTCAAAAACAAAGGCAAACCAACAGCTAACATCATCCTTAATGGTGAAAGACTGACTGACTGACTGACTGCTTCCCTTTGAGATCAAAAATATGAATAAGAAAAAAAGTCTGCTCTTACTACTTCTGTTTAGCGTTGTACTGCAAGTTCATGGTAGGTCAGTTAGGCAAGAAAATGAAATAAAAGACACCCAGATTGAAAAAGAAGTAAGAATATCTCTATTTGTCCACGGCATGATCTTGTGTATAGCAAATCCCAAGGAATGCAGTAAAAAACTATTAGAAGTAACAAGTTGATCAGATTTCAAGTTACAAGATCAGTTTACCAGAATTAGTTGTATTTCTATATACTCAGAATGAAAATAAAATTGAGAAAACAATTCCCTTTACAATAGTATCAAATAAAATACATAAGAATAAATTTATTGAAGGCATAAAATTTATACTTTGAAAGCTATAAAATATTAAAGCATAAGTGAAAAAATATACCATGTTCATGGATCAGAAATCTTGTTTTGAAGGCAATATTCTCAGGTCAGTCTACGAACTTAGTGCTATCTTAGTCAGCTCAGGCTGCCATAGCAAAATAAAGATTGGGTGACATAAACAGCAGTAATGTATTTTCTCACAATTCTGGAGGTTGCAAGTCCAAGGTCATGGTGTCAGCACAGTCAGGTTATGGAAAGCTCCCTTCCTGTCTTGCTAACAGGTCCCTTCTCACTGTGTCCTCACATCTTCTGGGAGGGAGGGAGGGAGGGAAGGCTGAAAGATGAGAATGAGAAAGAGGATGAGCAAGTTTGCTGGTGTCTCTTCTAATGAGGGCATTAATCCCACAATGAAGGTCCCATCCTATGGCCTCATCTAAACCTAATTATCTCCTAAAGCCCACCTATCTAAATACCATCACGTTATGGCTTGGGGCTTCAACATACAAATCTAGGGGAGGACACTATTCAGTTCATAGCACATGTAATCCCTATGAAAATCCCCACTGGCATCTTTGCAGAAATTGTCAAACTAATTCTAAAATGTATGTGAAGTTAGAGACATAGAATAACCAAAATAATCTTTAAAAGGAAGAACAAAGTTGGAAGACTCAAAATTCCCACTTTAAAAGCTTACTGCAAAGCTACAGTAAACACAACAGTGTGGTACAACGATAGAGATCAATAGAGTAGAAATGAGAGGCAAAGATAAAGCCATGGGCTTCCTTGGTGGCTCAGTGGTAAAGAATCCGTCTGCCAGTGCAGGAGGAATGGGTTCAATCCCTGATCTGGGAAGATCCCACGTGCCATGGAGCCACTGGGCCCATACTCTAGAGCCCAGCTATTCGATAGTGCTCTGTAATAGCCTATGCTCCAGAGCCCATGTGTTGCAGCTCCTAAAGCCCTCGTGCCTTGGAGGGTGTGCTCCACAAGAGAAGCCCCTGCAGTGAGACCCCTACACACTGCACCTAGAGAGTAGACCCTGCTCATCGCAAGTCAAGAAAGCAGCAGTGAAGACCTAGCACAGCCAAAAATTAATTAATTAATTAAAATTTTAAAATACTGTCTTATAGTTATGGCCAGCTGAACATTATCAAGCCAACCAAAATAATTCAATAGGGAAAGAATAGTCTTCAACAATTGATGCTAGGAAAACTGAACATATGTACACACACACAAAAATGAAATTGCAGTCTTCTTCACACCATACACAAAAGTAAAGTCAAAGTGAGTCAAAAATCTAAAGGTAAGAGCTAAAACTACAAAACTGTTAAAATATAGGAGCAAATACTCGTGACATTAGAAGGCAAAGCCTTCTTGGACATGATAACAAAGAAAGCAACTGGGGAAAAATAAACATCATCAAAATTTAAAACTTTTTTGCTTCAAAATAGATCATCAGGAATGTAAAAAGTAAACACATAGAATGAAAGATAGAATCTGTAAAACATGTATTGATATTTGTAAAGAAGTTGTATCTAGGACAGGTTGAATAGATCAGTTGTGATGTGGTCACACAGTTGAATACAGCAAAACAAAGGAGCCACAATTAGGTGCATCGACATGAATGAATTGCAAAAGCATAACACTGAGAGAATGAAGCAGTGAATTACCCAGAAGCGTTAATGCAGTATGATTCTATCTGTATAAAATTCACAAACAGGCAAAACAAAACAATATATTGTTTGTGGATACCTCAAAGGTAGTAAAACTGTAAAGAAAAGCAAAGAGATTGATAAAGTCATGATTCGGGAAAGGAGTGTGGAAAGGAGGCATTCTTAGGGTGATGAATGGGATTCCAAGGTCCTGGTAATGTTGTTTCATAAATTCAGTAATGGATACCTAGGGGTGTATTTTATGTTTCTTCTTTACAGTATACAGTGTAGTATATTTATTACATTTTCTGTATGTATATTTCACAATTTAAATGTTTAAAATAATGAATGAAATCCCCCTCAGGGGGCCTTCTAACACTTTGAAAGTCCGTAAAACTGTCTCATTTGAAAAGTTGAAAATCGACAGAATTATGTGACAGAATCCTAGACTCTTAGACCTGGATGTGTCCTCAGTTACCACATGGCTCCCTCATTTTACAAATGAGGCAGCTGAACTCCAGAGAGGTGAAGTCACTTTTTCAAAGTCACACAGCACCTGAGTGCTAGAATAGAAATATGGAGGAAGGTCCAGTGACCCTCAAAATAGTACATTTTCCACTGAAACACAGTAAGGCTGGATGTAAAGCCTCTTCTAGGCATTATATTTATAGTGAGCTTTCATTCTTTATTTTCTTGAAGCAGTTCTGAGTTCTCATATTCTGTCCCATTGTCAGACTGTATGATCTTTTAATTATAAGACTTTACTTTTGATTTACAAAATGACTGCCCCGGATATATTAATTCCATGTCACTTCCATACTGCAGACCCTTCCCGTGGCCTTTCCTGTTATTTGAATGAAGACCTCTGCTCAGGCTCAAACACATGTCAAGCTAGTCCAGCCTACCTTCCACCTCGTGTTCCCTACTGTATTTCCATGAACCCTGGGATTCTTATCAACTCTCACATCCTTTCTACTAAAAACTTCCTCCTTCAGCTCCTTGGGGGAAATGAAGGAACTGATTGTTCCGAGTTTTTGTATGGCCTCCTGGTTTTCTCCACTGGGAGAGATGGGTCTGGGAGTAGAGTTGGCCAGTGACACAAAGGAGAGAAAAGAAGGGAAAAAACAGGAGCTCTTTCCAGTGAGGCCGTAGGCCATGACCTGAGTAATTCCACAGCCATCAGTCGATCTGCCCCTGCACACTCCAGAACAGCCTGTTCCCTGGCCTTGCCTGCCCTCCAGACCAGCCATTGTTTGATGTGATGAGTTTTCATGGATGCTGATGAAAGATGAAGCCAGATGACAGATGGGCCCTCCACCACCACCTCCTCCACTCATCAGCCCTACAGGGCTGGTCTCTATGGGCCTCCAGCTCTATCTCATACAGAGTTTTAAATGTTTAGGCACGTCCAGGTCCATTACCACCTACAGCCTGAGAAACAAGCTCAGGAAAAAGGCCACTGTCATGACCTCAAGAGACCAGTGAGATGTGGTTGAGTTTAGAGGACAGAACTCAGTTTTCAGTTTATATCTCCAGCTACTCATAAATTTCAGTGAATCCAAAAGTCAGATAGTACTGATAACTTCCTAAATAATTCTGACTGATAGTTTCCACTGAACTAGAGAGCAAATATTTGTTCTAGAATTACTGTTGGTAATCATCAAGCAAGTCAACAAAAGATTATTCAAGCACTTCAAAACATCAGTCCAGGACAGCACTGAACCATCAAAGCAGAGCTGTTCCGTTCCACTTTATACCTAAGAGATTGACACCATCTTTTTTAGTTAGTTGGGGTACCTTTAAAGGAAATATAGAAGTTATAGTTCTGTGTTTTGAATATGTAGGTTATAGGTACTTGTTTTCATATGGTAACCTTACTAATATTTCCCTGTTTGGAGATCAAAAACAATATTGATCAAACTGGCCAGTTATTCCAGGCAGATAACCTTTAAATTTGGGCTGTCATGGAGTTGTTACAATGGAAACGTAGACTGAGTGTGTCTTACGGGGAGGTTAATTCAAGAAACACAATTAGGTTATTGGTATGAAGACCTGGTTCTTATTAAAAAGATGATTTTTAGGACTGAGTTCTGGAAATTTGTAGCAGGTGAAGAGGCAGATAAGACAGTTTGATTAAATGTGAAAAGANAACGTAGACTGAGTGTGTCTTACGGGGAGGTTAATTCAAGAAACACAATTAGGTTATTGGTATGAAGACCTGGTTCTTATTAAAAAGATGATTTTTAGGACTGAGTTCTGGAAATTTGTAGCAGGTGAAGAGGCAGATAAGACAGTTTGATTAAATGTGAAAAGAATTCATTGCATGAAGTTGGATATCCAGTCCTGTAATGTATGACTTCTTAACTATTCTCTGTCTTTCTGTGTGCATGCAGCATGTAAATTTGAAGTTATATAAATGTTTAAAGTTTTTTTTCTTATCTTTTTTCATCTCCATAGTGTTTAGGGCTTTCAGATGGCCTTATTCCAGTGTGAAAAGAAAAAAAATTCATATTTTTTGTGGTTAATGCTTTGATGTGTCATGTAAGGAGTAGTTTGTAGAAAATGTTGGCACAATCTTAACTTTTTAGTGACTTGTGACATATATTATATATATGTGTATGTATGTATATCTTTATAATGTTTCTGTGTTTAGTAGTATAAATGTTCTGGGCAAGTTTTAATATTTCAAATGCCTTTGGATATTCTTGCAATAAAGGCGACATGTTCTGTACTTAGACCTTTTTTACTCATTTGACACTAAAATGGTTCATAACTGAGCACAAAGTCTACCTAATAGAAATAGGAATGAACAATATATATTGGTGAATTGTGGTTCTGTTTGCCTTATGAAAGGTAACACCAATACACATTTGTTGTTTTGGCTTCTCACTGTTAATTAAAATCTAGTTTTGCAAAATATCCTAATTTGTGATTTCAGAGTGTGGTAAATGTCAGTTGTCTGGTTTAGACCTCAAGCACTAAAAGCTCCAAAGAACTCTGTTTTCTACTAACTTATTTTATGACACAAGTGTTGAGAGAGCCACAATTCACTGATTCTCCTATTCTCATCCCTAACTGTGAATTTTTGTGACAAATACACTTGTATTACTGAGAAGAAATATTTTGACACTTCATATATGCAAGTAGAGAACTGGGAGTGTCAGTTTCAAAGATGATTTTTTTGTATTTCAAGTTTCTGGCTTAAATATCCAATGGTGCAGATTTTGAAATTTGTAAGAACAAAGTTTGGTTTCAAAAAAGCCAAAAACTTGCTCTAGTTTTGTGACTTTGTGTACTTTGAAAATAAAATCAAGAAAGCAAAAAATAAATAAATAAATAAATGTTTAGGCACATAGTCAGCCCTGAAGAAAGCTCTCCTTCTTCTAGACTCACAGGAAGTCAATATCAGAAGAAAATCTCAGATCATTTCTTGTCCAGTTTCTGCTTTTTGCATAGCAGTGAACGGAGGCCCCAGATTACAGACGGCCAAGGTCATTGTCACCCAGAGAGTTAGTGGCAGTGACAAGACCAGAGACCAGGTGGTCAGACTTCCAAAGTAGAGTCTGTCACTGACCTAGACTGTTTTCCCTGGTGCTGTGACATGTGAATTCACTTTGAAGCTGCCCTGCTCCCTCACCTTGGCCCTTTAATCCTACCTCTGGCCTGCAGAGTAAATAAACACTTGTGAAATACTTCTGACATTCACCTGGAAGTCCCTCCTACCTTTAACCAAGCTGCTTTTGGAAAATAACTTTGCCTGTTAAAGATGAGAGGGTATTTACTGGGGTGATGTCACCCAGTCCAGGCCAGGTCCTTGCACTTACAGGCTTATGCAAGGATATCCACCACGGATCACACTTGATAAAGCTTGAGTCAGGCTAACTACATTTTTGGGAAACCAATGTATTAAAGCTAAGTGCCTGTTAATTACCATAAACAAGAGCTGTTGTATCAGTTCACATTGCCCTGACCAGCTGCTGCTTCCCAAAGGCAACCTATGTAGAAAGTCAAACTGTCAGGCAGTCACTTGGAGAATGCAAACTATTAACAAGGAGGATTTGAAAGAGCTCTCCAGCTGCTTTCCTTTGTTGCTGACTGGTCCCTTCCTGGCTGACCCATCCGTGTTTTAACTGGATCAATATACTCAGCAGTTCTGGTGGCCCTGAGAGTCATTCGATATCTTGAAGGAAACTTAGCCTCTTTCTGTTCTTCCCATTATGTGTTGATTTCATAACTCTCAGAGGGAAATCTTATTTCCCACATTTTTAAGTCCTTTGGGGGAGGGGGTCCCCCATGATTCAGTTGTTCAGACACCTATAATTATGTCCACATGCTCTTCTATCATCCGTCCTACATTACTTCAGCCTGTCCACCAGGATATCCCAAAAGACCTTATAAAGTATGATGCAGACAGATTATAATCTTCAAATCATATATCCCATTGACATTCTAAGTTATCTTCATCTAGCACAGCACTCTTGCCTGGGAAATCCCATGGACAGAGGAGCCTGGTGGGCTCCAGTCCATGGGGTCACTAAGAGTCAGGCACAACTGAGTGACTTCACTTTCACTTTTCAGTTTCATACACTGGAGAAGGAAATGGCAACTCACTCCAGTATTCTTGCCTGAAGAATCCCAGGGACAGAGGAGCCTAGTGGGCTGCTGTCTATGGGGTCGCACAGAGTCGGACATGACTGAAGTGATTTAGCAGCAGCAGCACAGACTTGTGCACATAGGAAATGCCCAGGAAATTTTTAANGAAGGAAATGGCAACTCACTCCAGTATTCTTGCCTGAAGAATCCCAGGGACAGAGGAGCCTAGTGGGCTGCTGTCTATGGGGTCGCACAGAGTCGGACATGACTGAAGTGATTTAGCAGCAGCAGCACAGACTTGTGCACATAGGAAATGCCCAGGAAATTTTTAACTGAAAGAGTCTTTTATTAAATCATGGTATCACTAGCTGTGTTGCATTGTGTGAGCCACATGACCTATATTTTAAGAGGATTGTACAACATGGCTGGTGTCAGTGTGCAACCCACTCCAGTATTCTTGCCTGGAGAATCCCAGGTATGGGGGAGCCTGGTGGGCTGCCATCTATGGGGTCGCACAGAGTCGGACACGACTAAGGTGACTTAGCAGCAGCAGCAGCAGTGCACATCAGGGTCAGCCAGGGAGTTGTGCTAAAAATGCGGGTGCCTAGGCTCTGCAACCCCAGGGAGTCTGATTCAGGTCCCGGCAGCTGCATCTCCAGAAGTTTGCCAGGTGATTCTGATGCAAGTCATCTTCAGACAATCCTTTAAGAAGCACTGGCCCCAGAGGCCTGTGAGTTCCCATGTGTCACCATTCTCTGGTCGCTTGTCACTGAGTCATCCTCCAGCCTCATCTCCAACAAGAACCTCCTGCTCGCAGACCCTTACTTGAACTCACCTGCCTTTATTTCCCTCCTGTTTCCTCAAGTGTGTGGCTGTGGCCTAGCCCAGTCGGGCTTCTTCTTTAAGAACCAGGAGTACATCTGCACCCAGGACTACCAGCAACTCTATGGCACCCGCTGCGACAGCTGCCGGGACTTCATCACGGGCGAGGTCATCTCCGCACTGGGCCGCACCTACCACCCCAAGTGCTTCGTGTGCAGCTTGTGCAAGTGAGTGGGTGGCCAGCAAGGGCTGGGACCCTCTCCCTAGGTCCCTGGGGAAGGGGAGAAATGGCTTTTCCCAGGCAGATCTCGGGGTGAGCACTCTCATTCCTGGAATCTCAGGGGTGGAAGGACTTGACAAGCAAATGGTTTTGAACATTTAGTAGCTGAATCCTGTCTGTTAGATGTGGTCTAATACAAAACACTAGTTTGTCCCAAGATGAAGGCAGAGTAAAGATCTGAGCCCCTACACTCAAGTCTTCTATTTCCCATCAAAAGGCCCCAAAGGAACCACTGAGTGCCATGGCCTCTCAAGACTCAGTGTGGAATCCACAGGTCTGGCTCAGGCACTCACATCCTCAGCCACATGTGGTCCTGGGATGTCTATTTATAGCCTTCCTCCGCAACCCTGGCAGGTGACCCCACCTCTGTAAGCCTCAGCTTCATTGGAAAAATGGGCATCAAAACCAGTCCAACTTCATTAGGTTTTCAGGAAAATAAATGAGATGGTACTTGCAGAGACTGTTCAGTGACTGGTACCAAATTGTGTCTGATTTTATTATTCTTTTCTTTATCATAATGTTCATCATCCACCTTCTCAAGACTTTATAATTTATTTATATTTAATTGAAGGGTAATACTTTACAATATTGTGTTGGTTTCTGCCAAACATCAACATGAGTCAGCCATAGGCAGGCCTATGTCCCCCCACTCTTGAACCTCCTTCCCACCTCCCACCCCATCCCATCCCTCTGGGTTGTTACAGAGCCCTGGTTTGAGTTCCCTGAGTCATATAGCCAATTCCCATTGACTATCTATTTTATATATGGTAGTGTATATGTTTCCTTGTTACTCTCTCCATTCTCAAGACCTTTGATAGTTGATGGAAAGCTCACCATCTGCCTCCTCCCCACCCCAAGCATCCTCATCACTTGTTAACTTAGCAAATGTACCTTAAGGACCCACTGTATACCAAATACCATATTAAGGAGACAAAAAATAAAGAAAACTTCAATCCTGTCCACCAATATTTTAACATTTAATGGACTGCTCTAAGTCATAAGTAAAGCACTATTGGAGTATATGTATGTACTTTTTAATAGGGAAAGTAATCTATAGATTAATTATTCTCATAAAATAACCACCTCTTTGTTACGAGTTTAATTAACCACTTGGGTTTTTGATTGAGACTAATGACCCAGTACCTAAGAAAATATCATCCAGTGGCATTCATTCTTTCATTCAGCCCTTAAAACCTGGGCCTTAGGTCCTAGAATGCCAGAATCATTGGAAGTTTGCACAGTAGGGTCCATATAGCATGAAGTGGAGGTTTTGTGAAGCCCCATGGAGATGAGGTGTCTTCTCAAGATCATGACCCATGACCTTTTACTGGTAGTGAGTGCCTGGGCTGTGACAAGAGCACAGCTACCCCCTCCCCAGCACTCCCTCCATCGTTCACGTCGCTGATGTAAGGGCCGTAGAACCACTGCAGGCTTAGGGCCGTGTGCTGAGAACCCATGTTAACAGCCATTCTAGGCTATACAAGAGCTGCTGCGTGACGGGATTGGCTGTGCTGAGGGTTCTAAACAGTTTATATTTAGTTAGGGAGGCAGGACAGGACAAGCTTGAGATTCCTGAGCTGTGGAACTCCCAACTGTTCAAAGGCAGGTGAGCAGAGGAAGAGGTTCTCTATGGATGTCTAAGATTCCTGGGGAGTAAAAGGAAGACGTTTTGGCAAATTGAATTGAGTTCTTCCTGACATACAGGGATAGGTCAAGTTGGGAAGACATCCTTCCAGGAGGAAGCACCCCTGGGACGAGTTTTTAGCCTCTTTATTGTACAGAAGGAAATGGAAACCCACTCCAGTATTCTTGCCTGGAGAATTCCATGGACAGAAGAGCTTGCGAGGCTATAGTCCATGGGGTCACAAGAGTCAGACATGACTTTGCAACTAAGCCACCTCCACCATCGTTGTATAGAAGAGAAATGTAAGCTCAAATAAGTGTTGTGATTTGCCCACTATTCAAAAATCATGTAAATGGCCCAACTGGATCTCCTTCCAGTCCTGATCCTGATTGAGTGGTTTAGCTCTGCCCCGGGAACAGCCCGTGAATGTCGCTGGTACTCTATATGTGCTGTATGTGCTCCCAGAGATCTCCAAACACATGTCGTCAAGTCACCTATAGACACAGAGCCCTCTGGAGAGGAGGTGTTGAATTTCTTCTTCTTCCTCCTCACAGGAAGCCTTTCCCCATTGGAGACAAGGTGACCTTCAGTGGGAAGGAATGCTTGTGTCAGACATGCTCCCAGTCCATGACCAGCAGTAAGCCCATCAAGATCCGCGGACCAAGCCGTGAGTCCTCCCCGCCGGGTGCCTCCCCCTCTGCAAGCACTTCTCCCAGGGCTCCCCTGTCCCAGTTTCATTAACCACTTCCTTTCTGCAGCCTGGAGGGAAGTGGGGGCAGTTCCCACCCTGGAGGACTCCTGAAGTATGACCCAGTTGGCAGACAGCCCAGACTCATGAGCTTCCTGACATACAAATGCAAGGAAAACAGACTGCCCAACAGTAAACAGGAATGGCCTGGGCCATGTTTCAGCCGCTTGGGTGGTTCTTCTGGGATGAACGGGCCTCCTTATCTCCCCTCTGGTCCATGCTGCCTGGAGCACCCCAACAAAGCCAATCAGGTGTTTTCCACCAGTGGCTCTCAATTCTTACAAATTCCACTAAAAAACTATATGCAGATATATCTTAGCAAAAGATGGAATATGGGAGAAAGCCACAAGGGCTGTGCTTAGTGTCTCTTAGGGTATATCCTGTGGCCTGCAGCATTAGCTTCACTGCAAAACTGGCAAAAATACAGATTTCTAGGCCCACTTTGGACTTGTAGGAGTGGGACCTAGAAATATATGATCTTAAGAAGCTTCCTGAATGAGTCATTCGCTGCTCCTAAAACTGAGAACTACTCATAAAGGTCATGTTCTATCACTAAAACACAGATTGGGGCGTGGAGGGGAGCTGAGGATCGGAGGTGTACCTTAGAACAGTCATTCCAATTTGTGGAATGTCCATTCCATTCTAGCTTGTCTAGCTGTAAGATATCTAAATCACTGTTGTAAAACGCCCTTCTTGGACCCCTCACTGCGTGTGCCCACACACACACCCAGGGTCTCATAAGCCAGGTTAGGCTCCAGCATTCTTTCATGTTACATGACAGTCTCAGTGGCCTTGTCGGCAGAATCAATGAAAGCCCATTAGCGTCCTATGCTGCATCACAGCGCCATGTGGGGGCTGTCAGCCACGGCACCAGCAGAGTCAGCATGCTGGGGCTGTGTCCACTCGAGGAGGGTGAACACAGAACCACCTCCCCCGAGTCAGCAGGACTCAGCTCCCGGAGGCTCCAATAGCAAGGGAGCCTGTTGGGGGGGCTCCCTGCATCATCCTTCCCTCCTTTCAGTTGATTCAGACCTGTTCCCAGACCTTCCTTCAGGGTCTTTGGTGGGGATCAAGAAAAATTTGCTGCTGTGAGCAGGTTTCCATCTCGAGGTGGCTAAGGCTGAGTGCACACACTGTTATCCTTCATAACTGCTTGCAAGCATCATCCAGAATGACAGAAAGTCTGGAATGCTGGGATGCAGGACCACAGGACCATGGCTGATGCTGCTCAGGTACCCGGACACCAGTGAGACCACGTGTGAGGCCATAGAGAGGAGCCAGCTGGAGTCAGGAGGCTGTGTTCCCTCTGTGTGATGAATACCTGTCATGCAGCCTCCCTGTGGCTCAGTTTACCCAACTTGGTGGAAAGCAAATGTATCCATATTCGGCAATCAAACTAACATACATCATAGTGTGTAAACTGCTCTCTAAATATAAAGTGAGGGGTTTTGTTGGCTTGGCGGTCTAATGTAGAAAACATGCCAGAGGAGAACTAAGAATAAATTCCTGAATCTGCTGTTATTTCACTCAGCTTGTGTTGTGTGTTACTGTGTACCTTGGGGATCTCAGGCAGGTGGGAGATTTCCTCAGCGGTGTGTGGGAGGCCTGCAGGGGAGCATGTACACGAAGAGAGGCTGCTAAATGTCTCCACCATAATTCTTCAGATCAGGAGGCGGAAGAAGGGAAGGAAGAGTCAGTACAGAAGAACAGCGAGCATGTGGGCAGTCTCCAGGGGAATGCCTAGGACCATGGCTCATCTTGCTACTCACGAAGTCTAGACATCAGTGTGTGGGTCTATGGGGCATATGTTTCAGAGAAATGTTCTTTCCCCAAAGGTGGTCATTGTCCACGCTGCAAACACAAAGTAGTCTCCTGACTCGAGGGGAGGTTGAAAGGGCTTCTGAGTCCCCCAAGGATGGAGGAAACTAAAACAAGATTCAAAAGAGGGCTAAGATGGTGAACATAGCTTGGAAAAGGAAACTGAAGGACCAAAGGCTTGCTGTATGTTTGAGCCAGAGGAGTGTGAATTTTCATTCCTGGAATGTCAAGACAATGTGGAAAAGCAGCATCTGTGTCTACTCAGAAGAGATCAAGAAGAATACTTGGGAACTGTCAAGAGATGGGAATCATGTTACTCATCACAGGCAGAACTGCTTCTTCACAGACCTCGCTGAGAAGAATCGGGCGGAAGCATCACCACCACCTCCACCAGCACCATTGCCGTCACCACCGTAAGTGCCACTCGCCCCACCAGCACTGCCATCCCCACAGTCACCAGCGTCACATTGAATGCCATTACCGCCAACATGTCAGCTTTGCTGACATGGACTGTTCCTAGTGCCGGGCACTGCGCAGACCTCACTGCAAAGAGTCAGCAGCAGCAGGACCATCACCCCAAAACTACTGCCGTCACGGCTGCTAGCACTGACTGGCCAGTACTATCGTCAGTACTGCACTAAGTTTTCTAACATCTCATTTAATCATGACCACAACTCTATGAGGGAGACAAGAGCAATGGTTTTTAGGTAAGAAACCAGATACTCTAAGAGTGTCACAGGTCACTTAGATAATGGTAATGGAACCGGAGTGTGAGCCCAGGCAAGTCTGGCTTTGGAGCCTACTCCCTTAACACCCTATACCAGAGACATGACTTGCTAGTAGAAAGGGTCCTGTCGTTCTGGATTAGTTGCCTAAAACAAGGTGGGGAGCTGGCTATGACTCACACACCCACCTATTTTCGCTGTAATGAATGACACAGTCAGAAAAAGCTAAAAATAGCTGTCTGGGGTCTTCAGAGATTCCAGTAAGTAGAGGGATTGAGGAGGAGCAGGTGCATCGTGCTTGTTGCCAGCTGAAGGTCGTAATTTTGGAATAAGGAAGAACGTACGAGGAATGGAGCAGACAGCTGGCTGTGCAGAATCCAGCTTGGGACAGGGTGTGTCCTGACCTTGCTTATTACACCAGGTCCGTGGGCTCCCGGATGCAGTGCCTGAAGCTCCACTGCTGGTCATAAGTAAAAGTTGGAAGAAGAGTGAGGAAAAGATCCTGGTAAAGATCCTTCATCTGAAGCCAGTTGAGTGGAGGATGAACAATATAATATGGGGGGAAAAAATGGAATAGGTGTGCCAGAATTCTCAGGAGGAATTAGCAGGCCTTCCCTACATCAGAGATACTGCCTCTGACCTCACATCAGAGATTGGATAACGCACAGAGTATGAGTTAAAAACCATGAGAATGTGGAATAATAATGATAATAACCACTTATTGGGTACATACATGCCCAGCACTGTGCAAAGTCTTTCCAGGCCTGACTTCAGTTCATCTTCACACCAGTCATGTTCGGATGAGGAAGCTGGACCTGAACAGCTGTACAACTAGTCACCTGGGGAGCTGGGATTCTCCCCTTGGCCAGCCTCTCTCCACTCACTCTAACCTCTCAGCTCAACCTCTAACCACTATACTATACTGTACCATCTCCTAAATTTTAATTCAAGATGCCAGTTCATATCAGATGTGTCACTGCAACTTAGAGATGGAACTCATCTCTTGTGGCCACAAAAGGATGCAACTCTTTGAGTAAGGTTTATTGAAAAGATAGACAATGGTAGTGTTAGCCAGTGACTTCTCTATCTCCATGGAATCCACAAGTGAACTGCTCAGAGCATGTCAAGCAAGGAAAAGTGAAGAGCAGGAGAAAAAGGAGAAGAGAGAAACTGTAGTTATCATAAAAGATTTGAAGAAACACATTTAGGGTAAGAGGTAGATAATCCTTGGTTGCTTAAAACAGAGGGTGTCACAAGAATTCAGGCCTCAGCTTCATATAAAAAAGGCCATAATGACAGTCTTACCTGTCCAGAGGCAAGAGGGGGTGAGCTGCTCACCCTAGGAGGCAGTGATTTAGAGGAAGATGCCCACCTGTTTTCATGCATTGGAGAAGGAAATGGCAACCCACTCCAGTGTTCTTGCCTGGAGAATCGCAGGGACGGGGGAGCCTGGTGGGCTGCCGTCTCTGGGGTCACACAGAGTCGGACACGACTGAAGCGACTTAGCAGCAGCAGCAGCCCACCTGTTGAGAATGCTGAGGATTACTGTGCTGGGTGGGACTTTGATGTGAACCCTGCGCCTCTGTGGAATCTTTTAACCCTATCAAGAAAGCCCACAGAGACACAAATTCAGCACCTGTGGCCTAGAAAGCTGGACCAGATGCCTGAGCCCTCGGGTTTTCCTATACAGAGCATGGACAAGTCACTTCAGAGGCCATCTATCTATAAAAGAAGAGGGAGTACTGACCTCTAAACAATGACATTCTGAAGACTATGATGATTGGGATGGAGTGGAAGTTGACTTACTCCAGGAGAAAAAAAAAAATGGAAAAGAAAGAAATCCTAAATCTGTTCTACTAGCCCCCGTTTGAAGACCTGGGACTTGAAGCATTTTGCAGTGGGAGACCTTCTTGCCCCCAGCTTGTGCTAAGAGACATTAGAAAGGTGCTGTGTAGCCAAGAGGCAAGGACTATGGGAGCTGACTCATAAACACACTTCATCAGGGCCCAGACTTTCCACAGCTTGCTGGACACACCCCCTTCCTAGAGACACAGGCACCTCATCTCTTCTCCAGGACTGGCTTCCAGCTGGATAAGAGAGCTTCAGCCAACCTCTCCCAGCTTGCTGTGTGTCTCTCTCCTCTACTGCTCCCAAGTGTGCATTTGCCTTTGGTGCCAAGGAGGAGGCCTGTGCTCTGGTAAACATTGCCCCTTGACCCTTTCCTCCTCCAGAGTGGGACATCCGGTCAGCTAAGCCTGAATTCCCAGCATCTCCCAAGTACCTCGGACCCTGCCTCCATTTCCTGCCCCTCCCTAGACATTGTTGAGCAACAGGCAGCCTCTGCGCTCCCCCTCCCCCCTGCCCCACCACTACATTCTGTTGGCCTCAGTGCATGGTCCAGGGTGATGGAAACAGAGAGCAAGGGTGCCTTTCTGCTCTGGAACAATCTCATCAGACTCTTTAATCCTCACTGCTTAGGGAGGCAGATGTTTGGTTTGTAGTCACATAAGGGAGGAGGTGTGCATGGTAAGTTATATCCTTTGCCTGGGTGCTAGGAGGGCTGCTCATTCAGAACGTCTACTCTAAGTTTTTACTGTGTGCTGAGCATGGTGCTAGGCAAGAGAATAGGTTTAACCAAAAGCACACAAATCACAAACCATTGAGCATATGAGCCTAAAGGTGAGAAAAAGTAGAACCTAAGCTTGGAGCAGGGAATCTCAAACTCTGCTGTGCTTAGAGATCTTGATAAAATTCAGTGACAAGGGCTCGATTTCCAAAATATATAAAACAGCTCATGCAGCTCAATATGAGTCAAAAAAATGGGTAAAAGAGGTAAATAGAAATTTCTCCAAAGAAAACATACAGATGGCCAACAGGCACATGAAAAGTTGCTCAAACTTTCTGCATTTTAGAGAAATGCAAATCAAAACTACAATGAGGTGTCACTTCACATCGGTCAGAATGGCTGTCATGAAAACATCTGCAAGTGACAAATGCCAGAGAGGCTATGGAAAAAAGGGAACTCTCCTTCACTGTTGGTGGGAATGTAAATTGATACAGCCACTATGAAGATCAATATGGAGGTTCCTCAAAAATACTAAAGATAGAGTTATCGTATGATCCAGGAATTCCACCCCTGGGCATTTACCTGGAGAAAACTCTAATTTAAAAAGATACATTCCCCCCAGTGTTCATTGCAGCACTATTCACAGTAGCCAAGACAGGCAAGCAACCTAAATGTCCATCAACAGATAATGGATAAAGAAGATGTGGTGTATATATACAATGGAATATTACTCAGCCATAAAAAATAATGAAATAATGCTACTTCAACAAGAATGGACCTGGAGATTATCACAGTAAGTGAAATAAGTCAGAGAAAGACAAATATCATATGATACCACTTATATATGGAACCTAAAAAAACAACACAAATGATTTACAAAACAGAAACACACTCATAGGCATAGAAAAACTTATGCTTAACAAAGGAGAAAGAGAAAGATACATTAGGGTTTGGGGATTAAAAGATACACTCTACTACATGTAAAATAGATTAGCAACCAGACCTACTGTATAGCACAGGGAACTATATTTAATCCCTGTAACAACCTATAATAGAAAAGAACCTGACAAAGAATTTATTACGTGTGTGTGTGTGTGTGTGTGTGTGTGTGTGTAACTGAATCACTTTGCTGTTACCTGAAATGAATACAATGTTGTAAATTAAGTGTATTTCAATAAAAATAAAATAGTTAAAAATAAAAATTCAGTTGATCTGGATGGGGCCCACATTTCTACACATTTGCAATTTCCCAGGTAACACTGATGCTGCAGGCCCCCAGGTCACAGAGAATTGCATGAGCTTTGTTAGCAACTTGAGAACAGGCTAGGAGCAGTGCAGGTTCTGCTCTGGATGAACCACAGTCAGGATGACCAGCAAGGAACTTTCTGGAGGAACCCTGTGAGGTCTGTCTTTCTCCCTCACACCAGGACCCCTTGTCAAGAGGCCAGGGTGCCTTTGGCCTTTCGCTTACCTGACATAGTCTCGACTGGTGCCGGTACCTAGGTGGAGCAGTTACAGAAAAGCCAGCATTCAGGAGGGGTTGCCTAGAGACGACAGCAAGGCCCCCAGGGCCCGAGGTGCTTTGCTCATCGGTCCTCTTGTCTTGCAGACTGCGCTGGGTGCCAGGAGGAGATCAAGCATGGCCAGTCGCTCCTGGCGCTGGACAAGCAGTGGCACGTCAGCTGCTTCAAATGCCAGACCTGCAGCGCCATCCTCACTGGGGAGTACATCAGCAAGTAGGTCTCTCCCCTGCCCCGCCTGCCTGACCTCTGCAAGCCCCAGGCCTGGCCCCACATGGCCCTTGGCCTGAGTCACCAGCAGCATCTCCCACCATTTCTGTCCGGCTGCCACACTCCAGCCGCAGACGGCACCCCACCCACCTTGGGCCCTCTATTCTGAGATGCTTTTCTCTGTTCTGAGCATGTTGCTCCTCCCCTTCCTCTGCTCTCAGGTCCCATTCCCTCCCCTCAAAACTGGCTTCCTACCACCTCTTACAGTCCCTCCGCATTGGCCCTCCCAGTGGCCCTCATCGGCCCTATTGGCTTCCTTCGGGTAGGTCAACACCATTTGCAATTGTATATTTAACCATGTTACCTTTTTAATAAGGATAATAATATTAGCTATCATTTATTGAGCTTTTAGTATGGACAAGGAATGTACTAACTGCTCTATACAAATGATCACATTAAGCCCCATGACTACCCCCATGAGGTGTTAACCCCTATTTGAAAAGCTGTAGAAACTGAGTCTCAGGAAGTTATTGCCGCAGTGATTGTATTTAGTGTCTGTCCTCACCAGAGTGGAACTTTGTTTAATTCACTGCAGCCTGTAGCACAATGCCTGACCTAAAGTCGATAATACAGTTGTTGAATGAAATGAGATAAGAGATGGTGGACACACAGTTGTCAGGAGAGATGGCCTAGCCCCGACACAGAACACTAGACAAGGCCCCTTGTACCAGGCCCTTATGACCATATTTACATACTAAGGTACCTAAAAAAAATTAGGGCCTCTAGCCCTCAGAACCTTTTACACTATGATCCAGACATTTTCTGGTATCACTCTCTGACCTGATGCTAGGATGTAGCATGCATGGTTCTGCTGTCAAGAAATAAGAGAGACAGCCTATATTCATAAAAAATGATGACTCCAGGGTACATGTGATTCAGAGCTCAAGAGAAGTTCTGTTCTTTAAGACCTTTCCAATCAGAAGTGACAGAAAACCCAACTCAAACTCCCTTGAATGCAAAAATGGGAGTTTATTGACTCATAGAAATGGGAAAGCCAATGGCATTCTGGCTTCTGGCATGGCTGAATCCAGAGGCTTAAAGCTGTCATTACCCCTTCAGAAGCCCCACTCTCTCCCCAGTCTTTCTTATCTCTCTCAGCTCTGCCTTCCTCTGTGTCTGATTCGTTAGCAAGCAGGACCTCCCCAATTGGTAGCAAAGATGATTACCAACAACTCCAAGCTTTGTTTCTAGCAGCTTCATAAACCTGGCAAAGAGAGAGAAAGGCCTCTTTCCCAAGAACTCCAGCCAAAGTCCCACAGCTGTCTCTGATTTGGCCCCCGTGGATCACATGCCCATCCCTGACCAATCGCTGGCCAGAAGGATCTAAACCCTTGAGTCAGAGAGCAGCCCTTTGTAACTGTGAGTGGGAAGGGGTGGTTCCCAGAACTCAGGCAGGCAAGGTACTGCTGCTGTCAAAAAGGGAGGTAGGTACTAGCCAAACAACCTTTGTCTGTGTCAGAGGTCTAAGCCACAGGCTGTGGCTGTGACTGTTCACTTCTAACTAGCATAAGTGGTAACTGGAATATGTGAGAGCTTTATGGAAGATGGTACTATTTGGGCTGGACCTTGAAAAGGGGTATAAGATTTGAAAATGCAAAGAAGGAAAGCTTGTAGCCAGAATGCCCAGCCTGGGCAAGGGCAGGGAGTTGCTGGCCATGTCCATCCTGTTTGTGGAACTCGGGCATGTGCACGGGTGAAGTCCAAGGCTGCAGAGGTGAGTTGAGGTCACAGCCCAAGCACTTTGAATGCATGTTAGTGGGAGTTTCGCATGTACCTCTGTGCCTGCCAAGTAAGGTGTTCCCTTGGTGAAATGCCAGCCAGGAGTCCTTGAGTCTGTGAGTTCAAGTCCACATTCTCTGGGGGAGTAAGGGTTTGCTCAGAGCTCCTTATGAGCAGCTCCAACCCAGATTACCCACCATGCCTTAGGCCTCTGCAGCTGGGCTCTGGGCTCTTCATCCATCTGCCAGCAGAGTGGAAGGTGCTTCTGGTATTGATGCTCAGGTTAGAAGCCCAGCCCATTTGACTTTAGCAAGAGACTCAACTTCTCCGAATCTCAGTTTCACTTATAGAAACAGGGCTAAAAAGAAGAACCCTCATAGGGTTCAGAGATCTGTGCTTTGTACCTAATCAATACCCAGTAAATATTAATTTTTACACTCTGCCTCTTTTTAGAATCATGTATGTCAGATTCCCAGAGGCCTCACCCAGCAGCAGACAGTGCTTCCTAGGCCTGCGTGGGGAGCTTGTGAAGATGCAGATTCCCCGGGCCCAAATTAGGAGGTGTTGGCATTTATACCCAAATTTTGCTGGTTCATTGCACCCACCTCCTGACAAATGACTTTATCCCCCTGCAGGGTTACCCTCCCACCCCCCAGAGTGTGAAAGGGTTGAGGGTGAGGGAGGCTTGTCTCATGGACCCACAAACAACAGTGTCACCTCGTGACTTTGCTGGGCACCAGTCCTCAGTGTTGCCTCTCCTTCAGGAAGCACTGACAGCCCTGCTGCCCAGAGTGGGACCCTAGCAGTACCCGCAGGGCAGCAGCATGGATGTGCCTGGTCTAAGGCCTCTCTGCATGTGAGTGAGTTCTGTCCCATACAGAAGATGTCGTCGGCACCTCAGAGAGATGTCATCAGATCTGGGCCTTAGAGCTAGGCCGGGCCCGAGCTGGGCTGCGCGCTTTGATGCCCCCAGTCATCTCCACATTGGCCCTTGAAAGCTGAACCACACATCCTTTGGGGACTCCTGTCAGCCATCATGGGGATCCCCCTAGGACAGATGCTATGCTGAGCCCTGGGACACCCTGGAGCCACATCCTTTAATTCTCATGACAGCCTGCTGAGAAACCAGACCATGTGGATTTGAACCAGCATTAGATCATCTGAGTTGGGTTTTCTCATCCACACAGTGGGAAGACCACTAATTCCAACCTCATAGGACTGCTGCAAGTATTAAATGAAATAACCTATGTAAAATACCATCAGAGAGCCCTACACATACCGAGCAGTAAATATCAATGGCTACTATAGTAGGGGATAGTGTAAGAATAACTAACAATAATCTTATTACTGGCCAGTAAGTTATAAGCACTGGGCAAGAATGGAGCACTTAGGAGATGACTGGAGAGGGCAAGGGTTCCTGTTTTCTACTGATTCAGGAGCACAGTCATATGATTCTTTTTGTACCACTGTTTTGTTAGAAAAGGAACCCTTAAGAATATGCAAAAAAAATTGACCACATTGATGACCTCCTGGAAGGGAAACTGGGAGAAACTGAGAAGAGTACAGACTTTTCCTCCTGTGCTTTTGCAGTGTGCCAAATGCAGGTATTACCTATTCTAAATGGGAGCTTTATTTTTTAAATTACCTTTTAAAAGAGTCCTTTAGGGTAAAGGGAAGAGAGTAGGTCTGGAAAATCTGAGGAGAGAGCAAGGAAGAAGAGTGAGGGGCCCTCACAGCCAGCAGCAAGCGGCACTTTCCAGGCAATGGGGAGTTTGTCAAGATGCGGATCCCCCAGCCCTCTCACCCCAGGGACTGTCTGATCCTGTAGATCTGAGGGGTGTCTGGACAGCTTTTGCCCTTTGAACAGCTACCTGAGTGCTTCTAATCTTGGTCCAGCCACAGTTATCTTTGGATCTGGAAAGTTCCACGTGACACCCCTGCGGACCCCCCTAATTTCCTCTTCCCGTGTGGATTTCCTCTGCAGGGATGGCGTTCCGTACTGCGAGTCTGACTACCACTCCCAGTTTGGCATTAAGTGCGAGACTTGTGACCGATACATCAGCGGCAGGGTCTTGGAGGTGAGTGGGAACAAGTAACTGTGAAGATGATTGAGCAGGTGGCCTGTGACCCCGCAGTCATCCCTGGAGAAGGGGAAAGTCACCCCACACCCCTTTTTCCTTAGCCTTTACCTCCCCTGCTTTCTTTCCCTCAGCTTAGCTTGCTACATGACCTTGAGCAGATAACCTTGCTTCTGTAGGTACCCCCCAAATGAGAAGAAGCTGGACGAAATTACTCCTTGTTCAAAAAATGTCGTGTTGGAAATATCAGTTGTTTCTCTGGATTCAGACCCATATAGATAACTTGGGAGTGATGATTATGATTTTCTTCTTTGCCCTGCCTGAAGGATAGAGCCTTTATTTTTTTAAGCATTCGGTAATGTGCTGATTTATGAACCAGCTTGTCTAGCAGCCTGCTCCCCAAGCCCTTCTTTGGCTAGTCCATCACCATGGCAACAACTTTCCTCTGCTTCTGATGCACAGCTCGCTCTGCCAGTGACAGACAACCTGCAGCACCCTTGCTGAGCCCCTCCCTGAGCCCCCATTTGCTGGCCTTCCTGGCCTTCCCTCCCACAGTCTGGGCCCAGGCAGCTGTCTTCCTATGCCTTGGGACCACCCACCTTGAGGAGTCAGAAGCAGGAAAGAGTTTGGTGCAAATGAAAAACAGTGGCCTAGCATTCTATTCATACCAAGTCAAACAAGTAGAATCAAAATGTCATAAATTCTTTTGCTAGGCAAAAATTCTAAAGTTTTCTGAAATATGTACATTATATTATACATTCTATTTATATATATGTATACAAAAGCTTTCTAATTTATAGTCACTCCAAATTTTGATATAGTTTCATGTATTTTGGCATCTAGAATCCCAGCTAAAAGTCTAGAAAATTTATTATCTTAGTGATTAAAATAACTTGAATGAGGCTTGAAACTCCTAATCCAGTTCTGAGAATATAAAGAAATATTGTTGGTTAAAGACAGGAAATTAACATATGATATAGTATTATTAACTAAAGTACATATTTTGTTCAGATCTCAAAAAATGAAAAAACAAAAGCCTAAGGGTACAAATAATTGGGTGCTAACATTGACTCAGTTGCTCACTCATGCTCAGATTTTGGGGTGAGTATCTTTGCCTTTCTAGCCCCACATTTTCTCATCCGACAGTGGCTGAGGGACAACAGACTGGGTCAGGGCTTACGAACAGAATCATTAATTCTGACAAATCTGACCAGGAGACCCAGGTTGCCTGGATTCAGCCGTGTGTTGAGAAGCATCCTACAGCCTCGGCTCAGGAGAAAGTGTAGCAGCAGGAAGGGACTCTGAGGAGATGCACTGTCGTTGAGCCCCGAGGATGAGAAGGAAGCTGCCATGGGAAGGGCTAGGGGAGGAATGAGCTTGACCCTTTCGGGGAACAGAGAAGAAGGCCAGCGTGGCTGAGTTCCATAAGTCAGGGCTAGAGGAAGATGCAGTAGATCGTAAAGGGCATATCATACCAAGCTTCGTAGGCCTGTTTAGGAGTTTATGTTTTATAGCAAGTGCAATGGAAATCCATTGGAGAATTTTAAACCAAAGAGCAACACTGTAAGATTTCCATTAGGAGACTACAGGGAATCAGAGAATAAGGCAAATGCACAGTGGATAAGCCATCGGGCATTTCTGAGGAGCAGTAGGAGTCCAATGTGGAGAAAAAGCATGAAACGCAAGTGCACGGAGCATTTGGGCCCAGGTTTCTGAGGCCTGATACCAGGGCTAGGCGCCTGTAATCCACAGGACACTGCTGTTGGGGAAAGGCCAAGCAGAAGTGACCTGCTTCGAGCTGCACCTTTGGGAGAGTAACATGATGTCCACAGGCTAAATTTAAAGGAAAGAAACTGGAAGCGGGAGACCCTCAAGAAGACCTCAGGAGGTACAGTGGCAGTGGCAGGGTTAACCAGCCTGTCTACATTATGGAAGTCGAATTCCAGTAGCTTTGCAGCCATGGGGCCACTTTAGATGCAGCCATCAGGGGAGAAGAGGCCAAAGGTTGAACCCAAGTGTCAAGCCCAGGTGAGAGGAAGTCTGGTGTTGCCATTGCAAAAGTGCAGATGGCAGGGAAAGACTGATCTGAGCAGAAACACATGAATTCCCTTTGGGAAGGAATGTGGTTGAAATTCCAGGAAATTTTCAAGAGGACAATGAGAATGTGGACCAGAGGTCAGGGACAAAGCTCAGGCCTGGAGGGAAGTCTCCAAAATGCTAAGATCTGAATAATAGTCAGCACCCTGGGAGTCATCAGGATTTCTTAGAGAGAGAGAAGAGGGCTGAACATAACATGAGGAGTGGCAGCTTGCAGGAGTGCAGAAAGAGACTGAGAAGTCAGAAAAAGAGGAGGAGCGCTAAGGGATGCAGGACTGGGTGAGATTGGGGAGGGGTGGTGAGAGGACAGAACTCCAGAAAAGATGGAAAGTAAATCAGAGTGTTGGGCAGATTCTGCAAGAGCAGTTAGTGATATGCAGGCTGAGAAAAAGCTGTGGCGTTTGGGACACGGTCACGTTCAGGAGAACCACTTGTCAGGTCTGCAGAATTGTGGGCAGGGGCACCCGCAAGTAGTGGGGGTCAGTGGCCTGTTGTCATTCAGACTTTCTGTCTATCCAACTCTGTGACCCCATGAACTACAGTATGCCAGGCTCCCCTATCCTACACCATCTCCCAGAGCTTGTTCAAACCCATGTCCACTGAGTCAGTGATGCCATCCATACATCTCATCCTCTGTCATCCCCTTCTCCTCCTGCCTTCAGTCTTTCCCAGTAGCTTTAACAGCATCATCTTTTAGAATTTGAAATAGCTCAACTAGAATTCTATTACCTCCACTAGCTTTGTTTGTAGTGATGCTTCCTAAGGCCCACTTGACTTTGCACTCCAGGATGTCTGGCTCTAGGTGAATGATCACACCATTGTGGTTATCTGAGTCATGAAGATCTTTCTTGTACAGTTCTTCTGTGTGTTCTTGCCACCTCTTCTTAGTATCTTCTGCTTCTTTTAGGTTAATACTGTTTCTGTTCTTTATTGAGCCCATCTTTGCATGAAATGTTCCCTTGGTATCTCTAATTTTCTTGAAAAGATCTTTAGTCTTTCCCATTCTATTGTTTTCCTCTATTTCTTTGCATTGTTCACTTAGGAAGGCTTTCTTATCTCTCCTTGCTATTCTTTGGAACTCTGTATTCAGATGAGTATATCTTTCCTTTTCTCCTTTGCCTCTCATTTCTCTTCCTTTCTCAGCTATTTGTAAGACCTCCTCGGACAACCATTTTGCATCTTTGCATTTCTTTTTCTTGGGGCTGGTTTTGATTACACTCTCATGTACAATGTTACGAACCTCCATCCATAGTGCTTCAGCCAGTCTATCAGATCTCACCCCTTGAATCTATTTGTCAGTTCTACTATATAATCATAAGGGATTTGATTCAGGTCATAGTTGAATGGCCTAGTGGTTTTCCCTATTTTCTTCAATTTCGGTCTGAATTTTACAATAAGGAGTTCATGATCTGAGCTACAGTCAGCTCCCAGTCTTGTTTTTTGCTGCCTGTATAGAGTGTCTCCGTCTTTGGCTGCAAAGAATATAAACAGTCTGATTTTGGTATTGACCATCTGGTAATATCTGTGTGTAGAGTTGTCTCTTGTGTTGTTGGAAGAGGATGTCTGCATATGACCAGTGCGTTCTCTTAGCAAAACTCTGTTAGCCTTTGCCCTGCTTTATTTTGTACTCCAAGGCCAAACTTGCCTGTTACTCCAGGTATCTCTTAACTACCTACTTTTGCCTTCCAGTCCCCTAAGATGAAAAGGACATCTTTTTTTTTGGTGTTAGTTCTAGAAGGTCTTGTAGGTCATTGTAGAACTGTTTGATTTCAGCTTCTTTGGCATTAGTGGTTGGGGCATAGACTTGGATTACTGTAATATTGAATGGTTTGCCTTGGAAACAGAGATCATTCTGTCCTTTTTGAGATTGCACCCAAGTGCTGCATTTTGGACTCTTTTGTTGACTGTGAGGGCTACTCCAATCCTTTTAAAGGATTCTTGCCCACAGTAGTAGATTCAATGGTCATCTGGATTAAATTCGCCGATTCCAGTCCATTTTAGTTCACCGATTGCTAAAATGTCAATGTTCACTCTTGCCACCTCCTGTTTGGCCACTTCCAATGTACCTTGATCATGGATCTAACATTCCAGGTTCCTATGCAATGTTTTTCTTTACAGCATCAGACTTTACTTTCACCACCAGACACATCCATATGTCATTGGCATATGAAACTGAGAAATCATAAAAGCAGACTTTTCTTTCCAGAAGGGAGAGACTTCAGTTTCACGCAGGGCCAGAACCTCAGACGGGAATTTGTCCCAGCATTCCCAGGCTGCTCTGAAATCATGTCAGCACCTGTCTTTCCCCCAAGTGTTACTGTCATTCAGCATTGTTGGAGCCCCCTCTTCTTGGGCAGCTCTTGTGACTGGGTTTCCATTGATTCCACTTGTATGAGGCTCCATTAGCATCTTGGATGTATTGATTTTTTTTTTTTTTTCCTTAGATCTGGAAGAGACTTTTAACAGTCAACTAGTTCACCCTCCTTGCTTTACAGATGAGAAAAGTGAGCCCTGAGACATGTGATTCTTTCCAAAGTCATATGCCGTATTTCTGGTAAAGATAGAGCTGATACCTAGGACTCCAGCCTCCTGTATTCCACACCAGTGCCCACAGCTCCCAGTTCTCCAGGGCCATTGACACAGTGGGATGTCGAGAAAATACACAGTTGGAGTTAAACAGACTTGAATTCGAGTTTTATCTCTTCTAGCCATGAAACCAAGCAAGTCAGTTTCTTTGAGTCTTAGAGTCTTTATCTATCAATGGAGAGAGAATACTACTGTTATTTAACTCCTAGTAGATATGCCAGTGTGAAATCATGGAAAATATATATAATAGTTTCTGCCCCTGGTTCCTGGCACAGACCTCCTAAAACCCTTGTAATTTCCTAAGTGATAAGAACATTAGGAGCATATTTTGTTCTAACATTTGGTTTTTGACCTCAGTTCCTGAACACAGAACTCCTAAACCCCTCAGAAATTTCTGAGCGCCGGGAGCATCTTTTGTTCTAATGCGGCGACTCATGGGCGGGGCCGGTCACCAGAAAGATCAAGCCGTGATTAGAAGCTTGAAACTTTCAGCCCCGACTCCCATCCTCCGGGAAGGGGAGAGGGCCTAGAACTGGAGTTAATGATGGATCCTGTTGATGCAAGGAAGCCTCTGTGAATATCCCGCGAGTACAGGGTTCAGAGACTGTCCAGGTGGGTAAACACCCGAGGTTCTGGGAGAGCGGTACACAGCGAGAGGGCGTGAATGCCCCGTGCCCCTCCCCATATACCTGGAACCTCTTCTGTCTGAATGTTCATCTCTATCATTCTGTAACAAACCAGTAACCATAACTGTTTCTTGAGTTCTGCGAGCCATTCCAGCAAATTAATAAACCCTAGATGGGGGTCATGGGAATCCCAGTTTAATGCTGGTCAGTCAGAAATAGGTGACAACCTGGGACTTAACAACTATTACCTAAATTGGGGTTGGAGGAACAGTGACGTGGGGGAGACCGGCCTGAGCCTTTAACCTGTGGGGTCTCATGCTCTGTCCAGGTAGAGCATCAGAATCAGTTAAATTACAGGACACTCAGCTGGTGTCACAGAATTGCTTGGTGTGAGAGAGGAAAAACACCCACACATCTGGTGTTAGAAATAGTATGAGTGTGGTAGTAGTCTGAGAGTAAGGGACAAACACAGGAGTGTGTTTTCCTTTATAGCCAGTCAGGACTCTCTTGGTTGCAAGTACAGAAACTGTACTCAGAAACTACCAAAAAGGAACTGTACTCAGACCAAAAAGGAAACTTATCAGCTCCCATAGAGAAAAACCCAGGAGTAGTCCTTGCTTCAGGCACAGCTGGACCCAGCAGTCACACAAATGGGTTTGAATATCTTGCCCTCTTGGCGCAACTTTCTTCTGGGTTGGCTTTATTCTCTCTCCTGTATGATGGGGAAATCGGACACCAGTCACTCTAGGCTTCCATCCTGTCAGCCAGCATTTCCGGTGGAAGGATAGCGTTCTCTTTCCTAATAGCTCAGCAAGCATCTTGGGACTGGCTCTCACTAGAGAACCTCAGGCCCGTCTCCAAACCAGTCATTGTGACCATAGCATTGGAATAACCACATGGATTGACATGGGGAATGGGTAGTTATTCCCACCCAGGAAAAGCCTGATGCTATTGCTGGAGGAAGGAGGAAGGCTATGGCCAGACCAAAGCAGCAGCCTCCTGCTATGGGCCCTGGTATGTTTCTGGGTACACAGTAGGCACTTAATTAAATTCCATGTCCCCTTCCCTCCCCAGGCCACCCCACAGTCCCTTCCTCAGTGACAGAACTCAGCATGCTGAGCGCCGCCCACACTCCTTTCTTGCTGGTCTGTGTCCTTGCTGGGGAGAATCACAGCCCTGGGGTCCTATGCTGCCTGCCTCACATGGCTTGTGGTTCTCAGTCCTCGCCAAGGGGGCCCATTTTCCAGCTACTGATTCTTTGTCCTGAACACTGTGTTCTGGACTTTGGCTTGTTAACAGAATGTCTCATCTCATCCCCCTGACTGGTTCCCCTTGTGCTGGCACCGGCGGCTATGTGGCCTCCCTCCCGCTTCCTCAGGTGGCTTCCGTGCCATCCTTGGCAGAGTTTCTGAGATGTGCACAGAGCCTCTTTCGGCTAGAGCAGGGTGCTGGGGTGTGACATTTAGGAAGATGCCAGCTTCAGTTTTGCCAACCCACTGTTGCCATTCTAGAAACAGATCTATAATTGAAATGATAAAGAGACACAAAGTAGGAAGAGACTACTAATTAAAACGATTATCCCTGTCATGGTATGGGAGAATCAGTCCCACGACATCTCAGCTTGGGAAAATAGCAGGTCCTTCCAGAGTTTGAACACAGTTTGCTTTGGTGACAATAAGGACCTTCTCTTATTAGTGGGAGCCATGCAAACAACCAAGACTCCAAAAAAAAAAAAAAAGGGATTTGGGATTTTTTGCTTTTTTAAAAAGCCTACCCTTTCCATACATTTGCTTAATTTTTAGAATAAATCAACTGTCTCCCAAATAGATAAACCTATGCCCAACTACCCGCCACCCAACACACACACAAGATTTGGGGATAAGCCTTCAGCATTATGCAATTATAATACAATATTTTTAAAGATTTTTTTGATGTGGGCCATATTTAAAGTCTTTATTGAATTTGTTATAGTATTGCTTCTGCTCTTATATTTTAGCTTTTTGGCTGTGAAATCTTAGCTCCCTGACCAGGCATGGAACTCAAACCCACACCCACCCCCTCCCTTACACTGGAAGGCGAAGCCTTAACCAATGATGGCCAGAAGTCCCTACAATTTTTGAATTGGAAGGAACCTATTAGCATCAGACCAAGTGATGGCTGGGGAGGGGTCCTTTAACAATACCCTAGTATCCATCAATTTCCCCCAAGCATATCCCCCCAAAAGGGAGGATGAGTTGGTTGGATGGCATCACTGCCTCTGTGGACATGAACTTGAGTGAACTCCAGAAGATGGTGAGGGACTGGGAGGCCTGGCAGGCTGCAGTCCATGGGGTCGCAAAGAGTCAGACACGACTTAGCGACTGCACAACAGCAACAACATATCCCCCAAAAAACTTTGCCCTAACCTGAAACACACACCTTCAAAATGAGCCCCACCTTCCAACCCCATTGCTGCCTGAAGCTCCTCTATACAGCAGTTCTCGAGCCTCCAGGGAAGGGCCCTCGGTTAGGCTGTGGTGTCAGGACTGTCTGCCCTCCAGGGAGCAGCTCCCACATGGCTACTGGCTTCCAGTGGGACCTTGAGTCACAACCTTCTCTGAGGCGCTTTCTTCCACCTAGAAAGAGTTCTCAGCTTCAGATCATTTCCATTTTTACTTGAAACGATACGTAGGGAAACAAAGTGGAAATAAGGAAGGGGGCTCATCTACGCCAGACTCGGGCAGAGGCTCCCAAGCACAGTAGTTATGGGACTGGCCTGGGGGTCAGAGACTTCCCCACAGGTCCTGGCTTTGTGGGTCTCATTTATCCAGTGAGCCCCCAAAATGTATCTGTCCTGTGCCTTCTCACCATTTTTGCCATGCCTATGAGCCTCATGTATTCATTCTTACCTAATGCTTTATCTTATCTTTAAGTTGGCTCTCTTGCAAATAAGAAAACTTGTGTAACATAACAGGAAAACCAGGGTCACTTGCCACGTTGCCAGTAACTAAAAGATGGTGTTCTAGTGGAGGCTTCAAGACTCTTACCTATTCTCATGCCTTAAAAGGTAGATTAGTAAGGTTTGGATAGATGTTATCCTCTGGACCAAACTGATATTTTCTCCTTGAAAAAAAAATCTAAAGAATAGATGGAGGACCGAAAAGGAAATTTCTCTCTCTCTCTCTTTTTTTTTCCCCCACCAATTCAGTGTTATTAAACCTGAGGATCCCTTTAAAACATGTCTTGAACCACCGGCAGTAAGGGCCCATTGTTGGGGAAATGCTGAGATGTCCTCAAAGTAAGACTGTTTTCTCATCAAGAAGTAAGGCAGTAGGAGCAGAGGCCTCCAAATGGCCCTTCTGTTGCTGGAATAGATGTGACGGTGTCCAGGCAGGTCCGCTGAAAGCTTTCAGATGCCCATGGTATGCAATCGCCAAGCTTCTGGCAAATGTTTAGATTGTTCTGGGGGACTCCCTTGGGTAGATCCCAGCCAGCCTCAGGGCCGTGAAGATGCCATTGACACTAGTGAGTCAGGAAGCGTTCAGACACGGCCTGCCCTGCTGGACGGCGGCCACCGCACTGACCTCCTCTTTTTCATCCTTTATTCCCGCAGGCAGGAGGGAAGCACTACCACCCCACCTGCGCCAGATGTGTGCGCTGCCACCAGATGTTCACCGAGGGGGAGGAGATGTACCTCACAGGTAAGCACACCTGGCCCTCGGGGAGGTCCTCTCCGCTTATGACTGGAAAGGAGAGAGAGCCTCCTTCCGTCCCGGTCCTGTCTGTGCTGTTGGCTTGTCCTCAACTCTGTGATTAATTCGCCCCTCTCTGGGTGGTTCAGGAAAGTCGCCGGTGTGGCTAATGTGAAGTGACATGTAATCTGCCTTCCGTCCCTATGCGCCTCCCCCCGCTGCCCGGCTGGCCCGCTTCCCTGGCAGTTCCCTCTGAGCAGACTCCCCTGGCTCTGCCTCGAGGTGGGAGGTTGAGCTCCTTCAGGCCAAGGGGTCAGAGAACAGGAGGTTGACAGGGTTGCAGAGTGTCTGCACCGGCACAGCGCCTACGCTGCCTCCCTCTTCCATCCCTCCCTCCACATCTCAGAGCATCACACCCGGCCACTGCCTGGTCGCCCCTCTCAGGAAGGACCAAAAGGAATGCAAAGGAACCAAGAGTTGCCAAAAAGCTAATCAGAGCTGCTTTTCCTCTGCCATTTCCCAGGGTCCAGCCCTCTGTCCCCAGGAGTCCTACTCCAGTCTCCTCATTAGTCTCCAGGCACTGTTCAGTCCTGCTTCCTCTGCCCAGTCCCTCATTCTCAGGCATCAGTGTTCTCAGCAGAGCCCTGTTGAGGGGTCTTTGGGAGACCTCTGGGCCCACTAGTTAGATGCAAACACTTCAGCCTAGTATTTAAGACACTCTCAGTGAGGACTCCATCTGCCTTGAACAAACTCAACACTTCAGCTTGCCAGAGCCAACTGGCAACCATTCCTTCATCCATTCAAAAACTCCCAGATACCTACCAGCAGACTCTGAAGGGTCCACAGTGAGTTCCAACCCTATACCCAAGGCTCTGATGTCCACAGGGCAGGTGGACCATGGTCCGTAGTCACGCAGATCACTGTCAACTGTGATGAGCTGTACGGAGGGAAGGAGTGTGAACTGTGAGAGCACGTGATGGGGTGGGGAGGGGCGGCTGGGAGGGTCCCTGATGAGGGGCCAGGGTTCCCAGGAGGAGTGACTGTTAACTGGGCCAAGAGGGGAGGGATGGAATTAGCCAACCTGAGGGCATAGACTCTGCCGGCCTCTTGGTTGGCGGTGGGGGTGCGGGAGCAGGGGTAAAGAAATGGCAAGTGTGGGAGACCGAGAGGAGCCAGTGTGGCTGGGTGCATCAGGAGGTGAGAGACGAGGGCAGGACAGGCTGCTGCTGCTGCTGCGAAGTTGCTTCAGTCATGTCCGACTCTGTGCAACCCCATAGACAGCAGCCCACCAGGCTTCCCTGTCCCTGGGATTCTCCAGGAAAGAGTACTGGAGTGGGGTGCCGTTGCCTTCTCCACGGGACAGGCTAGGCTGGGCCTTCTGGCAGGGATGGTATTCACCCTCAAATGATGTCATGGTCCTGGTGCCTCCAAGTAGCCACTCTTCACTCACAGAGCTCCTACCGTTGTAAGCCAAGTTATAGGCATTGCCCACTTCTAAAGCCCCTGCAGATGTCCCAAACCCCCACCCAAGCTCACTAGTCACCCCCCCCAACCCCCTGAGCCTTCTGTTTGCACCTGGTCCCCTTCAGCCTGCATTGAGCCATTGGCCACCTCCATGAGAACCTTGCCTCTGACGTTGGCCCCTCAGCCCTGGCATTGACCCCCGTGCGCTCACTCGACTACTGATCACTGTTGGCTGAATTTCTGTGCTAGCCATCTGCAGATGTTTGAATAGTCTTGGGGAGGGCATTTCTCTGGGAGACACCTTCCTCCTGGTTTCCTTGCAAGGCAAATGGAAGGTCAGAAAGGCTATTATGAGGAGCATAGCTTCCTCTCAAGCTTGTTCAAGCCACACATGCCCACGCCAGGAGTTGCCTCAAGATGTAATGAATCCCCTTTGCCTAGAGCTGGTTTCTAAACCTCAGCACTGTTGACATATGGGGCCAGGTCATTCTTTGGTGTGGAGACTGCCCTGTGTATTTTAGGATGTTCAGTAGCGTCCCTGGCCTCTGCCCACTAAATGCATAATGTACATCTTCTTGTTGTGATAACCAAAAATATCTCAGACATTTCCCCAGGAGGCATAATCAACTGGGTTGAGAACCACTAGCCCAGAGCTATTCAGCAAAATCTCATACCATCTGCTAAGAAAGCTAAAACATGGTTTCCTGTGCTGGACTGGGCAAGGGGATCGTCTCTAAGATGCTTTGACCCTACAACCACTGACTTATATGTACAGTCATACGGGTGTTAGAGGTGAATAGACCCCAGGAGTCACTCTAGGCTACGAAGTAACAGTCCTCATTGTATAGAAGAGAAAAGTGAGCCCCAGAAAGAAGAAGAGATTCACATGAGAACTTGAGGATACAGGGGCAAAGGTGGGGAACCTGGCCTTATGACTTCCACCCCAGAGCTCTCCCCATCTTGCCTCCTGAGACCCAGGCCCTGACTGCTACTCAGGTCCCTGCAGAGACTAGGCTCCCTCTTTCCAGAAGCACTGGTCCCTCAGTGCCTGGGTCCCTAAGTGGTTCCTACTGCAGTACCCCGTGTTATGTGATGGGAAACCCATGTGAGTGCACACTGCATGGTGTCTTCATGGACCCCGAGAATCTAGACTTTGCACTTGGTTTGAAAGTTTCCTGTGTGGTATTCCCCTCCCCAGAGGATGAGGTGGTTGGATGGTATCACTGACTCAATGGACATGAGTTTGATCAAACTCCAGAAGATAGTGAAGGACAAGAAAGCCTGGCATGCTGCAGTCTAAGGGGTCGCAAAGAGTTGGACACAACTTAGCAACTGAACAACAACAAATTCCTCTCACCCTTCTCTGGTGAAGCCCTTTGCTAGTATTGAAACTGTCCTCATGTTCACATCATTGGAAATTAAGATCTCTCCCTTCCTGTCTGAATTCCCAATGCTGATATTTGCCCATTTGGTGCTTTGAATCCTGTCTCTGCTGTTTAGTAAGTTTTTGACCTCTTTAAAACTCTAAACCCTTATTTCCTAGACTGTAAAAGGAGGTAGTAACAGTCACTATAATATAGCGTATAGTAAGATCCCTGGACTTCCCTGGTGGCTCAATGGTAAAAAATCTGCCTGCCAACACAGGAGACGTGGGTTCGATCGTTGGGTCAGGAAGATCCCCTGGAGAAGGAAATGGCAACCCACTCCAGTATTCTTGCCTGGGAGAAACCATGGACAGAGGAGCCTGGCAGACTGCAGTGCATGGGGTCGCAAGAGTCGAACATGACTTAAGGACTAGACCACCACCACCAAGGTCCTGACATGAAGGAAGCTTTTAGTCCCCTCCTGCAGCAGATGCCTACTGAGCACCGCCTATGTATCCAATGCTGTTCTAACAACCAGAGGTGTGGCCGTAAGCAAGTCCCCTGCCCTCCTAGAGCTTACATCCTCTTGTTCCAGTATCTTCCAAGCCCTGCTTTAGACCAGAACTTCACAGATTGCTGAAAAAGTTAAGTGATGAAGTGAGTAGCTTTGTGATCAGGAGAGAGAGTGCACAAATGTCTCCAGGAGGTGGAGTTATTCTTGGTGATAAAGAAGGGTTTGTCACCCTCCTGCTTAATTATCCCCTTCCCTACTTCGAGTGGGAGTAATTGCAGGGCATTCATGGACCCGCCTCGAGGGATGCTGAGTGATCCTGGAATGAGGGGGTCCGGGCCATGCACTGCTGGAGTCCTGCTGACTTGGGCTATGGGCATCTCAGAGGTGGCAGCCACCAGGGGCTTCTGCTTCCACTGGGAACTGGGCTTGTGATAGCCTTGGACACCCTCCCTGGGCAGAGTACCAAGACTCAAAATGATCTTTCCCAGAAATGGCAAGAACAGTGTCCTCCCAGGCAGCACAGGAGTGGTGGGGACCAGTTCAGAAGACTCCTGGGTCCAGACATCAGCACTTCTGCTAAGGAGCTGGGACCTTGAGAACAACTCCCTTGTCTGAGGTCTCTTCCTTCACCTGTAAAATGAGGAAGTTGTCACTGTCTTTCATTCAAACATTCACACTGAGGTCATGCTTGTGCCAGGCTCTCTGTTACGTGCGGGGGGCCCAGAGATGAACGAGGCAGGGTGCTGGCTTCGGTGGTGGAGTTTACTATCAGGAGCGGGAGACTGACTTAATCAAACAGAAGTGCAAACATTCAGGGACAAGCTGGGATAAGACTGTGACGGGGAAGCCTGGAGATATCTGGAGTATGTTAACGGCTCCTCATCTAGTCTGGGAGGTCTGGTGAAGCTCTGCTGCTGAAGGGAACGTTCAAGCCCAGATCTTGATGTTGGGTAGGAGGTGGGAGGGTGCAGAGGGGAGGGAAGAGTGTGGAGGCAGAGAACAGCAGGTGCAAAGGCCCGAACGGGAGGAAGCTTTATGTGGTAGAGAAACCGAGGCAGGCCCCCTACCCCATGCACAGAGAGCAAGCGAGGGCCTCCAGAATACTAAAGGGCAGGGTGAATGTGAGGATGCTAAGTGCCCCATAAAACAGTGTGCACATAAGAGGGTGGGTTAGGAAGGCTGCAAAGCTTATAAACCCAGTCTTGTCGTCCCCCATGGCAGGACACACTATGTTACTGGCAACTGTGTTACTCAGGAGGACGTTTGGGTTAGTTTGCTTGTGTTTTAATTACTGTGTGATGGCTTTCTGATGGGCTCTAATTGGGAGAGGTCTGACATCTGTCTGGATAAGAACTTCTGGGGCCCCAGGAGACAAGAGCAAGTTTTCTTTCATTTGCTTCATGTTCTGTTGTGCATTCATCTTTTAAGTCTTTTGGTAAAGATGCCAGATTTCTAGTCTGTTTATTGTCCAAACCCTTCATTTGGGCTTCACCAAGAAATTAGGTCACCAGTTTTGTCCAGCAAAGTTTTGCCAAAATGCTGCGGGTTATGGGCAAAACTTATACAAATATCACAAAAGTTGCATGCAGTTGCTAGGTCAGTGGGAGTTTTTCTAAACCCAAAATGTGGCTCGGGAGATAGATTTTGCTCTTATTCTTGTACCTGTGCCCCAGAAAAAGGAAAGATGGGCCTTTTTCTCTCCTTCTGTCTACACTAAATGCTTTCCTTTTCTGAGGACCCGAGACAGAGAATAACACTAGAAACATAGGATTTCAGCAGTATGTTTTAAAATAGGTCTCTGCTATCATTTGTATGTTAAAGCACACCAGGCAGGAAATCACTTACAGACTCCTAGGACAAATCTTGCTGCTAAGGAAAAATACTGTAACAAATCGTAGGTCCTAACAATAATAAGAATAAATGCCATCAGCTGATATTTGCTGAGCACTTACTGTGTGCCAAGCACTTTTCTGAGTTTTAAATACAGTATCTCATTTTATCCTTAAAACCCTGTGAACTGAAAGCCATTCATATCTTCAATTCAGAGAACAAGGAAGTTTAGAAAAGTTACATCTCTGAGCCAAGGTTAGCTAGCTTGTCTTGCTTTGTTAGAGACGTTTTTTTCCACTTATTATCAGAATTCTTAACCTGTGGTTCACAGTTGGCCTTCTGAATTCAATAAACCCCCTGACATTGCTTGCCGGAGTTTGCTTATGGTTGGGTTTCTCTAAGGATAGTGTATGTGGCTTTTATCAATTTTTCAGAGCTGTTTATGGCTCAAAGTAAAGTGAAAAAAGCTTTAGTTCTGTTTTAAAGCAAATCCCAAACAGAGCCCTGAACGCTTTGGTAATTACACCATACACTTCTCTTGGAAAACCGACTCTATTTCAGATAACTTTTTTTTTTTTTTCCAGTTTAGATGATATAAGGTCCTGGTACGAGGAGGTGTGTCTTTCTGGCTCAGCTAGAGAAGCCTTTGATATTTAGCTGAGGCCTCATTTCCCCCTGACAAGTGCCTCATAAGAGGTGCCCTGAGCTCATAGATTGTTCAAGAGAGGGCTGCCCAGCGTGATGGATGGTGGAACACCAGCCCTCTGTCATCATCTCCACATCTCATCAAACCACACTTTAAAAAGCACTAATGAAACATTGGTTGCTATAATTTAGTCGTTTAGCAGTGTTATTTTGAATTGAATCTCTCTACTGACAGCTTAGGTTGTAGGAGTCATGCTTAAAAACTTTAAATCTTATGTTTCCCCAATCCTGCTACATAATTTTAGACTCTTCAAACATAGCCTAACTGTACTAAACTGATATTTCCTCAAGTCTGAGTCTTCGAAGCATATTTCATTTTAAATAGAGCACATTTTAATTTTTGATGAGCTGTAATTTTTTTTTAGATGTTTAGGGTTACCAAACATCTTGAATCATATAGAAAATAGTATAGCGTGGTAGTTTAAGAGTTGTACGTGTATAGTCTGTTTCCGACTTGCTCCTTGCACCACAAACTCCAGACGACGTGGCCATTTTCTCGCCAGTTACATGTCACATCAACTTCACCAGCCAATTTGTCCATGTTGGTCAGAATTAGGTCTAGAGTAGCAATTTCCCTGGTTGCTTCCTCTATTTTCTAGGAAACAAAATTGTCCGCTAGGGAAGTCAAGAACTTGTCAGATACTCGGGTTTTAGCTCAATGAGATGTTTTATTGGTGTGGACTTCTTAGGTGGCAGGAACTCAACTCGAATGACAGCAGGTAAAAGGGGACTGATGAGCTCGCAAAACTTGGGCGTGTCCAGGAGCAGCCCAGCTGGGTGGAGGGGTGCACGGGGGGGCAGCAGGTGGGTCTTCTCCCTGCTCCTTTGTGTGTGGCTTCCCCTGTGCAGATCCAGGCTGACTGCCTCCCTGTCGGGGGAAGGAGGGTGTGGCCAGCTCCTGGGCACCGTGGGAGCAGCGAGGCAGCATCTCCTGCCCGGTTCAGCAGAGAAGCCCCAAAGTGATGCCAAGGAGCCTAACCCTGGGCGCATGTGGACACTGGCAGGGAGGCAGCAATAGGTGAGCAGGGAAAACATCTAAGCTCCCCAAACTCCAGTTTCCCTCTCTTGAAACACTGATAACCACAGGCCCTATCTTACCAGGCCCTGGTGAGGATTAAATGAACAAATGCACAGAAAAGCCTTCCCATCAAACCTGCCACCACCAGCCCACCAGGCCAAGCTCATGGTAAATACCCAGTCACGTCAAAAGGGCCATTCCCCCGAGCCGTGACTAATAAATGCCGGCTGCTGTTAATATTATCGTCATTATCAATCCCTAGCATAGGGCTCAGCGTATGTTAGTGATCATTATTATTTTTTACTCAGTTACTATTATTGTAAAGTATGTAACATAAAGTCTGGCACAGGCGGCCTCTAAATACTATGTATAACAAGAATAATAAGACTACTTAGCACCTGACATTGACGAAGCACTCAGTGCACTTGAACTGCAGGGCTGTTACCACTGTTAGCATCCTGCGAATGACTAGGTGCCTCCCGGCTGCCCGTTCTCTTTTCCTTGTGCCGCCTGCTCTCCTCGGTGGTAACCAGCATCATGATGGCCAAGCACTTTCCTCCTTCAAACTTTGTATTAAGCTTCAGGCCTACTTGATCATGTCAGATCCAGGCAAACTGGTCTTTTCCACTTCTCCCCAGTGCCCTCATCCCTGGGCACCAGCCTGGCCTTCCAAAAAGTGTGCTGGCCGCCAAGCCAGGCTTCTACTCAGTGACTGCACCCACCCAACCACCCTCTGCTTGCCGCCTGCCCCTCGCCCAGCCAGGCCCCAGCTCTGGGAGGAGGAGAGAAAACACCACCCACCCCCTGCAGGTCTCCCCACTACTCCCTTCCCCTCACCCTAACTAGATCCTGGCCAACGGGGTTTGACAAAAAATAACAGCAGCAACTGACACTTACATGGTGCCTGCTCTTGGCGGACACTGTTCTCAATGTTCTACACGTATTAACGCGTTAATTCATACAGTAGATGTATAAGGCGGGTACTATAACCATCTCTATGTTCTAGATGGGGAAACTGAGGCAAGGAGTGGTCACCGACCTGCTCTAGGCAATGAAACTAGTAGATGTCATAACCAGGATTGAACCTTTGAAGAATATTACATTAAATAATGTGTAAACTGCCTCATATATGGTGAAGATTTCCCAGTGGCCAAGATTATAACGATGATACTGTTGTTACTGGGCTTCCCTGGTGGCTCAGACGGTAAAGAGTCCGCCTGCAGTGCAGGAGACCTGGGTTCGACCCCTGGGTCGGGAAGATCCTCTGGAGAAGGGAAGGGCAACCCACTCCAGTATTCTTGCCTGGGAAATCCCACAGAGAAGCACCTGGTGCGCTACAGTAGCAGAGAGTCACAAACAGTCCAACATGACTGAGGAACTTTCACTCACTCACTCAGTTGTTATTACTACATGTCAAATTCAGCAGAAGGGCTGGCTCACTGTTCTCTTGCTAAGACTAGAGCCCTTAGGAACAAGTGAACAGTGTCCTTTGGTCTACAGAAGCGTCCCCTAGTGGTGGAGTGGGGAATTTTTTTTAAGTTGAGGTAGTATTCACAGACATGAAATTACCAGTTTTAGAGTGAGCACCTTAGTAGCTTTTGGTGCATCCACAATGCTGTGCAACCACTGCTTCAATCTAGTTCCAAAATATTGTCATCACCCCAAAAAGAAACCCACAGCCATTAAGCAGCTACTCTCTATTTCCCCTCCTCTGAGCCCTGGCAGCTAGCAGTTTGCTGTCTTTGCATGGCATATTTGGGGTATTTCATATAAATGTGGCCTTTTGTGTCTGCCTCATTTCACTTCAGTTCAGTTCAGTCGCTCAGTCGTGTCCGACTCTTTGCAACTTCTTTCACTCAGCATAATGTTTTCCAGGCTCATCTACACTGTACCATGCATCAGTGCCTCCTTCCTTTTTACAGCTGAATAATATTCCATTTTATGGATATGCCACACTTGTTTATCTGAGTGGGGATTTTCAAGGAGCCTTCCCAACGTCCTGCTGCTGCTGCTAAGTCGCTTCAGTCGTGTCCGACTCTGTGCGACCCCATAGACGGCAGCCCATCAGGCCCCACCGTCCCTGGGATTCTCCAGGCAAGAACACTGGAGTGGGTTGCCATTTCCTTCTCCAATGCATGAAAGTGAAAAGTGAAAGTGAAGTCACTCAGTCATGTCCAACTCTTAGCGACCCCATGGACTGCAGCCTACCAGGCTCCTCTGTCCATGGGGTTGTCCAGGCAAGAGTACTGGAGTGGGGTGCCATTGCCTTCTTCCAACGTCCTAGCAAGGCTGTTTCACAGAAATAGTGTTTCTAACATAAAGGTGGAACTCAGAAACCTCACTTGTTACAATCCAGAGAAGTCCAGAGAAGGAACCTAACACTCTGGCTGGGATCAGGGGCTGAAATCTCAAATGCCTGCTTAAATGAGTGAGAAGGGCAGGGAGGCAGACAGCAGGGAGCGTCCCTGGCCTCCTGCAGGGTTTAAGAGCATTCATATGCAAAAATACTTTAAAATAAAAACACTGTGTTTGCCAAACAGAACCTTCAGGTGGGCCAGTTTCGGTCCCTGCTGCATCTATAAGCCTGGCTGGGCTTCCGGAAAAGACTGCGGCACCAGCTCCAGCTTTGGGTTTTATAAATCTCCACTAATGGAAAAAAAAAAAAAAGAAAGATGTTGGCAAATTGAATTTACAGGTCTGGCAGAGATGTGGGTGGGTCCCCAAACCTTAAATAAGCCAAAATGTTACAGGGGTGAGGTGTGTTGTAACCAGAGAGGTAAAACTGAATGCTGACTCTGCTCGGGATTCAGAACAGCCTTAATGCTCAGCTGAGGGACAGTTTCAGAGATTTAGATTTCTGACTCTGAGTCAGCTGGATCATAAATAGCTAATCTTTCACTTCCCTAACACTTGCAGAATCTGGAATTGTGGATGATAGTCTCAGAGGATGAGAGAGTGACTCGTGAAATCACTAGTCTAACTAACAGTGTGGAAGTCTTGCCAGTTAGGAGTTGTGTCATGTCACAGGGGTTTCTTTACCCCCATGACATTCCAGGGGAACAAACTTGAAGTATTAACTGGTAGTTAGCCTTGTGGTTCTCCAATTTAGAATCAAAAATTACCTGCTGCTGCTGCTGCTGCTAAGTCACTTCAGTCATGTCCGACTCTGCGACCCCAGAGATGGCAGCCCACCCCTGTCCCTGGGATTCTCCAGGCAAGAATACTGGAGTGGGTTGCCATGTCCTTCTCCAATGCATGAAAGTGAAAAGTGAAAGTGAAGTCGCTCAGTCGTGTCCAACTCTTAGCGACCCCGTGGACTGCAGCCTACCAGGCTCCTCCGTCCATAGGATTTTCCAGGCAATAGTACTGGACTGGGTTGCCATTGCCTTCTCCTAGGGAGCATGTTAAAACTGCAGATTCCCAGGCCCCTCTCTAGAAAATTGACTTCAGGAACTCTTGGCGGCGGGGCAGGAGTGGTCAGGATTCTGTATTTCACCAGGCTGGTGGACAGGTGGTCCACGGGAATAAGTCCTAGTCTGCTAAATCTCACAGACACTCAATCTGGAATTGCAGCTGTCCTGTCATAGTTTAGACTATGCCAGTTGTCCAGATCTCTGAGTCCAGTTCAGAGAATTCAACTGCCTAAAATCAAGTATCGTGTTTCTTTGGTTTCTTCATTCATTCAGTATTTATTAAGAATCTGTGATCCCTTCAGGTTTGTCCGTAGATAAAACAAATGTGGATCCTGCTCCTTGCAGAACCTACATTCTGATCCAGATTATTGAATGGGGCAATTTTTTTTTTTTTTTTTTTTCTGTATAGAGGTGCCTGTTAAATTGGAAGCAGAATCTCTAAGGGTTTGGAGAGATAATAAACATCTATTAGGATAACTACCACATGATGTGTATCCTCAAAAATGTCCCTGCTGAGCAACTATACACCCAATGTGTGCTTGAATACTGCCAGGGACAGGAGGCTCACTCTCTGAGTGAACCTGTTCAGTCTTTAAAGGTTAAATTTTCCTTCCCTGAAACATCTGCCCTTAATACTTTTTTTTTTCAATTTTGGAAAGTCTTTTAATTCATTTTTATGCAATTTTGAAAGGCTATTTTCCATTTACAGTTGTTATGAAATATTGTCTACATTCCCTGTGTCGTACAATACAACCTTGATCCAGTCTTATATCCAGTACCTTGTACCTCCCACTCCCCTGCCCTTAATCCTTGTTCTGCTTTGTAAGACTCACTGAGCAAGTTAATCTCTCTTCCCCTGGAGAGGCATTGAAATATTCAAAAGTCCTTTCCTCCTTTCTGTTATGTCTCCTNCCTTGATCCAGTCTTATATCCAGTACCTTGTACCTCCCACTCCCCTGCCCTTAATCCTTGTTCTGCTTTGTAAGACTCACTGAGCAAGTTAATCTCTCTTCCCCTGGAGAGGCATTGAAATATTCAAAAGTCCTTTCCTCCTTTCTGTTATGTCTCCTTCATGGAGAAGGCCCTGCTTTAAGGCCTGATTTTGGGTCTCCTCCCCATCATGGTCACCATTATCCTGTGGGCACATATCAGTCTGTCTCTCTTTTTTAAAAAAATACAAAGATAGGCGCCAGCCAGTCATTCATTCATCTGTATCAGGTACTATTTTAGGAAGAAAGCTATTGACTGATGACATATACAGACCATAATCTCACAGAGGTCTTTATGAACAAATCATCTTTTCTTACCTTCATTTATCTAAGTTTGCTACTAACTCCAACAAATCCCTTCTGTTTATTTATATTCAGTTCAGTCACTCAGTCGTGTCCGACTCTTTGTGACCCCATGAATCACAGCACGCCAGGCCTCCCTGTCCATCACCAACTCCCGGAGTTCACTCAGACTCACGTCCATCGAGTCAGTGATGCCATCCAGCCATCTCATCCTCTGTCGTCCCCTTCTCCTCCTGCCCCCAATCCCTCCCAGCATCAGAGTCTTTTCCAGTGAGTCAACTCTTCGCATGAGGTGGCCAAAGTACTGGAGTTTCAGCTTCAGCATCATTCCCTCCAAAGAAATCCCAGGGCCGATCTCCTTCAGAATGGACTGGTTGGATCTCCTTGCAGTCCAAGGGACTCTCAAGAGTCTTCCCCAACACCACAGTTCAAAAGCATCAATTCTTCGGCGCTCAGCCTTCTTTACAGTCCAACCCAGTCTTGGTTGTGATATGTGGTATTTAGTTCCCTGACCAGGGATCAAACCCGGGCCCCTACATTGGGAGCACAGAGTCTCCCTGGACCACCAAGGAAGTCCCCTTTCCCTCTTTAATTTAAATGATATACTGCCAAAACCCAAACTTCTGATTTTTAAAAATTTCAAAAAGTTTTTAATTTTTAAAGATTATAACTATTTAATTACAGTTTATTTCTTCCTTCTGATCCCTCCTTCCCCCTTCACACACACACACTACTTATGAAAATCTGCTTTCCTGTATGCAGAATGCTGAAGCCAATTGTGGCTCGGCCTTGTTTCAGAACAGATATGTCTGTGGCCTGGAGAGATCATCTAGTCTGGCCTGTTCCCTCTGCGCTTCATTTCCCGCCATGAGAATCTCCGTCTGACCCTTTACCTTCCCTGTGCCTCTCTCACTTAATCTTATGACCTTCTGAGACATCTGTGTCCCCCTCATCCGTTTCCTACAATGACCTGTAACATGTGCTTCCTGCCAGAGCCACTGCAATAAACAACCCCTGGTGGATTCAGAGGCAACTCAGAGAGGACCCGGAAATGCTCTCTCTAATTATTCCCAAAGCTGGGGTCCCCACCCATCACTCGGTAGTGGACACACCCTGAGATCCCTGGCTCCAGCTGCAGACCCAGGGTCCCCCTACTGGGTTCCGAGAGCCATTGCACTTTTCACTGGGAGGCAATACACTCACGCAGAACCAATTAGCATCAGCAAGCAAACAGCTGCACACATCAGCAAACAGGAATCAGACCCCTATCCCTCAAGTGACAAAACTGGCCCTGGCATTCAAATTTTTGAGATGAAAATAACGTCTCAGACCCTCCAAAGCCCACCTCACTGTTACTCAGGTGAAGAAACTGGGATGGAGCAGAGGCCAGAAGGGCTGCTAACTTCGGGCCCCTCCTGTCTCCACCTCACTGTTCAACCTTACACTACCCTCTGTCACTTACTCAGTATCCAGCCCTAGTGGTTCCAGGCAACAAACTGTAATGGAAAAGATATTCTAAAAACAAAGTCAGACAAACAAATGCCATCTGGGAGCTCAGGAATCTAGCCATTTGCTGGCTCCTTTCCTTTTAGGGTTGATTACAGGAACAGTGGCACCAGAGGGATAACATGTTCCTATTTTTCCTTCTAATCCAGGACACCTGTCCTTTCTTTGGGGAATGTGTGATATTTGGGGCTTCTTCTCAACACATGACTGGCCACCTGTTGCTCATGCCTTTCCAAATAGGCCTGTCCGGTCGGGGCCTGGCCAACTGGACCCCCCTACACAAGAAAACATGGGCAGCCAAATATACTAAATTTGAGGTGTCTGAAGTCTCTTAGGATTTAGCAGGTCAAGACTGTGCTCTGAAGCAGAATATGCATCATGACACCTCCTCCCCTTGAATGTGATAGCTCTGGTAGACTGTGCTAAGTCTCTGAAGAGAGAGGAAGGCTGGAGTTCATACAGGCTGTCCCTTTATTTCACCTCCACTGCCATTCATTCATTCAACAAATATTTATCGACCACCTGCTATGTGTCACTCGCTGCCAATCGTCCACTCATCTCATCACCCCACAAACATGTACAGAGCCTCTGCTGAGAGCAAAGCGCCATGCTGCATGCTGTGGGAGACCCAGTAATGAAGTAAGCTCAGCTCCCACCCACAAGGATCTCTTAATTTAGTTGGGGTGATAAATCCACGAGCTACTGTGTTTTAAGGCCATATGTGCTGGGAATGATACAGAGAATGATGGATCACAGAGGAGAGCCAAGGCACTCGCAGCTGGCAGGTAAGAAGGTTCACAGGATGTCATATGAGATGTGGACCTTGGGGAAGGGCAGGGTGTGGTCAGGCAGAGAGTGTGTGGGTGGCTGGAGCGATCTTGCAGCTGAGATCCAGGAAAACCAAGGGGTCCTCCTGGCTGCTGACGGGCACATGTGCTGACAGGGGAGGAAATGGAGGTGGGCATGGGGAGAAACCCAGGATTCTGGTGGGTGTGAAAGGTCTGAAATTTTTATTATTTTCCTGGTCCCTTAGGTTCTGAGGTCTGGCACCCCATCTGCAAGCAGGCAGCCCGGGCAGAGAAGAAGTTAAAGGTAAGCAAAGGTGGCGATGATACCAAACCAGACTTCTAGTCCCAGGATGGAGGCACTGCGCTTTGCTAGAGAATCACGCCTGAGTGTGCACACTTTCAAATGTGTGCCTGTATCCTTGGATTTCCTTATCAGTAACATCCACCTCATGGAGGTTTTGAAGGGATTGAGACATTGGATGTGAGAGCACTTTGAAAACTGTAAAGCACTGTATGAATATGAGTTTTTCATGTTTCTGGGGCGAGGCTACACCCTTCTCATTACTTGCCAGGATGGTGGCCTCTATGAGGAACAGATGCCATGGTTTTTCCCCAGCCTAAGGTCATTCATTAATAATAATGGTTAAAATTGTCACAGAAGTTGACAGTTTGCATTCACAGCCACCCTCTGCTTTGTTTTAACACCGCAGGGCAGATGGGTAAGGAATTGTATCTTTACTTTGCTGTGAGAAAACCAGGGCCTTAAAGAGGGTGGTGACTGTCCCCCAGTGGTGCAGCCAGGCAGGAGCACAGCCGGCCTCCCCAGACACATGCTGGAGCAGCTGAGGTCCTGTGTCCCTCTGAATGACCGTGTGCTGACAAGTACCAGGAAGGCCATGAATCTGGGTTCTTGATCCTAGGACGGCAGGAGGGGTGGGGCATGGCTCCCAAGTCCTTGATGCTGGGGGGGTGTGTGTTGGGGGCCCCCGATGACCTCTAAAGTGTCTCTCCACCCTGATCCCCCGGTATTAACTTGGCTGTTGGGACGCTATGAAAGTTACCTGCTAGAATTTCAACTCAAAACGCATGTGTACAGTTTCTGACCAGCTGGTTAAACTATATCCTTTGCCATCTCGTCTGTTCGTTTGTGAAAGAGCTGGTTTATTGATGCAAATTTTTTTGAGCTGTGAGTTTTTTCCCCAATTTCTTCCAAGGCCTCTCCTTTTTAAGGTGTAAGAAGACATAATTGTCCTTTTCTTCCACAATTTCCTTCTCTTTGTTGGCACTTCTCAAATTTCAGTTACCTGTCTACAAACGTGATGCTTTTTGCTGTATCTCTGTACCATTTATATCATCATGTACTTCTTTTTTTTTGTTTAGTTAATCAAACTTATTTTAAAATGAGACTTTGTATCACCCAGTGGAAAATCAGTATTGCTTTCTATAAATAGGCAACCCTAAAATAAATTCATTGAAAATGAAATATTTTGGAAGAATAACTCTAGAAATTTTAGCTAATCATATTGCCTGTACTTTCTTTTTTCTAAAAAAGAAAGGTGGGGGAGAGGGTTGGGGAACAGAATTAGCAATTGTTATTGAAATGTATTAGGACCAAATTAAGATTTCTTCCTTAATCTAACCAAGAGGATTGAAATAGAATTTTACATTTTATTCTCTCACTCTGTGGCTCAGTATTATCAAATTTTTTCCTAAATTCATCTCCCCAGAGACACACTGGTCCATGATCGATGTTTGGGAAGCAGTGCTGTGTAGTCCAACTTAGAATGCTTTACGGGCCTCCCTAGTGGCTTTAACTTGTAGGATGAAAGATCCTGAAGGGAATGTAGCAGTCCTTAAGGCCCTAATTGCACAGATCAGGGACTCGAGATGCCTAAAATCACAGTCTACCAGTGAACCTTGATTTCCAATTTGTTTACTATTTAACCGTGCTTGCTACCACTCTCTTAAGCACACCAAAGATGAACACAGTGCTTTTCTGTTAAGGGAGCCATTAATCCATCATTGCCGTTGTTCAGAGAAAGATTTTTTAAGTTTCTCACTTAGACTGATGTCATTTTGCAATGGGTACACTATAAAAAGAATCAGCATATTGTGCAAATTACGTGGCATTTAACCTACCTTTCCATTTTGTATAAACAAACTGCTAAAGAGTGAGGCTAACCAGTTTTATCCATTTAAAGTAAATACATTATTGACTGGGATAAGCCAAAATGACAAGTTTGTATGAGCAATTATTCTTGCCTGGAGAATTCCATGGACAGAGGAGCCTGGTGGGCTCCAGTCCATGGGATCGGAAAAAGTCGGACACAACTGAGCGACTCTCACTACTATCTAACAGGCCAGTTAAAAGTACTTGAAAAACAAATTCTGTCCAACTGTGTAAGGTCCTGTGCATTTCCGCTTTCATTCACAGTCAGACATTGATTTAAAAGCCAGACTATAAAGAGGCAGTACAGAAAGAGCTAGGGAGTGCTTTTAGCAGTGTTACTAATGTGTCCCAAAGAACTACACCCCATCTCCCCGCCCCACCAAGCGGCAGGCGCAGCCTCTCACCCTCTGCCTTCCTCTCTCCCACAGCATCGGCGGACATCTGAAACTTCCATCTCACCCCCTGGCTCTAGCATCGGGTCACCCAACCGAGTCATCTGCGTATGTATCACTTGGCAGCCACTAACCCATTTTCTTCCCCGGGGCCTAGTAACTAAAGAGTTTCTGCATGTGTGCTCAATCACTAAGTCATGTCCAACTCTTTGCGACCCCATGGACTGTAGCCCGCCAGGCTCCTCTGTCCATGAAATTCTTCAGGCAAGAATACTGGAGTGGGTTGCCATGCCCTCCTCCAGGGGATCTTCTTGACCCAAGGATCGAACCCATGTCTCCTGCATTGCAGGCAGATTCTTTACTGCTGAGTCTCAGGGGAAGCCCCAAAGAGTCTCTAAAGACAGGCAAGGTTGGCAGTCAGGTTTCCATCCATCTGGTATCTCGTGTGTGCCTGTCCTGTGTCAGGCTCTGTGCTAGGTCCTGAGGATGCAGCAGGGCACAGGGACAACATGGGTCCTGCTCTTGTGGAGCCCGCAGCCTCGTAATAGTTACAGGGATCATATTCAGTTCACAAGGAGCTCTGAAACCAATGTGATATGCCTCTTTCCCAGGACTCACTGGGACCAGGGCAAGAAGAAAACTTGGATCACAGTGGTATTCAGAGTAGGTCTTGGGTGGGATGTTGTGGAGATGATGGTGTGTGGTAAAGAGGCAGACAGGAGGAAGAAGCCATAGGAATCTGGAAACATGGCTGTAAAGGGTCTGCAAACATAAAGAGCTTTCTGATCATGTGAGGAGTCCAGCGGTGAAGTAAACTGCATGCCTGAGTCTGAGTTCCCAGCCCCAGAGGCTTCGAACACAGAGAGGCCCCTCATTTGCAGGGATGTGGCAGAAAGGAAAGGGTTGAGTTAGATGACCTCACAGGCCCCTTGGATGTGTAATGTATTCATTCATTCATTAAGCAGATAGGTACTCAGTGTCCCCTCTGGCCTAAGTGCTGGGCTCTGGTGAACTGCATTCACCTGCTGCCTGTCCTCGTAACATTGACCCCATAATTCCACAGCTAATCAGATGGCACTCTAATAAGTGCTCATAAGAAAACGATGCTGCAGATGAACAGAGGTACCTGACAGCCTAGGATCATTTGGGAGAAGACTCCTGAGAAAGAAACAGTTAGCTCAGGCCTGAGAACTAAATGGAAGTGAGGTCACAGAAGTGGGGGTGGGCCGAGCCAGAGCGGACTGCAGTCAGTAGCCATGGGGCCCAACAGTCAGCAGACCCCAGATTCCAGAGCCCTGCAGCCTTCCTCAGATCAAAGGGCCATGAAGACCAGAAATGAGGGAAGTAGTCTAGAGCAGGAAACCCACTCCTCATAAGAAGCTCTAGAGACAGCCAGCAGCCCACCATTGCTTCATCATCATTTCATTCCAGACCCCCATTGTCTCCTCCTTGATCTCTGGATAAAGTCTGTTGACGAGACTATTTCCTCTCCTTTCGTCCTCTTTTCAAATGAAAAAGAGATGGGAGTTACCACTGACTGCAACTTCAATATGGGTCAATATAGCCATATGGCTCCCACAAAAGACAAGCGCCTTTGATCACAGGCTGTCCTCATTGGAGATTCCGGTCCAGAACAAGAGAGCTAATAGTCCCCCTGGTGCTGTGAATGGGGTCAGACCAAAGCAGGATTAATGAGCTTAGTTTCAGGGCTTACAGGGTGAGAAGGTCGCTGCCAAAAAAAAACGAGCATGTCTCTAGAAGAGTGTTACCGGGTTATGGGAGCTCAGACACACACAGGGACACAGAATGCCAGTGGCCCCTGGCCGTCCCCTCCCTGGGGAGCCCCTGAACTTCTTGATGTAAGTTAGGCCCTGATGACGTTCTCCCTGGGGTTCAAAGAGTTCCCCCTTGGAGAAGCAGCCCCACTCCAGATGAACAGCAGGAGCTGGGGGCACCCGCCATGGTGTCCTCCAAATGGGGGCTTCTCTGCGGAGACTAGTCGCCGCTGGCAGCCCAGCACCGGCCTGCGTGTCTCCCCTCCTGTGTTCCCCTGCTCTCACCTCCACCTGCTCTGGGAAGTGACTGCTCTTGTCATGTGAGCCTTGTTTTAAGTCAGACCATTGCAAGCATGGTTTCCAAATTCAAGGAAGAATCCATCCAGCCATTTCTAGGGCATTTCGTAATAGGCGGAAAGATCAAGTATTGGCTTCATGTTCATAAATATGGAGGTTTGGTATTAGGATGATCCATGAACCTGGAGGGGCAGGTTCTTTCAAACTATGCTCCACTACCCACTGACTGCTAGAATCATCCCCAGCCCAATGTGTTCTCTTTCTTCCTTCCTTCCTGCTAATTATGTTAGGATGTCTCTGATATTGACAAGTCTGTAAGATGCCAAGAGCTCTCAAGGTCAAGATCTAGCATCCCAGGACAAAAGGCAGCAGTTAATTCAGCAAGTGGAGTCTCCTGATAAGGTTCTCTTACCCACAAATTCCCAGATTGGTTCAGACGTGGGCATCTGACTGGGCAGGATCTAGCAGAAATGAGATGGCACGGTTCAAGGGGTGTGAGTGTGAAGGGAACATGCGCAGAAGCATGGGTAGGGCCAGGGCACCCATGAGACCTACTGTGGCGAAGGGTGTTGCCACCCCAGGCCTGAAGGGAAGGACTGGCCAGGCTGGAGCTGTGTCCACTAAGGGCGGGCAGGGCCATGCAAGGAGACACAGACACAGCCCCTCTCTCCACTCAGTGCCAACCTGCGGGCGCCCCCTGTTGACCAAACCCAGCTGACAACCAGAGCGCCTGTAACACAGTCCGTGGGACCTCAGAGCAGGGCCAGGAGGAGTGGGCTGTGGGTCTCAGTTGAGCAGACAATGAACAGCACAGTGCCAAAACAGCAGCGGGATGGGATGGGGATGGAGGAGTGGAAGGGCCTTGGGAAGTGTTTAAAATATCAACAGTCCTAAGGTCTTTATGAAAGTTGCTGTCTCTGTGGCAGTCTTGACTCTTGAGACTTCCGCCCCCCAGGCACTGGGAGAATATTGTAGAATAATACAGTCTCCCTGGATTCTCTCTTAATCTACCTCACCTCGGGACCTTGTAAGCCACAGTGGTTTCAGGAGACAGATTGACCATGGTGGAAACCGGGACCAGAACCGGGGGATGGCTGGAGGACGCAGACACAGAAAGGACACAGCGTCGGGCGCCGTCCCCAGCGGCGGAAGCTGTCCCTCACCCCTCGCGCTTCCAGAGGGCTGCACTCAGGCCAAGTCTGGTGGTCGACAGAGGCTCGCTTCAGTTCAGTGCAAGGAGCAGCTCTCTGAAGCACTCTGAAGCTCTCTGAAGCTCTCCGCAGCAACCTCACCCTCCCAGGAGCCAGGAGAGGCCAGTGGAGGGGGCAGGCTCCCAGGCTAGACTGCCTGGGCGTGAATTCTAGTACTGCTACTTATTAGCTAGGTCACGTTGGACAAGTTCGTTGATTTCTCTGTGCCTGTTTCCTTATGCAAAAATGAGGGTAATATTAGTATGTACTATTAGAGCTGGGAGTTCTATTAACTCAGTTAATCCATAGAAGGGACTTAGGATGCAGTCTGGCTTATTATAAATGGTCATCACATGTTCACTGGTGTTTTACTGTCGTGATTAATTCAGTCTTTACATCTTCAGCAGCATCTTCAAGGATGCCCTCACTGTGTGGGCTTGCAAGCCTGGATTCAGCTCTACTGGCTAAGTGGTGCAAGTTAGAGGATCTTTGGGGCTATAATTAATTTCCTCATCTGGAGAATAGGAATAATATTTTATTTAATTTTTATGTTATATTGGAGAATAGTTGATTTACAATATTGTGTTTCAGGTGTACAGCAAAGTTACTCAGCTGTACATATACGCATATCCATTCTTTTTCAGATTCTTTTCCCATTACAGAATATTGAGTTCCCTGTGCTATATAGTAGGTCCCTGTGGACTATTCATTCCATATATACTAGTGAGTATCTGTCAGTCCCGAACTCGCAGTCTGTCCCTCCCCTCCACCGTGACAACCGTAAGTCTGCTTTCGAAGTCTGTGAGTCTGCTGCGTTCATTTGTATCCTTTTTCTAGGTTCCACATCTAGGTGATATCGTGTGGTATTTGTCTTTCTCTGTCTGCCTTAGTTCACTTAGTATGACAGTCTCCAGGTTTGTCCATGGTGCTGTAAATGATACTATTTCCCTCTCCCTGTGGCTGAGATTCCATTGTGTGTGTCCCTTCCTCTGCTGATGGACACTTGGGTTGCCTCCATGTCTTGACTATTGTAAATGGTGCTGTAGTGAACATCGGGCTGCATCTATCTTTTTGAAATACGGTTTTCTGTGGATATATGCTCAGGAATGAGATTGCTAGATCATATGGTAACTCTCTTCCTATACTATTCTCTGTAGTGGTTATACCAATTCACATTCCCACCAACAATGTAGGAGGGTTCCCTTTTCTCCACACTCCCTGCAGAAATGACTGGCTGTAGACATTTTGATGATGGCTACTTGACTGGTGTGCGGTGATATCTCATTGTAGTTTTAATTTGCGTTTTTCATAATTGGCGATGCTGAGCACCTTCTCATGTGCCTCTTGGCCATCTGTGTGTCGTCTTTGGAGAAATGTCTACTTAGATTTTTTGCCTATTTATTGATTGAATTGTTTTTTGTTTTCTTTGATATTCAGCTATATGAGCTGTTTGTGTATTTTGGAGATTAATCCCTTATTGGTCACTTCATTTGCAAATATTTTCTCCCATTCTGTGGGTTATCGTTTTATTTGATTTCCCTTTGCTGTGCAAAAATTTTTAAGTTTAATTAGATTCCATTTGTTTACTTTTGCTCTTATTTTCATTATTCTATGAGGTAGATCCAAAAAGATATGGCTGTGATTTATGTTAGAGTATTTTGCCTGTTTTCCTTTAAGAGTTTTATATTATCTGGTCTCAAGTTTAGGTTTTTACTCCATTTTGAGTTTATGTATGATGTTGGGCCTCCCTGGTGCTCAGTGGTAAAGAATCCACCTGCCAATGCAGGAGTCACAGTTTGATCCCTGGATCAGGAAGACCCCCTCGAGAAGGAAATGGCAACTCATGGGACTTCCTTGCCTAGGAAATGCCATGGATAGAGGAGCCTGGTGGGGTACACTCCTTGGGGTCACAAAGAGTTGGACTTAGTGACTAAACAGCAACAACAATATATGATGTTAAAGAATGTTCTAATTTCATGCTTTTACATGTAGATGTCCAGTTTCCCCAACACCACTTGTTGAAGAGACTTTTTCTCCATAGTATATTCTTGTCTCTTTTGTGGTAGATTAATTGACCATTGGTGCATGGGTTTATTTCTGGCATTTCTGTCCTGTTCCATTGATATATTTCTGGTTTTGTGCCAGTACCAAACTGTTTTGATTACTGTAGCTTTGTAGTATAGTCTGAAGCCAGAGAGCCTGATTCCTCCAGGTTTGTTTTTCTTCCTCAGGATTGTTTTGGTTATTCAGGGTCTTTTGTGTTTTCATACAAGTTTAAAATTTTTTTATTCTAAAAAATAGGAACAGAGTTGACCCTTCTTTCACAGAAATGACCTAACATTTAGAAAAGGTCATTCCTGTACAGCACAGGATAGCACACACATGTGCTCAGTGACCATCAGCCCGGGTGGAATGAATGACCTGTCTTATTTTCACATTTTCTGAGTCTGCCATCTTAACTGAAGAGGCTCATTCCCTCTGTGCCTGGCTTTTATTTCCACTCTCCTTTCCCGTTTATCTTTCTGCTTCTTTCCTGTCCATTTCCCTCTTCCTCAGGCTAAAGTGGATAACGAGATCCTTAATTACANACACACATGTGCTCAGTGACCATCAGCCCGGGTGGAATGAATGACCTGTCTTATTTTCACATTTTCTGAGTCTGCCATCTTAACTGAAGAGGCTCATTCCCTCTGTGCCTGGCTTTTATTTCCACTCTCCTTTCCCGTTTATCTTTCTGCTTCTTTCCTGTCCATTTCCCTCTTCCTCAGGCTAAAGTGGATAACGAGATCCTTAATTACAAAGACCTGGCAGCTCTCCCCAAGGTTAAGTCAATCTACGAGGTACAACGCCCTGACCTCATTTCCTACGAGCCTCATTCCAGATACACGTCTGACGAGATGCTGGAGAGATGTGGCTATGGAGAGGTACGGGGTCTCGCCCTCTCTCTGGGGCCGGTGGAGGAGAGGAGAGCCCACGGGGTCCCCAGGCCCCTCAATTACAGAGACTGAGGCCTCCATAGTGGTGGCCTCCAGACTCTTACAAACAGGTTTTTGTAGTCAACACTTAAAAATCAAGCCATTTCATCCAAAATCTGGCTTTTCTTGAAAAATCAGAGCTGGCAACACTACCCCAGTATTTCCACCACCTGGAGATGGGGAGCAGCACCCTCTGTAGGCGGGACACCGGCTCCCCAATTCTCTCTGATCCCCACTACACCCTGAGAACCCCAACATTAAAGCCAAGAACCTGTGACCACTTATTGTTTGAGCTGTTTTTCCTCTTACCGTGGAGAGGTTTTATACACAGCCTCCAGCTCTCATCACCAGCCAGTCTCAGAGGCCAGTGAAGTTTATAAACCCTGGTTAGGTAGGTTCTCTGGGTGTTGCCCCTGGCCTGTGCTCAGGGCAAGAGACACTCTTATAAAAAGGCAGCATCGGAAGGGTTTTGAAATAACTAAATGGCTGCTGGACAAGAGAAAGCATTCTCTGGGGCAGGCAGTGGTCCTACTACCAGAGGTCCTGGCAGCAGACATCCCAGGAGGTGTCCAACCCATCCCAGGCTGCTGCGCTGGGATCATCTGGCACTTTAGAAGGGGCCCTGGCCTTGTCCCCACTTCGCTGCTGACCCCTTCCTCTCTTAAGGAGGATGAGGTTTCATTTGGTTTAAGAGCCCAGTGCTGAGATTCTCTGAGTTCTGGCCTCTGAAATGGACCAGTAAAAGGAAACCAAGCATTTGGTAGAGGCTGAGTATGCTGAAGCCAGAGATGGCAAACGGGGCCACAGGCCAGCGCCAGATTTGTTTTGTTTCACTCACAGAGTGTCTTTTTAAAATGTAAATTAGTTATCAACATTTAGACATTAGGAGATTTCATATAGGTGTCTGCTCTTCTGTCATGTCTTGGAAATAAGAAACTGTGTTAACATGGGGCTGGCCTGGGTGCCCTGGAGCTGAGCGCCATCCCCTCTGTGGGCGATGCCTTCCATCCCTGGCTTCCTGCTCCCTGCCCACCAGCCCAACTCCTGCCTTGATGGCACCAGCCTGGCTCTTGCTTGGCCCTGCATTTGGGACCCCTGCCCTGGGCCCTGTCCTCTGAACCACAGAGGGAGCATGAACTGCTAGAGGGACAGGGAAGGGCCGTGGACTGGCTCTGAGCTTGCAGTGGGGAAGCTGGGGTCCCAGTGAAGACCCTATCGATTCTTTCCTGAGGGGCCCCGAGCCCCCTTGTCCCTCTTGGGGACATGATCTCAAGGTTCCCCCCCACCCATGAGCACCGCTGACATCCTGGCAGGTGAAGTGTTATCCAGGGTGGGGCAGCTGCAGACCTCTCTCTGCTCCTTGTAACCACTCTGTCCCTCCCTCTCACCCTCCTCTCTCCTTTCGCTCCACGGCTGCCTTCACACTTTGCCTCCAAGTCGCTGGGAACCTTATCTCCCTACTCCCAGGTAATTAAGCTGGTTCCGGGAGACCTTTTCTAGAATCGTGTCCTTTTATGCTGACCAAGCGGACTCCTGATTTGGCTCTTGCACAGCCTCCAGAGGGGCTCCCACAACCTGAGCAGTGACGGGGAGAGTTAAGAGCATGACCCGGAGGGAGTGGCAGTGACTTAAAGAGCAGGGATGGTGGGGAGAACCTTCCTTCCAGGGATGGCCTCCCTGACGCTTCTGTGACCCTTGGTCAGGATCCCTGGGACTTGACCTACGGGTTGCATTCAAGGGTGTGTGGGAGCAGGCGAAGGCCTTGAGAAGCCACTGCAGCCTCTTGGGCTATGCGTCACCCAGGGAGGGGGTGTCTGTATTCAGGAGGGCAGCACCGTGCTTCAGCCCCCAGGGATCCCAGAGTCATGCCACTCCCCCTGCTGCCTGCCGGACCCTTGGCTCCAGGCCCCCCGAATGTGGGTCTTCCTCATGGCCCTGCTTCCTCCCCTTCAGGACATCTATGAGAACCTGGACCTCCGGCAGAGACGGGCCTCCAGCCCAGGATACATCGACTCCCCCACCTACAGCCGGCAGGGCATGTCCCCCACCTTCTCCCGCTCACCTCATCACTACTACCGCTCTGGTAAGGAAGGGGGAAGCCCCCAAAGGGACAGGAAAAGCCAAGGGACAGCACCGTGGTTTACGTCCCCAGCTGTGGAGACAGCATGGGGTTCCGTGGTACATCTCCATCGCAGCATGGTTCCCGGGAGGCCTGTGACACCCAGGCCTCGCCAAGTCCCCGCCGATGCCCCTGGCAGGGGAAGAGGAGGGATACGTGGCACTGAGATGCCGCAGGAGGTGGGTGGTGCACTGCTGGGGTTGGGGGTGGGGGAAATGGCAGACCGCCCAGCCGCCCTGGCTGAGAGGAGATGCCTGCATCTCCATCATTTGTCCTGTCCCATCCAGAGGGGAGGACCAGAGGACCAGAGTGGCCTGGCTCAACCCACGGCCACTCAGTGGTTAGGGATGAAGTGGGCAGAGCAATTAAGGGAGTGGCCCAGGTGGGGCGCTAAGAGGGGCAAAGACGCTGAGTGCTGTTGGTTCTCACAACCCACAAGATCTGACTTGGGGGTGAAGCAGGACAGTGGGGCCAAGCCTGTTTCTGCTCACGCGTGCATGAGAGCACAGCACCCCCGCATCCCGCCGCCGCCACCTCGCTGCTGCCGTCACTGCCCACTGCCGCCGCTGCATTAATGCCTGTTTTCTCTGTGCCTCTGTTCTCTCTGGGGACCACTGCCTGCGTGCTCCAGGGCCCGAGAGTGGCCGGAGCTCTCCATACCATAGCCAGTTAGATGTGAGGTCCTCCACTCCGACCTCTTACCAGGCTCCCAAGCACTTTCACATCCCAGGTAGGCTGCCAGCCTGGAATTCCCAGCATGGGTGCATGCTCCGTGGGGTCGCCGGCACCGAGGAGAAATGCGTGCTGGGGACTTGCCCTAACCAGTCACCTGCACTAGCCCACCTCCAGCTCCAACACGCCCACTAACCTTAGTCCATCCACAGGACAGAACCAACTTTGATCAGGACCACCAGGAAGCAGTTCAGGGAAGTGCCTAGAAGGTCTGAGGGCTGTGATGGGACGTGGCAGTAACTGTGCTAAAGGTCATGGGCTTTTGCACCAAAACTCTTGGGATAGAATCCTTAATTCTGCTGCTTATAAGCTCGTGACCTCAGGACCGGGACTTAGCTTCCTGGAGCCTGATTTGTTCCTTCCGGACAGCCAGCCTTGTTCTGGATCCTGAAGGTGCAGCTGTGCTCAAACCAGCCCACTCCCTGCCTTTGGGGTGTTTTAAGTTCTAATGTGGGAAGAAAGCTAATAAATAAGTAAACAAATAAGTAAAAGTATAATTTCAGGAGATGGGTGCTAAACGTAATAAAAACAGGGCGCTGTGGTAAAGTGATGGGGTAGAGGAGGCTGGGCTAGATGAGGTAGTCAGGAAGGGCTTCTTGGAGGAGGCAACATTGAAGCCAAAGATATCACAGGGTTAAACATCCTGGGTGGAGGAAACAGCCAGTCCAAAGGCCCTAAAACACTGCCTGCAGCAGGCCAGAGCGGCTGGAGGTAGTGAGCATGAGGGAAAGTGATGGGAAGGTAGAGGGAGGCAGAGGGTGGGGGCCCTTGGAAAAGGTCTTACCCTAAGTTCAGCAGAGCCAGGCCTAGGCCCCGCTCTCCCTACTCTGAGCCCAGGTTTTCACTGCCCACTCACTCTTTCCCAGAAGTTGGGCCTGCCGTTTCTTCTACACCATTCTCAGTTGCCCCAGAAAGTTCTCATCTGGTCCATCTGGGTGGAGCGGGGTGGGGGTGGCGAGAGCGGCATGGTGGGGAAAGGTTCTGGGGACGTCCCTGTGGAACGAGGCATGGCCGCCGGGTGGAGGCGGGGCACCTTCCCGCATGGAGTCTTGCTGAGCACAAGCCTGCCTTTACCTTCATGCCCACCATTCCAGCCCAAGCCCCTGCCTCAGCCCCATTTGAATCCTTCCACCCCTCATCTTTCCTGGAACCGGATGGGATGAGGTTGGAGGCTCTCAGCTTTAGAAGAGGAAGTCCACTGGAAGGGGTGGGAAAAGCCTCAGGAGAAGCTGCTAAGCACCTCTCTTCTGGGACCGACTGACCAACTGCTGTATCCTGTTCTCCTGTCTTTCTCTCTCCTTTTCACTGTCCCTCTCTGGTCTGTCTGGCAGCTGGAGAAAGTAACATCTACCGGAAACCCCCGATCTACAAGCGGCATGGTATGGTCAGGGGCAGAGAGGGCTCGGCCAGGCAAGGGGAGGGGCAGTTAATAACCTGGACGCTGACAAGGATGCAACTCAGTCCGTGTCAGCTGCTCACTCATGGTGGCCTTGAGGGGGGGTTGGTGTCATTTCAAAAGGGCAAAGAAGGCCTGTATCCCCTATGTCCTTTTCCACCATTTCACCACTCCCAACCTTTCCCTGATGGCTGGTGTCCTAAGGTCCATGGTCAGAGTAACCCTTGTCAAATGCTGGTGGCCTAGGAGAGTGATGCTCCCAGGCATTTGTCCTCAAACTTGGAGGTCAGTGAGAATCCCGTGGGATGCATACAGGTTCCTGGGCCCCACCCCAGACTTAATCCAAGTTGTATATTTATAAGTTTCTCCAGGTGATTCTAATGTCCAGCCCAGCTTGGGAACCACTGCTCTAAGCTGCTCTCTGTCACCATGTTCTGGGAGTACATACGTGGAGGCCTGTAGACGGGGTGTGGATGAGAAAGGGGCTGAGGGTGCCTTCATTCATTTGTTCATCCATTTAGTGTTTCTTACAGAATGGCCTGTGGACCACCTGCACCCAAAATTTATTTACCAGTCAGATGCCCTGACCCCTCCCCTGCCCTAGACTTCCTTAATTAGGAATACTAAGCTTGTAGCCTACACGACTCTGCACTGTAACCCCCTTCATTCATGACTCCTACCTGCGCCCAGAGTGGGATCCTCCCTGCGCTCAGAGTGAGAACCACTGTTGAGACAAGTTCATTCTGATCTAGTTCCGGTCCCACTTGCTGTGTGGGCTGAGCAAGGCCCTCCCCCCCAACCCCTAGGTGTTCAGATTCCCAACTGTGAAATGAGAGGCTTGACCTCAGTGCTTTTCCAAGCACTTTTACAAGTGCTTGGAACGCCCATTTCCCAGACCCTGGCCTGGATGTGGCTTCCCTCCCCTGGGCTGGAGCCCAGTGAAAAGGGACAGTGCGTCCAGGACACTCTTCCTAGGACGGCAGCCTCCCTGAAGCTCTCTCTCTGGGTCCTTTGCAGGTGATTTGTCGACAGCAACCAAGAGCAAAACAAGTGAAGACATCAGCCAGGCCTCGAAGTACAGTCCAGCCTACTCGCCAGACCCCTACTATGCGACGGAGTCTGAGTACTGGACCTACCACGGGTCCCCCAAAGGTACCACCCCCTCCACAAGGGAGCCAGGACCAAAGCCGTATCACCTACGCCAGAGACACAGAGGGCTAGGACAGACAGTCGCCATTCCTTCACACAATAATGCATTTACTCAGCAAACATGTACTGAGGGCAGTCATGGGCCTTTAGGAGACACTGCAAAGCAACCTAGAGCAGGTCCTTGCCCTTGTAGGCAACTGGAGAGGGTGGTGAGGTACAGCAGGTAGAGAGCTGATGGTAGGGGTGTGCCACGCAGCCTGGAAGATGACAGAAGCTTCTTAAATGCAGAGTCGCGGCTGCCACAGGAAGGGTGAGGAGCAGGTGAGCAGCAAGTGAGCCTACAGGGTGTAGAAACACAGCTGCGAAGACGCAAGATCAGAGGATGGGCTCAACTGGAGCAAAGGAAAGGCTGTCAGCTTAACCTTGAGGTCAGAGAGGGAAGGGCGGGGGTAGGGGTGAGAGGCCAGATACCACAGGGCCTTGAAGATTTTGATCTTTATCCAGAATAGTAGGAAGTTGTTAAAGTGGCGGCATGATCAGATTTATGTTTCTAAGAGACCACTTTGGCTGGAGGTGCGAAATGGTTTGGAGAATGGAAAAGAGAGGATTGTGGGCAATGGAAGGTTCCCATAGGCACCTGGCAGGGGGTCTTAATAGTCCTCAAGGTGCCAGCCCGCCAGATGGTGTTCCTTTCAAGTATGGGAAGGAGCTGTCATTAAGCGCCACTTTACTTCAGCATATACCTTTAGTAATGAATGTCCATTTTGAGCAAAGTTTCATGGGAGCTCAGAGGTGACCCTGCCCTACCTTCAAAGAATTCTCAATTTGGAAAAGAGTTACAACCCAAGCACAATTGTAACCCAGAGTGGAGGAGTGGGCAGTGTCCACAGGAGATAGTGTTCAGAGGGGAATCTTAGATGAGACTAGTTCAATCACAAAAAAAGAGAAACAATATCTTTAAAAATCTCCAAATGGCTTGAGGCGAAACAAGGATTTCCTGGGTCAGGGGACAGAAAGTTTTTGGGGTACAGCTGGATCTAGAGGTGGGTGGGAACCACCAGGACCTGAGTAGTCCTCAGGGCTGGATGGCTCCAGCCTCAGGCTGACTGTCCTCATGCCAGGGTGAGCTCTGGCAGGTCCAGGCTGATCCCCTGCCCTTGGCAGAGAGAACACCTTTCCTGCCAGTGTCAGCAAAAGTCCTAACGTTGTGGTTTATTAACTCTGGGCTGTTAGCTTTGCCAGTGCTTTGCAGCCTAAGAATAGGAAGGGACACTGGGCATCTCAGTACAGGGAAGCCCACAGTGAA
>SJYA01001296.1:2879958-2910837 GCA_006410615.1 Neotragus moschatus | reverse complement strand
TATCCTGTTCTCCTGTCTTTCTCTCTCCTTTTCACTGTCCCTCTCTGGTCTGTCTGGCAGCTGGAGAAAGTAACATCTACCGGAAACCCCCGATCTACAAGCGGCATGGTATGGTCAGGGGCAGAGAGGGCTCGGCCAGGCAAGGGGAGGGGCAGTTAATAACCTGGACGCTGACAAGGATGCAACTCAGTCCGTGTCAGCTTCTCACTCATGGTGGCCTTGAGGGGGGGTTGGTGTCATTTCAAAAGGGCAAAGAAGGCCTGTATCCCCTATGTCCTTTTCCACCATTTCACCACTCCCAACCTTTCCCTGATGGCTGGTGTCCTAAGGTCCATGGTCAGAGTAACCCTTGTCAAATGCTGGTGGCCTAGGAGAGTGATGCTCCCAGGCATTTGTCCTCAAACTTGGAGGTCAGTGAGAATCCCGTGGGATGCATACAGGTTCCTGGGCCCCACCCCAGACTTAATCCAAGTTGTATATTTATAAGTTTCTCCAGGTGATTCTAATGTCCAGCCCAGCTTGGGAACCACTGCTCTAAGCTGCTCTCTGTCACCATGTTCTGGGAGTACATACGTGGAGGCCTGTAGACGGGGTGTGGATGAGAAAGGGGCTGAGGGTGCCTTCATTCATTTGTTCATCCATTTAGTGTTTCTTACAGAATGGCCTGTGGACCACCTGCACCCAAAATTTATTTACCAGTCAGATGCCCTGACCCCTCCCCTGCCCTAGACTTCCTTAATTAGGAATACTAAGCTTGTAGCCTACACGACTCTGCACTGTAACCCCCTTCATTCATGACTCCTACCTGCGCCCAGAGTGGGATCCTCCCTGCGCTCAGAGTGAGAACCACTGTTGAGACAAGTTCATTCTGATCTAGTTCCGGTCCCACTTGCTGTGTGGGCTGAGCAAGGCCCTCCCCCCCAACCCCCAGGTGTTCAGATTCCCAACTGTGAAATGAGAGGCTTGACCTCAGTGCTTTTCCAAGCACAAGTGCTTGGAACGCCCATTTCCCAGACCCTGGCCTGGATGTGGCTTCCCTCCCCTGGGCTGGAGCCCAGTGAAAAGGGACAGTGCGTCCAGGACACTCTTCCTAGGACGGCAGCCTCCCTGAAGCTCTCTCTCTGGGTCCTTTGCAGGTGATTTGTCGACAGCAACCAAGAGCAAAACAAGTGAAGACATCAGCCAGGCCTCGAAGTACAGTCCAGCCTACTCGCCAGACCCCTACTATGCGACGGAGTCTGAGTACTGGACCTACCACGGGTCCCCCAAAGGTACCACCCCCTCCACAAGGGAGCCAGGACCAAAGCCGTATCACCTACGCCAGAGACACAGAGGGCTAGGACAGACAGTCGCCATTCCTTCACACAATAATGCATTTACTCAGCAAACATGTACTGAGGGCAGTCATGGGCCTTTAGGAGACACTGCAAAGCAACCTAGAGCAGGTCCTTGCCCTTGTAGGCAACTGGAGAGGGTGGTGAGGTACAGCAGGTAGAGAGCTGATGGTAGGGGTGTGCCACGCAGCCTGGAAGATGACAGAAGCTTCTTAAATGCAGAGTCGCGGCTGCCACAGGAAGGGTGAGGAGCAGGTGAGCAGCAAGTGAGCCTACAGGGTGTAGAAACACAGCTGCGAAGACGCAAGATCAGAGGATGGGCTCAACTGGAGCAAAGGAAAGGCTGTCAGCTTAACCTTGAGGTCAGAGAGGGAAGGGCGGGGGTAGGGGTGAGAGGCCAGATACCACAGGGCCTTGAAGATTTTGATCTTTATCCAGAATAGTAGGAAGTTGTTAAAGTGGCGGCATGATCAGATTTATGTTTCTAAGAGACCACTTTGGCTGGAGGTGCGAAATGGTTTGGAGAATGGAAAAGAGAGGATTGTGGGCAATGGAAGGTTCCCATAGGCACCTGGCAGGGGGTCTTAATAGTCCTCAAGGTGCCAGCCCGCCAGATGGTGTTCCTTTCAAGTATGGGAAGGAGCTGTCATTAAGCGCCACTTTACTTCAGCATATACCTTTAGTAATGAATGTCCATTTTGAGCAAAGTTTCATGGGAGCTCAGAGGTGACCCTGCCCTACCTTCAAAGAATTCTCAATTTGGAAAAGAGTTACAACCCAAGCACAATTGTAACCCAGAGTGGAGGAGTGGGCAGTGTCCACAGGAGATAGTGTTCAGAGGGGAATCTTAGATGAGACTAGTTCAATCACAAAAAAAGAGAAACAATATCTTTAAAAATCTCCAAATGGCTTGAGGCGAAACAAGGATTTCCTGGGTCAGGGGACAGAAAGTTTTTGGGGTACAGCTGGATCTAGAGGTGGGTGGGAACCACCAGGACCTGAGTAGTCCTCAGGGCTGGATGGCTCCAGCCTCAGGCTGACTGTCCTCATGCCAGGGTGAGCTCTGGCAGGTCCAGGCTGATCCCCTGCCCTTGGCAGAGAGAACACCTTTCCTGCCAGTGTCAGCAAAAGTCCTAACGTTGTGGTTTATTAACTCTGGGCTGTTAGCTTTGCCAGTGCTTTGCAGCCTAAGAATAGGATGGGACACTGGGCATCTCAGTACAGGGAAGCCCACAGTGAAGGCAGTTCACCAAAGTGCATTTGTGAGGGGTTACCCATCTAGAAAGTGGTAGCACCAAGCAGAGACCCCCAGTGAAGGCTGTACTGCCCCCCACACCCTCTCCCCAGGGCTGGGGCTGATCCTAGCTGTCTTTTCCGGCAGTGCCCCGAGCCAGAAGATTCTCATCTGGAGGAGAGGAGGATGACTTTGACCGCAGTATGCACAAGGTAAGCAGGCCACAGCACTGAATGAAATGCTGCCATGGTATGTTACTGAGGGTTTTTCCATTTGTGAGGGACAGAAACCAAACTCAAACTATGATAGACAAAAAGAAATGCAAAACTTGGCATAACAGAAAAGTCAGATGGTAGGATTAGCTGTAGGTTATTCCTGCCATCAGGTGGCCAGTGGGCACCAGTGACTTGTATGTCACTGGTGGGAATGGAAGGTGGTGTGGCTGCTGAGGGAGTCTGTGGCCCTGACCAAGTACTGTGTAGAATTACAACAGGAACTGTCGACGGAAAACACACACACACCACCTAAAAGGTAAGAATTATGTTTTATTCAGCAGATACACTGAGGACCTAAGCCCAGGATTCAGCCTCTCAGATAGCTCTGAGATAGTATTCCAAAGAGGTAAGGGAGGAGCCAGGATATATAGTTTTTGCAAAAAAAAAAAACCAGGAAGTTGAACATCAAAAGATTGCTGCTGACTAAAGAAAAAACAGACATTTCCAGGTAGTGAATTTAGCCCTTTTCTGTGTATGGGAAGATGCAAGGGACTGGGCTCACTGAAATCCTTCCTTAGTTTGTGCCTTAACTGTCTAAGCTCGGTATCCTGTTGCTCTCCACCCTGGATCCCCTCAGGGCATACCACTGAGAGGAGCCACAGAGGTTGGTGGCAGCAACATCCTTTGCTTATGGATATGGCAGGTGACATTCCTTGCTCACAGTGCTTCCTCTTGGTAATAAATTTGACCAATTTTGGAGGCACTGCATGACCGATTTGTCCCTTGGTGCCAGTAAGGTGCATTCCTAGATCAGGCAAAGAGTCAGTTGACAGGCCACTGAATGTGCTGAGTTTTCTTGGATTAGGCCCTGCTGATAATCTAAGTCTCTGGGTCACGTGTCTTACTAGTCTATTATGATCCAGGAAATGTTTTCCCTTGTTCCTTCTTCCCATATCTAGAGTTGCACTATTACAATTATTGTATGTAGAGTTATGTACATGANCTGAGTTTTCTTGGATTAGGCCCTGCTGATAATCTAAGTCTCTGGGTCACGTGTCTTACTAGTCTATTATGATCCAGGAAATGTTTTCCCTTGTTCCTTCTTCCCATATCTAGAGTTGCACTATTACAATTATTGTATGTAGAGTTATGTACATGATCAACTGCCTTGAGATAACATTAAATTTGTTGGAGGCTTGATTACACATTGGTAATAAGAGATAACAATCTTATAAAACAGAATATAAGCAATACAGCTGGTAACATTAAATAAACTGATAGTGCAGCAGAGAGAGGCACCAAGTATAAATAATTTGAAAATAACAAGAGAGAACAAACTAAAAGAATAATTAGTATAACTAGTTGTAATCTGGTCAAAACGAGTCATCAAGTCCACAGGGAATCCAGCTGGAAAAGCCAAATTCTGGAAGGATCAGGTAGAGAAACAAAGGTAAATGTTTCATCTTTGTTTACAAAGGTATACTTTATCAACTTGCTGTACGTCACAGTGTAAGAGGAAAGTTTTTCTGAAAAACAGAAATTACAAATCAGTATATATCAGAAAAAGTCAAAGTTATCAATCATATTTATCAATTCAGTCTCATGTAATTAATTCCTGTTAATCTAGATGAAGTTGTGAGGTTTTCCATTCTTTTTTAAATTTCTTACCCAGTTCAGGAGTATGATCTAAAAGTTATCAGAAGCGTATGCTAATCAAAAGTCATTTTTAATGAATCTTTTTTAAGATTTTATAGAAGTGTCAGAGTAAAACAGTGATTGTCTATAAACAGCAAGACTTAAAATGGCAAGGTTAAAGATCTGACTTATTATAACTGACAAGATACTTGGATATTTCTGTGATATAGAACATTTTAAGATAACTAGAATTATGGCTTATAACTTTATAGTAGGACATATCAGATTTTCAGGAATTCCATATAAATTTTGGAATATCTATATTAATGATATTTACCCATACAAAATAACCTTGACGGTGCTTCTCAAGTAATTTAACACAGCAGTCCCCAACCTTTGGCACCAGGGACTGTTCTGTGGAAGATAATTTTTCCATGGGCCAGGGGGATGGTTTCAGGATGATTCAAGTACATTACATTTATTATGCACTTTGTTTCTAATCTGGCCACCACTGATCTGACAGAAGGTACCAGTCCATGGCCCAGAGGCTGGAGTCCCCTGATTTATTAATAACATACCAAATAAATACCAATTTCTGAGATGCCTCAGAATTTCTTTGAAGCATCCCAGAGTTAGCTAGGGATCAAATACCTTCAGTTAGAATTTGTTCTTTGGGAAATTTGTCAAAAATATCACAAAGGTTTCAAAACACTTGGCCAAATAGGATCATAGATCACTGTGAAACAATACTTACTTAACCAAAGTGACAATTTCAAAAACAAACACAGGTAACTGCATATTACTATTAGAAGTAGGCTGGTACAAGACTGGATTTGGTTCCTCTCTGTTAAGAGAACAAAGTTTTCTTGGAATACTGCTTTTGAAAAGTTGTGTGAGATTCTTTTTCTATAAGTAATTTATATTTGTTTTTGAAATGTTTTGTCCTTTTGACCTACTGTATAGCACGGGGAACTCAATATTCTATAATAATCTTTATGGAAAAATCTGAAAAATGGATATATTTATATATAATTGAATCATTTATCTATACACCTGAAACTAACACAGCATGGTAAATCACCTCTACTCCAATATGAAAGAAAAATTTTTAAATTAATAGGAAAAACTCTAAAGTTTTAAGTTACCAAAAATCTGCAGAAACTATTTTAAATCAATACACTCAAATCATCAGTTCGGTCGCTCAGTCGTGTCCNTTTCTTAGGACAAGATACACATTTTCTCCTCCTAAGCTCAGAAAATCTCTTGGGAAGAAGAATATTAAACTCTAATGGGCAATTAAGATCACAGAATCTTATCCTAGAGAACATGGTGGATGGGAGCACTCAGATTCTATGAGCTAGAGGTCTCCAGGGCAGCTCTTTCACTCTGCAGCTGAGGAAGCTGGGCTCAAGATGTAGCATCACGCAGATTCTTGTGATGTAGCCCAGCTTGCCTTTCTGATCCCCTCCTGGGCCCCTCGGCCATCCTCCATGTTCCTCATGGAGCAGAGCTGCTAAGTACAATGGACAGATAGCATGTTTCAGTCCCTCTGTTTCCTCATTTTAAAAACAGGTCCTTAAATACATTTTTTTTTAAGTTTTTATTTTGTGTTGGGGTATAACCAATTAACAATGTTGCAATAGTTCCAGGTGGACAGCAAAGGGCCTCAGTCACACATATGCTATAATATCTATTCTCCCTCAAACTCCCCTCCCATCCAGGCTGTCACATAATGTGGAGTAGTTCCCTGTGCTATACAGTAGGTCCTTGTTGACTATCATTTTGAATATAGCAGTTTGTACATCTCCGTCACACTCCCTAACTATCCCTTCCCCCCGGGCAACCAAAAGTTGTCTGTAAGTCTCTTTCCCCTTAAACACATTCTTATTGATATTCAACAATACTAGGAGTTTTTAATCGAACTGCATAGGGTTAATAAGGGTTTCCCTGGTGGCTCAGACGGTAAAGCATCTGCCTGCATTGCAGGAGACCTAGGTTTGATCCCTGGGTCAGGAAGATTCCCTGGAGAAGGAAAATGGCAACGCACTCCAGTACTCTTGCCTGGAAACTTCCATGGATGGAGGAGCCTGGTGGGCTACAATCCATGGGGCCACAAAGAGTTGGACATGACCGAACAACTTCACTGTCTTTCTATAGGGTTAATAAGAGGATTACTTCATTAAAATTGATCAATGAGGCTTATGTCCCATGTAAAATTCTTATCCTGGTGAGTGTGCCATAGTAAGTTCTCTGTAAATTATTAGTATTATTTCCTTATCTCATCTCTACATTTTTGTACACTCCACCCTGTCTGACTGAAATGCCCTTCCCTAGCTTATTCATTCTTTAGGACTCAAAAATATCACCTCCTCTGCAAAGCCCTTTTTTAAATTCCAGAACAGTTCCTGACTTCCTTTTCCTCCTCTGGTTCTCTTTGTGCATGTATCAATTATAAAAATATTCAATATTAATAATACTTTGCCCCATATCTGTTTTCCCTCATCACCACTAGACAGAGTTCCATGAAGGCAAATGGAGGATGGGGTCTTATTCATAGTAGAAGCCCTGGCATTTAGCACAACAGGGAGGACAAAATTGATACTCTGTATACAGATGCTGAAAAGGTGAGTTGCCTGCCTGAGCTTTTTTCTTCCTTTCTTTCTTTCTTTTTGCCACCAGGCATGTGGGCTCTTCCTTACTCAACCAGGGATTGAACCCTCACCCTCCACTGGGAAGCTCAAAGTCCTAACTTCTGGGCCACCAGGGAAGTCCCTTGTCTGAGCTTTTAGAGTCAATTGGTCATAGAACCAGAAATCTGATGTTCCCTGATCCTGCCCCTGGTGTTTCTCTCTCCATTCACGCTGCTTCTCTAACTCCCTGGGAACAGGGGCCACAAGACAGTCAAGAGCAGCCAGAGCTTCTCAGGAGACCTAGGTCGGTCTGGGTCCAATCAGGAGACCGAATCTACACAGTGACTTAAACAGGGTACATTTAACATTAAGAATTACTATACTGCAACGTAAGGGTAATTTTAATATGTAAGAAAACTTTATAAGAGTAAGTCCTCAAGGAAAACCAAGCATAAAAGAGGAGGTCCCCTCCCCAGGGCTGAGGTTCAGACCTCAGTATAGAAGCGATCGTTTCAGACTACTACTTGGCAGATAAATTTGCCAGTCCACAGTAACAGGGCAAAGAGGAAGTGATCTCTGTGACACAAGCAAGCTGTGGCTGATGAGCTGGCCCACAAGGTGCTGAGGGATGGGGACACTTGCGTGTCTGGAGGGCCTAATGTTTATATTGCTAGAGCTGCAGGAGATGAAGCTGGGATGGAGGGAGCGGGCAAGAGGGATGGGGAGGGAGTAGGGTGCCAGTGGGGGCAGAGAGCCCACAGGGCAGTGTCTTGATCATCAGCTCAGGCCAGGGTTGCAAATCATCAAAGGACCATGCATTCTCGACTCACTTCTGGGCAGAGTACCACTGAAGTGTTCACATCCACACCACTAACAGACGGTGCAGGCACCAGAACCAGCACAAATGCCCCTTCCTTCGGTGGTGTCCTTCCAGTACCCTCTATGAGAAAGCTTAATATCATGCTCACTATAAATGAAAAATGTTTCACGTTAGCCTGTCCATTATGACATAGTGGATATTGGAAGATGAATTGGGAGTTGACGGGCAATAAACTGACCACTGGCATAAAGCCTAAATGGAAATTTCAGAGTGTAATAAACGTCTATGCTAATTTTTTCAAGTCTGTGAAACTGCCAATCAAAAGTGAACAACAGGGGCTTCCCTAGGGGTCCAAGGGTTAAGAATCAGCCTTGCAATGAAAAGGACACTGGTTCAGTCCCTGGCCCAGGAAGATCCCACAGGCCGTGGAACAATAATCCCTTTGAGTCCCTTCCAGATTGTACCCACCTCAAAGCCAAATCCTAAGTCATAAACTTTTGTGATCGATTGAAGGAGAAATGGAATATTTCCTGCCATATCCATAAACAAGAATGTCACAGTTGTTGGCAGTTGCTGCCACATGGATGGTGAGCTGGTGAGCCCTAAAGGCACTTAGGAAGGAGAATGCCAGCCCTCAGAATGCAGTCACTCCCTAAGGTGAGCCCCAAGGGAGCTCAGGATGTGAAAAAAAACCACAGGATACTGGCCCAGAACAGCTGAGATGCCTATGAAAGGAATGATTTCAGTGAGCCCTGACTCAAACATTTTCCCATACATAGAAAAACACTAAAAATTCCATGACTTGGGATATCTGGTTTTCTTTAATTAACAATAATCTTTTGATGCTTAGACTACCTGACCTTTGTTACAAAACTTCTATATAAAACATAACTCTCAACTTTTAGGTTGTGAATATTGTTTAAGTTGACAGTAATCAGGAGGGGAGGTCTTCCCAGGTGGCACAGTGGTAAAGAATCCGCCTGCCAATGCAGGAGACCCAAGAGACATGGGTTCAATACCTGGCTCAGGAAGATCCCCTAGAGTAGGGCAACCCGCTCCGGTATTCTGGCCTGGGAAATCCCATGGAGAGAGAAGCCTGGTGGGCTACGCAGTCCATGGGGTTGCAAAAGAGTCAGACACAGCTGAGTGACAGTATGCACGCAATCAGGAGGGGAACAAGACTGAAACTATGTAGAGGTTTCCCGTGGATATTTGGATGGACTGGACTTTCTCTCCATGTAGTATTATGTGGTCTCTCCAGCAGGGTGGCCAGACTTTTTATATGGCAACTCAGGGCTTAAAGAAATATGAAACTGGAAGCTTCCAGACCTTACTGCTTGGATCCACATAGGCAAGTGCCACTTGCACTGCCTTCTGCTGATTAAGCCAGTTGCCGGAGGTGCGGGTTTGATCCCTGGGTCAGGAAGATCCCCTGGAGGAGGGAATGACAACCCACTCCAGTATTCTTGCCTGGAGAATTCCATGGACAGAGGAGCCTGGCGGGCTACNGTCTGCAACGCTGGGAGACTGGGGCTCGATCCCTGGGTTGGGAAGGTCCAGTGCTCTCACAGCAGCATGAGAAGATGTAGCAAACTTGATAAAATAGGAGTGTGAGGACGTAGCAGAGTTGAACTTGGCTTAAACATTTTAGTGTTAGTGCTGGGGAGGAGGATGGCGATGCCATTAAAGAGAAAAAGGATGGAAAGTTGATCAGATTTGAGGAGGGGGTTGGGGAAGAGATGGCTCAGCAGGTAAAGAATCCACCTGCAATGCAGAAGACACAGGAGATGCAGGTGGTTCCCAGGGTCTGGGAAGATCCCCTAGAGGACGAAATGGCAACCCACTCCAGTATTCTTGCCTGAAAACTCCCACGGACAGAGGAGCCTGGCGGGCTGCAGTCCAGTGCGTCACACAGAGTTGGGCACAACTGAGCAACTAGGCACAAGCAATAGGTTTTGAACCTGCTGGATTTGAGGGGTAGTCAGGAGCCTGGTTACAGCTCTGCCATTTGGGGAGCCCGTCTTAAAAACGGCTGTGTGGATGGGAAAGACAGACGTTAGGGTACTGTGATTCCTCATAGACACAGGTCGCCCTCAGATGGGACTGCGGGACCTTAGAATGAAGACTTATCACGGAAGGGAACTTCCCTTGGCCCGTGAGATCCTCACAACCTTCCTTTTCTGAACATGTTCTCACTTGGCCTCTGAGTGGAGGCCTTTGTCATTCCACATGGTGTGCACTGGTAATAATACCCTTTAGGTCTCACTCACATTTGAAATAAAGATAATTGGCTTTTACCTTTAAAAAATCCTATTAACTTTTGTTACATCAAGTGGTGTTGCCAGAGTAGAAAGAGGAGAAAACCCCCTCATCACCCTCCCCTAGCCCGGATGTGCTTTGAATCACCTAGCTTTGTGTTTCATGTCAACAGAAGAAGGCTCGAAGTGAAGAGGAGGAGGCAGAGAAGAGTTGTCTCAATGGTAAAATAGTTTCTGGCTGAGGGAAGTGCATTGCTTGGTGAAAACAGGTATAATTTCTAGATCCAAAAGAGAAGATTTTACAAATAACCAGTACTCCCTATCTGTAACTCACTACACTTGACTGTGGTAAACACTTGCCACCAGGAGGAAGGTGTAGAACAGCTAGAAAAAGCCTCTTCTGCTGGGCAGTGGTTCTCATTATGTTTTCTTTGAGTTAAGAATTTGTGTTTTTTCAGTCCTGGAGGAGGACACAGTGTTGTAGGAGGTTTTGAGCAATAGGCAAGACTCTGGTACTTTGTGGATTGTTATCGCCCTGCAAGACCCTTCGCAACTTCCTCTCGCCGCCCACAGCAGAATACGGAAGCCCTGCTGTATCAGGCCACTTCTGCAATTACAGCCACAGTTAGCGGGGATCCTTCTTTCACACTACACCCTTGTGTGTTGAGGCTTTCTTTGCATTTGAAAATGTGTCTTTTGTGGTGGAAGAGCCGACTGAGGCTTCATATCCCCTCTCTCTTTGCTGTCCTGCAGTGCTGCAGTTGAAGCTCCAGCAGCGCCGGACTCGGGAGGAGCTGGTGAGCCAAGGGATCATGCCGCGTAAGTACTCCCCTGCCTCCGGGCCCGTGATGGAGGTGCTCTGGGGACGTGGTGTGTGTACCCAGTATGCCACAGGAAGCACCTAACAAAACAGGGCCACCGGGCCCATTTTTCACTCCTTTCTTTGTCATGCTTTCCCAAGTTCAGGGCCTCTCACTTGGCCATAGTTAAGAGAATTGTGCTCGTTGATCAGTTCAGAGAAACAGCGTTCGGTTTGAGAGTGCCATTGAATCAACCTTCGCTTGTGAACTGCACCTTTAAAAGGGTTTCTCCGCCCTGTGCCACTTCCCTTTGTAGGAGGAACAGATCGTGAGCTGGGGTTCTGTGAGGAAGAGCTGTCCCGCATGTGTTTTGCCTGAATATTGGGGTGCTTGGGAATGGATGGCCCCTTTTCACCTAGTATTCCAAGTCAGCCCTAGTTTTGTTTAGAGTGAGAGCCTCAGATACCCTAGCCTGGTGTAACTGGAGTCATTGATGGGGTATCGCAGGGCGGGGCTCGGTGCAGAACCGCATCAGTCGGGAGAAATAAAACCCATCTTGGAATCTATTCAAAGTAAGAAAATTTGCCTTTAATACCAGCAGCCTTATAAAACAAGCGGAAGCTGACACCAGCAGGGTTTTGCTCTTTTTGACATTTCTTTTTGAGATATCTGTGGAGAGCTTAGGCTTTCCCGCTTCGTTCCGAATGAAATAAAAATTTATATATTGTTCACCACTTCCAGCTTCATAGTGGAAGGACTGATGTTTTAATTTTTTAGACCTTAACTCAGTGCCTGCTCACCTGCTGCCGCGGTATCTTGCTAGTTCTCACTCACTCATTCACAGTATTTGGCTAACTGGTATGTGCCTGTTGATGCAGCAGGATACACCCAGCTCCTGCTCTCAGGAGTTCTGTACTTACTAAGTAGACTGATAACATAACAAGCAGGGAGACAAGTAAACTAACACCGTTGCTTCAGAGCATGATAAATGCTCTGAAGTACATGTAGCCGGTTGGCATATTAACGGGTAACAGGGATGAGAGGGGAGCACGCTGAAGAAGTTGGTCAGGAAAGGCCTCCTCGAGAAGGAAGTGTCTGAGCTGAGATCTGAAGGATTAGATGGGGTCGGTCATTCAGAAGCAGGAAGAAGGGAAAGCAAGTCTGAGGGCCCAGCGCAGTTAAGAGCCTGGCATGTTTGAGCGCATCAAGGAAGCCATGGCTGCTGGGCCTGGTAAGTGAGGACAGAGTGAGGGCCAGTTAAGATTGGCAGGATGGGCGGGGCCAGAACTAGAGCCCTGTCAACCGCGCGGAGGAGGCAGACTCGGTTGTAACTGCAATGGGAAGCCATCGAAGACTTTCAANCATCAAGGAAGCCATGGCTGCTGGGCCTGGTAAGTGAGGACAGAGTGAGGGCCAGTTAAGATTGGCAGGATGGGCGGGGCCAGAACTAGAGCCCTGTCAACCGCGCGGAGGAGGCAGACTCGGTTGTAACTGCAATGGGAAGCCATCGAAGACTTTCAAGCAAGTGAAGAGGATCTGATTTAGCTCGTGGTGGTGTCAGGTCCATTTCTAAGAGCTGGAACTTCATAGCAAGTATAAAGATCCTGAGGTCTGTTTCCGTCCTACTCATCAGCCAGGAGATTCAAGTCTCAAGTTTATCTTTTTAAAAATTGCAGTTAACTGCCAAACCATTTGCCCACGTGCTGTCTGCTCTGACCTTGCAGTGAAGTGCTCTTCTCCTTAAGAGAGAGGAGTGTGCTCAGGTAGAGTGGTGGTGTGCTTTTATAGAACACTCCAAGTCTGCCAGCCTACAAACCGTGTAGAGCAGCAGGACACCCCGTATCAATCTCATTGTCCCTTTTGCCGAGGACATCCTGTGTTTAGGATCTGCTTTTTGCCTGTGATAATCCTAGGTGCTCTAGAGATTAAAGGAATATTCAGCGTGGGACCTGCCCTTAAGACACTGAACAGTTTATCTGGGTGGTAGGATTTGCCCATACACAGCATAGAGAGCAGTTCAGTGCCGATCTGTGGGTGCTGACTCTGATACAGCACTAGTTCTGAGAACATAGAGCTGCTTCTCAGAATCTGTAGTATGTTCAGGATCTAGAAACCACTCAGAGGATGAGGGTCTGCATCCTTTTTGCAGCCTTTCGTTTGATACCAGGGGCTACTGGAGATAACTGTTTAGTAGGATTTAGTGTGTTGCATTTCTTGCAGTATTCTGTGCTGTTAAGACACACGATGCTTGAGTATTGCAGTTATCTGCTTAGATGTTTGTCTTTCCAGTTAGACTGTGAGCTCCTTGAGGAGGTATCTTATTTATATTTCTGCCCCCAGTACCTGGCACCGAATGAATGAATGAAGACAGCCAATTGTAAAATGGTGTGTGTATGAGAGAGAAAGAGAGAATGGAAGACAGAAACAGATAGTACTTAACTGCAAACTTGTTGGAATTCTGGGCATGGAATTTGAAACAACACTGCTGTTCTCCTAGGAGCTCAGATTCTAAAATATTCTGAGTATCTAATTGTGTACCTTGGGTGGTTCTCTGCATCTGTGAAGTGAAACTAACTGCCCTTCCTGTAGGAATAGAGGCGCCCTGCTTCTGTGAGAATATTGCATTTTCCCTTATAAGCCACCTTCAGCGATGGGCACAGCTTGTTTTTCAGCTTTTCCAGTGAAGAAAGGAGGTAGCAAACTCTCAGATTGTGAGAGAGGGAGTGTTGAGGCCTGGGAAGAGCTCCAGGTGTGAAGTGCCCTGCTCCTCAGCATACCAGGTGATGTGCAGACAGGGGGCAGAGTTCCCAAAGGTGAGGCTCTTTTTTCCCAGCCCGTCACCCTCTGCGTAACCCCACTTCCTCACCACAGCCCCTCGCCACCACCTAACTCCTGTTATAATCTGGGACATTCTTTGCCTCCCTGACACCTCCACCAATTCCATGGTCATCCTTTGCTCACGTCTTTCAAAAGAAAATGTGAGTAGTGCTGGGGGCAAATCGTAACTGATCAGCAATTTGTTGGTTATTGAAGACTGGGCAATCTGGAAAGATAGCATCTGGTTTGAAGTGCCCATTTCACTTCCATCTCACTGGCCTGAGGAGTTTCTGAAAAGTACCTTTATGTTTAAGGTAGCTGTACAACTTAGGAAAGTTGTTAAGATCCTCAAACCAGGGGAAAGGAGCAGTGTAATCATGGCCATATTCTGCTTCATCAATTTCTGTTTATGTCTTTTATCCAATTCATTTCGTCCCAATCTTTCTGTAGCTCTGGGAAGAAGAACTCACCCACCTTGTTTCACAGAGCATTCCCACAGCTCCCACAGGGGTCTCTGGCTTCCAGTCTGGACATCATGTCTGCAGGGCATGATGTTTTCAGTGGCTTCCCTTCCTTCAGGGTTGTTCGTAGTTTTGCGTATTGTTCAAAGCTGGGCAGTGAGTGGCCTTCCCATAGAATTCAGGGGATTTAAGGACTTCCCTGGTGGCTCAGATGGTAAAGCATCTGTCTGCAGTGCGGGAGACCCAGGTTTGAGCCCTGGGTTGGGAAGATCCCCTGGAGAAGGAAATGGCAACCCACTCCAGTGCTGTTGCCTGGAAAACTCCATGGACAGAGGAGCCTGGTAGGCTACAGTCTGTGGGGTCACAGAGTCAGACACAACTGAGCGACTTCACTAAGAGCCTCTTAATTCCTATACACCTCTTTCTACTGCTTGATGCGCTCTGCTTATGGCATCTGAACTATGAGGTCTAGAAGTTGGTGGTTTCTAGTGCGTTTTTAAATAGGATCATTTCCCAGAATCCCTCATTCTCATCATGTAAACTTGTGTCTCAAATTTAACACTACTTAAACCATACCAAGTGCAGAGTGCCAGATAGCAAAGAATTGCATATTCCAGGTCCTATGCTTTCTTTCCTGATGTCTGAGGCTCTGCATATCTTGAGGGAAGAGGAGAGATGGCACAGATAGGAAGCTGGTGTTCAAGTCCAGAAATTAGGGAATGCTTCTGTATCACATGAAAAGTCACAGAAGAGGTGGGTCCTGTGGGCTTCACTTTGTTTCCAAACAGAGCTTTCCTCACAGCCTTTCTCTCTGACATTTAAGGTTGTACAAGCCAGAAAGTTAAGGTGAAAATTAAGGAAAATATTCTGGCAGTCAGGGCTGCTGCAGAGGAATAACTTTTAAAGGAAAACATGGAAGTTCTCCTGACCCAAGCAAAGGACAGATAAATCTCCTGTAATCTTCCTAGATGTGAGAGAAGAGCCTTGTTTGTCTGCTCCCTCTCAGCCTCTTGTTACTCTCCAGTAAGCCCCTGAGGAAAAGCAGAGACCACATTTTCTAATGCCTCAGCTACCCCTTGCCAGTTCATTATTGCCCCACATGCATACAGTAGGCAAACCTCGGGACCTTGGCAAACCCATGAGGAAATCATCTGTTTGTCCCATAGGTTAGGGACTTCCCTCTGTATTTCTTGGGTGAGTTTTGTTTCGTTTTGTTTTCATTTTAAATGGTGTTTCTGCGCACCTAGCCACTGTCCCTGGTGAAGCTTTCTTCTGAGTTGTTGGGAGAATACACGCACAGCGTGAAGGCATCACAGCTTGGGGCAGCCAGGGTTGGTCCAGAGGCCTCTCAGCCGGCCTCGGCCCTGAGAGGCACTCAGACTTGCTGCTGGGTGAGAAAGTGAACTAGTGGTCAGCGAGTTTGATTGGTTTGTGGATCTGCTAGTAGGCCCCATGCTCTCACATTGAAACTGGAAAAAAATGGTCTCGTGTGATGGAGTTCCTGCAGCTCTGTTTTTAATAAGCTTTACCACATCTTGACTCCTGACCCTTCAGTTCTGCAGTTCAACCCCTTTGTCAAGCTTCAGCTGTCGGCGTTGGCCAAGAGCTGCACAGAGGCCCAGTTGCTTAAGCTGGCATTTTACTGGGTCCCACGTCAGCTGAAAATCTTCTGTCCATCTGACTGTAGCAGTCTCTGTACCAGGAAGAAATTTCTTCTAAACTCTGACAAAAGATTATTTAATGGCTGAAGGTGTCAGGATTAATTATTATGATCTCTTTTCTTCTAGCTGAAATTCTTCTTAATAATATTTTTGTTATTTGTAACTTGGGAATTATTCCTTATATTATTCTTCATCAAAGGTATATAAACTTTGTTTCAAGATTCTCTTTCCTGAGTACATACAGATAAAATCCGTTTTGGTGAAGCTCTTTTAAAAATAACTCTTGGTGTTCGTAACCCCTGAGAAGATAAACCAACCTCCGGCCTCAAAATTTCTGTTAATAAGAAAGGAGCTGTCAGTCCATCTTTATTAAATACTGAGATCCATGGCATCTTTTCCCCAAGTTTCCATGAATTCTAAAGAACTCACGCCCCCACACACCAGCCCTGTCCAGTAGCACTTTCAGTTTTGGTAAAAATATTCTGTGACACTAGCTGCTACCCACAGGTACTCTTGAGCACTTAAATGTGGCTAGCTTGAGTGAAGAACTGAAATTTTTAATTGAATTTTAATCAATTTAAATAGTCATATGTAGGTGGTGGCTGTGGTATTAGACAATAGGATTTTAGGCTTTATTCGGCCACTTAGAAACAAGGTGACTTTGGACAACTCATTTCACTTTTCTGAATTCAAACTCTACTTTTATAAAATTCTTATCTAACATGGAAAAAACCTTAAATGTCCATTCAACAGATATATGAATAAAGAAAATATTCTGCACACACACACTGGAATAGTACTCAGCCACAAAAAAGAATGGAGTGATGCCATTTGTAGCAGCATTAATGAACCTAGAGATTATCATACTAGGTAAAGTAAGTCGGAAAGAGAAAGGCAGATACCACACGATGTCACTTTCTGTGGAATCTGAAGTATGACACAAGTGAAACAGACTCAGGGACGCAGACCGCGGCCTTGTGGTTGCCAGGGAGGGGGCGGCAAGGGAGGGATGGATGGGAGCTTGGGATTGGCAGATGCAAGCTGTTACATCTATGTGTAACTGATGCACTTTGCTCCACACCAGACAACACAACATTGTCAGTCAACTGTACTTCAGTGAAATGAATGAAAACAATAAAATTTTTCTCTGCCCACAGTTAATTTTGGAGATAAATGAGATGACATGCTGCTCCTACTTTTGAGACACGGGCAGTATTATTTGCAGTGAGTGAAGCATTCGCTTGGATCTGCCGTTTGGGCATCTGAAAGTAACTTTTAATATGTATAGCTCATTAACTTCTGTGGAAAGCAGTGTTTGGACACAGGAACTGTCTTTCAGTAAATAAAATTCTCCTTAATTTCACTTTCCTCTCTACTCTTGGATTGAAAAACAGTTGCTGAGGGACTTCCCTAGAGGAAGACTCTGTATTTCCACTGTAGGGGCGCGGGTTTGATCCCTGTTTAGGGAACTAAGATGCCACGTGCCTTGACGCACAGCCAATAAAATAAAAGCAATTTGCTGAGAATTGTTGAGAGTCAGAGAACTGCTAGCCAAACATAGTACCCTGTTAAGGTTGTTCCCTTGTTCATTGTGTATTAACCGGACTACTCTTTATTAAGTTGCCCTCTTCATGGTAATTTTTTTTTTTAAATCTCTCTTAAAACAAGTAAGTGGATAGGTTGGAAATAATGTATATATTTTTAATTTCTGGGCAGCTTGCCAAGAGGCTGAAATGTTCACCAGCGGGGACCCAGTGGTGATTCCAGCGCAGATTAGGGTTTAGTCTGAGGACAGATTGTTCCCTTTTTAAAAAGCTTATAAAGATGGAAGATGACAGAATTGTTTGTTTTGATTTGAAGTGAAGAGTTAGTGTGTGCGAGACATTCTTTCTGAGAGGATCTTGCGTAGTTGATGCGTTTGGGTGAGAGCAGGTTCTTCCCTGGGCCTTGGCCCTTCCCTGTGTGCCCAGTCCACTTGGGAATCATAGAAGCTCTGTGTGGTCGTCTCTGAATAGCTGTCCCTGTGAGCCAGAAAAGTCTGGACAGGATTGACCTGCACCCCTTTCCGGCAAGAGCTCAGAAAAAGACTTGCTCCAAAGCCTGCAGTTTGCCCCCGGCTCCAGCTCAGGCGGACACCCCGGGCCTGTGCCTCTGGCAGGGGCTCACTCTCACAGTGTTAGTATGCTCCCTTCAGCTCGTGCAGATACATAGATGTCTTTGGGCGAAAGAGCTAGTTTATTTCTGCCTTTTCTTTTTAATTGAGACATGGCTGGTGTACATGGTATTTGTTTCAGATGTGCAACATAATTTTTTTTTCTTAAAGCAGAGAACTCTGCCTACTTGAGAGGCTGTATCCTCAACTCAGGAGTAAGACCATTTCACTCTAGTTGGATCCCAGGTTTAAAGGACATTTGAGAAACGCCACGATCAAGCGTGTGTTCCAGGATCGGGGCTAACCTGATCCCTGGATTTGAAGCTGAGGGAAGACTGTGTTACCATATGGCCTCAGGAATCTTCTCTTTCATCTCAGGAGAAGACCAGCTGGGCATGTCGCTCCCTGGCATTTAATGTTGCCTTTCTGAGAGGTCCTGGAGAAAGAAATGGCAGCCTACTCCAGTATTCTTGCCTGGAAAATCCCATGGACGGCAGAGCCTGGTAGGCTACTGTACATGGGGTCACAAAGAGTCGAACACGACTGAGCGACTTCACTTTCTGAGAGGTAGCAGCCTTCTCATCTCTCTTCCTGCTGCCTTAGGTCACCAGCAGTGCGTGTTCCTACGTCAGGGGTCAGTGACTAGCACGGAACTGCCTCCTTGTCCAGTTGCTATCAAATCCTAAAATAACTCTAGAATGAGTTGTATGTTCTATGCATTTTCATTGTTGAATCTGAGGAGGAATCCAACAGGGAGCTCTCTTGGACAGACCATCAGTAGTCTTCCTGATACAGGTTCTTGATACAGTTAAATACCTAAAATGTATAATAAGTATTCACTTTCATTTAATAGTTCTGGAAGTATGTGCTGCTACTGCTGCTGCTAAGTCTCTTCAGTCGTGTCCGACTCTGTGCGATCCCATAGACGGCAGCCCACCAGGCTCCGCTGTCCCTGGGATTCTCCAGGCAAGAACACTGGAGTGGGTTGCCCTTTCCTTCTCCAATGCATGAAAGTGAAAAGTGAAAGTGAAGTCACTGAGTCGTGTCCAACTCTCAGCGACCCCATGGACTGCAGCCCACCAGGCTCCTCCATCCATGGGATTTTCCAGGCAAGAGTACTAGAGTGGGATGCCACTGATCTGAGATACTTTTAAATATAGTATCTGAGATACTTTGCCACATCTTTTCAAGATAGTGAAGGAATTTATTAAGTCACTTGTTGAAGCTATGTCCTAACTTTGCTTAAACAATAAAATCCTAAAGAATTATCCATTCAGGGGTGTCCTGATGGATATCTGATGATGGTGGTGATTTAAAATCCTTCAGTCTAATGGGAGGTTATTTGCAGAGGAGCAGAGGTGATTCAGAGCTTGCATCTAACAGGTGACCTAGACATTTTGGTTATAGGGCTTCAAAAAGGTATGTACATGTGTGACTATGTATTGGAATAACGGATTGATCTGGAGCACTAGGCTGGGCTGTGGTGTGAAAGCTGGATATAAACAGGGCTGGCATGTAGGCCAAAGACAAACTTGGAAGGCCAAGTTCAAAATATTTGCCCCTCACATTTTAAGCTTTTTAAATTCACTGTATCTGTTGGTATTCATGCCATGCAGAATTGTGCGATGACTTTTACCTCCCAGTCTCGAGTCTTTTGCTCCGCCATTGGGGTCAAGGTTGATAGACCCGGGAGCAGCATACACTTCTGACAAGGAAAAGCTGAGCATCCTTGAGCCTCAATTTTTAGCCTTCATTCTGGGTAGTTGGCTCCCCTGCTGGTTTGGGTAGAGGTGACAGCCCATATGCTGAAACGGAGGTGGTTGGCCAGCCTGCTACCAAAACAGGATGTCGCGGAGCACGTTTTCTGCCTGTTGGTGTGGATCCTTGCTTGCCCTGGAGTGCCTGATCTTTCCCCATAGCCCACCACCAAAGCTTTTCCTTTGACTCTCCTGGACTTAGTTCTGGTTTTCATTGTCATGACCAGTCCCTGGACTGTCGACACAGCTCTTTGGTTAATATCATTATTACTGGATTTTTTTGTAGGCATTTTGGCATGACAGATAAAAACAGAAAGACAAAAAATGGAAGTCAGCCCCAGTTAGCTCTCAGCATCTGACTCCACACCCACACGTTCTCTTCAGAAGTAGAATGGCACAAAAAAAATAAAAATAAGTTTAAACCAGTAACAATGCCCGAAGCTTGTTAAGCAGAGCTTCCAGCAGATGGTGGAGCACTTTCACTTTATGCTGAGAGCCACTGCCTCAGGGGTTTGTATAGTTGCCGTTTTGTGGATGAGGATACTGACATGCAGAGGGATCAGAGGCCTTGCCTGAGGTCACAGCGCCAGTGGAAGACAGAGGTGGGTCCAGTCCGGGTCTTCTGGCTCCAGACCCCAGGCTGATTCCTGAAGGTCGCAGTCTAATGATTCTTCCTGATAGTGGAATTTCATGATGATGGCCTGATGTACGCTCACCAAAATGTCAACTTTGTAAATATTAAAAATTGAAAACAGTGTCAGATCAGGAACCAGGGCTGGCGAGGAAAGTGAAAGTTAGTGGGGGAGGCTGTATGTGAAAGTAACTCCATCATTGTTAAGCCATCTGTTAAAATTGCTTCCAAGCTGCTGCTCCTGTGTGCTAGCTTGGAGGCTGTGGGCATCTCTTCTGTCTCAGCAACTCTTAGTTAAATCAGAGGTTCTGGATTTTTTTTTTTTGGTGCCGTTGATGCTCCTTGGGAAATCTTGCATGTCCACTCACTAGATGGTTTCCCAGGCAAGTAACCGAGAAGTAAGCACACAATTTCCAGGGATTCATAGATGGTCGAAAGCAGTGCAGCGTGCCCCAGGTTAGGAGCCCCTGCTCTGCCTGGATGTGGAGTCCCAGGGAAAACTGTCGCCCTAATGGCGTTGGGAACCCTCACACCCCAGTGACGCAGCAGCCTCCGAGTCCCCCCTCCGCTCGCTCTAGAGCAAGGGCTGCGTTTCTGGGGCTGCCTTCCATGGAGTGGGGTTGCCAGGCCAGACCCAGTGGCAGCGTGTGGAGTCCATCCTGGCCGAAGCAGGCCCTCGTCAGGGTGTGAGGAAAACGGCAAACAGCCCCCGAGGCGTTGACTCTCAGAAATGCATACTTTGCAGCTTGAAACGCTGACCCTGAAAGGGGCTCAGGAGATTCAGTTCCACCAGTCTGTGGGTACCTACACTGCCATCAGAGATGCAGTTCTGGTTAGCTGTTCAGAAAAGTTGTCCAGACCTGACTTGGCATACTCTAGTCACGGAGCCCCTGGGGGTGGGGAATGAGCAGGTAAACTTCTTTTCTCATCCGCCTTGTCACCTCTCCCCTGCCTTCTAGACTAGGGAGACAGGGCTTTTCACATTTTACTGGCACCAGCCTCCTCAAAGAGCTTTTACTAAAGATTAAAATTCTTGAAGCTCAGAAATCTGCGTTAGATTCTTACCCTCAAGACTTCTAGAACCCCACTTGGGGAAACACTGGACAAGGGTCGCGGGCCCCGCTCCCCTTGATGGCACAGAATGCTGCTGTTCACCTCTCCGCAGGAGTCCTGGAGTGGAGGGCAGCCCCGTCCACCTGAGTCAGGGGTGAGTGGTGGATCTCCCAAGACAGTGAAGTGGTTGCAGGGTGACTGAGCACAGGCAGCCGGCGCCCCTCGTTCCCAGCGCTGGGAAAAGCCCGCCTCGCTGCCGCCCGAGTTGCCTTGCCCCGCGGCCGGGGTGAGTTGGGCAGAGCTCCTGCACTGCCCAGACCCATGTGACAGACCTCCGTGCTGGGGCCATGGGCCATGGCAGAGCTCACTCTGGAGGGAATCTGATTGTACAGCGACTCCCTCTGCCCTGCTGAGCCCTCTGAGAGAGGGCTCTCGGGGAAAGGGCTGGGAAATGGTGTGCCCCCTGACATTTCCAAGGTTGCGTCTGAAGTCCTCCTTTCTGTCCCGTTGCCAGTATTTGAGCGAAAGACGAGGTGACATTTGTCTCCAGAGGAAGAGCCAGGACAGTAAAGCAAAATGTGGAAGAGCAGATTAAAGTCTCTGTTGGTGGTTACTTTTTGGTAACTTAAAAAACTCAGAGAAGGATCTTTCCTCTGACCCACTCCCACCCTCCTCCTACCTGGCTTGTGTGGAAGTAGACACACAGGAAAAGATCCGGATTTGGACATCAGGAGAACTAGAGCCTGGGCTTCGTTCTGCAGCCGATGAGGATGTGTCCCCAACGCAAGTCAATTCTCCTTTATAAAGTGTGGAAACAGCAGGTACTCAGGAGCTCACATCAGGTCATTTCCGTCTTGAAAACCTCAGGGAAAACACACAGAAACTGTTTGCAGCAGATGTTTGTATTTACCTTGCCCCCGGGAGCCACTTTATCCATGGCAAGGTTGACGGGCACAATCCTGCCTTATTTCTTCTTTCCATTTCATTTTCTCTAGTACCCCTGGAGAAGAGAGCAAAGTCCCGAGGCCTCCAAGGCCCTGAGCAGCTCCCCTCTTCCTGCGTCTCCTTCCACTCTTCCCAGGTCACTCTGCTCTGCCAGCCTGGCCACTCGCGGGCTCTGCCCCGGGCCAGTCTGCTTGCCGCCTTCCTGCCTGCAGGGCTCAGTCCCCTCCTCTGGGCCTCAGCCCTGGCATCACAGCAGCGTCACACCAGGAAGTCTTGCCCTGACCACAGTGTATAAAATCCTGCCCCGTCCCTCTCTGTCACCCACACCCAGCTCCGTATTCTCAGAGCCGGCCTTGCTTCCTCCTGCGGTAGGTGTCTATTTGCCTGATACATCATTCTTCACTGGAGTGTAAGCTCCATGCGAACACGGACATCCCAGTGCCAGCTGATACACGGGCTCTCAGTTAATGTGCATGGGGAGCGTTAACACGTTGCGACGTCTCTGTCGTGACATCCAGACAACACCTCTGGACTCCACGTCCTCCTCTCTTCCTCCTCCATATGTTGAAGGCTTTCTGCCCCTACACCTCACTGGCATCGCTCTGAGACTGCTGGCCTGTCCTAAGGATCATGATCCTCTGGAAACTCGGCTCGCCTTGTTTTTCCTGACCTGCCCACTGTCAGCATCTCTTTTTCTTGAAGCTTAGTTTCTGTATCCGCTTGCATTGCTTTCTCCCACCCCTGTGAGCCTTCTCAGGTTCTTTTGCTGGGCTCGCTTTATCACCTCTGCTTAAATTCCAAGGTTCTCTTATTTTCCTCCATCTCTCCATGGCATATATCACATCATCCCTAGATGATGCCATGTGCATGCACACACACACATGTACACACATGTGCGTGCACACACACACACACACCACTTGCACATCTCTTGAGAGGATGTCTCACAGTCAGCGCACGTCCAGCATGTCCCCCAGTAAGCACAGTCTCTTACGTAGTGCCCCAGGCTTATTCCTCCTGGCTATCCTTTCTCTGGGAGTATTGATGGCATGACTGTGTACTTTTTCTTCTGAAAAATGGCCTGTTGGTCTCTACTAGAGTGATTGTGTGAAAATGCAATTCTCACTCTCTCGCGATTCTCAGCATAATAACTGACTCCAGGTAGGTATTGTCAGTAGATGCTAAAACCATGAAGTGCTTAGGGAACAGGATTTTCACAAGGCCTCCAAGTGTTACCCCACGGATGGTGCATTAATTACAGGGGGGGAATGCTTCCTTCAGCACGAGGAGAGCTGGGGTCGCCTTTCACACTCAGCACTGCCGTCAGTTGGGCAGCAGGGCACTGCATATGCCGCTGATGATGATAAGTACACGCAGCTCCGTGCTCTTCTGGCCAAAAACATTTAACTTAAATCTAATTGTGGGGAAGCAGCCAAATTCAGATTAGATGACATTCTTTCCACAGGACAAGTTGCTTTAGACACGCTTAAGTCAGCATCAGAAAAAGTGAAGAAGGCAAGAGTGCCGTTTCAGGTTGAGACTGAGTAGTGAACAGTCAAATGTAGTGCACGATTCCTGACTGCGTCTTGGATTAAGGGGGGAAATCCAAACAGCTGTAGAAGACGTTTGGGGGCAGTTGAAATTCAAACACAGACTGTACTTTAGACTATATGATTGAATAATGTTCATTTTCTGAGGTGTGCTAAAAATTTCTAGTTACAAAAGAGAATGTCTTTATTCTTAAGAAATGCATGTGTAGCATTTAAGGATGAAATATGATGGTTGGTGTCATCATTCTGCATCTACAGGTGGTGGATTCAACCAACCACAGATTGAAAATATTTGGGGAAGAAAATCCCAGAAAGTTCCAAAAACCAAAACTTGAATTGGCCACACACTGGAGACTATTTGCATAGCAGTCGCTTTGTATGAGGGTCATAGGTAGAGATGATTTGAAGTACATGGGGGACTGTGCATAGATTATGTGCGTTTTGTGTAAGGAGCTTGCGCTTCCGTGGGCTTTGGTGTCCGTGGGGATCCCGGAGCCAATCACCTGCGGATGCCGAGGGACGGCTGATCTGCAGCTCACTCTCAAGTGATTTCATCAACAAGCCCAACAAAACCGTGTGTGTGTGCGCATGTGTGCACAGGAGAGAGAACACACATACGGCTGAAAGGTGCCCGGTGAGTCTAGGTCAGAGTTGTAAGGTTGGTTATCACTTGCCCTTTCAGTGATCTGTAAGTTTGGAAAGTTGAGAGTTAAAAGCGGCTAGTGCAGGGAAGGCAATGGCACCCCACTCCAGTACTCTTGCCGGGAAAATCCCATGGACAGAGGAGCCTGGTGGGCTGCAGTCCATGGGGTCTCTAGGAGTTGGACACGACTGAGCGACTTCATTTTCACTTTTCACTTTCATGCATTGGAAAAGGAAATGGCCACCCACCCCAGTGTTCTTGCCTGGAGAAGAATCCCAGGGATGGCGGAGCCTGGCGGGCTGCTGTCCATGGGGTCGCACGTCGGACACGACTGGAGCGACTTGGCAGGAGCAGTGCAGGGAGAAGTGCAGACGTGCAGTGAAATGAATACACAACCAGTTGCCAACTGTGTTTCTCACTCAATTTTTTTTTCCACTTAATTTTTGACACAAAACATCAAGTTAGAAATAACTCCACACCTTTCTGTGTACTTGGTCACGCCCCTCGTCTGCTTGGTGGGATGGTTGATGGGATGGCCTCTGATGAGGGAGAGAACTGCTCTCATTCAGATTGTCTCCTCTGTCTGTTTTCACGGTTCCGCCTGTGTTTTTAGCTTTTAGAAGTTTAGGTATGATGCATCCTGGCATGTATTTCTTTGACTTTAACTCATTTGGGATTTACTCACCTTCTTGAATCTATAGGTTTATGTCTCTTGCCAAATTTGGGAATTTTCAGCCCTTTATTTAAGTACCTTTCCTACCCATCTTTTTCCTCCCCTTCCAAAGCTTGGACAACACGATGTTAGGCGTTTTTGTGGGTTGGAGGTGAGCTTGTAATGGTGGAAGTCCTGACTCCTCACCAGTCCTTCCCTGACAGTCCCCTCAGCGGGGAGGAGGTCTCCTTACTGCTAGCAGGGATATGGCTCCCCACATGGTCTGCACTTACTCCTTGGGCTGGGGGCAGCTTCCTCCTTGGCCTCCTTCGATGGCCCCTGGCAGGAGGACTGGGGCGCTTCATCACAGCCGTTGCGGGGTGGAGGTCTAGACTCCTGCTTGGCCTTTTCTGGCAGGGGTGGGGCTTTCACAGTGGTGTCTAGCCAGAGTAGAATGATTACTGTCTAAGCTCTCTCTTGCTGGGGTGCCCTTTTCCTGTTCCTGTGGCTAGCGAGGGTAGGTTTTGTTGGGGCTTTTTTGCCCGCTTCCATCAACATCTCCAGGTTGCTGGCTTCATCAGCTCCAAGTCCGGGATGTATGAGGCAAAAAGGAAACTCGAGGGACCCGCCACTGTGTCCTTTTTTGGGTTCCAAAGTCCCTGGCCAGTCTGTCCCCTCTCCACCTTTCAGGACGTGTCATATGAGGTCTGGAGTGTTCATTTGTACTCAGTGGGAGGAGTGCAGGAAAGGATGTCTTCTTGGCTCCCCTGATGCAGGCCTTGCGACGGCTCATTAGAGCTCTTCAGGGGCTGGGCCCTCCCGTGCCCCCCAAGCCTTGTGATCGCCACATGAATGCCCCCGACCCGCCGCATCAGACCACTTGTGGTCTCGTGAGAGCCCGACCCCCTCTCTTTCTTGTCTGCCTGTGGTATTTTTCTTCCCTTCACTTGGGTTTGCTCTGTAAGTCTAACCGGACAGTTCAAACCCTTCTTTCCTCGGGCAGAATTCTGCCTCTTCCGTCTTATGTAGTCGCTTCCGTTGCCTCTGCGCCTGTGCATCTCTCTTATGCTGCCCAGACCGTGAGCTGCCTCAGGGGGCTGGGGCTTCATCCTGTCCATCCTTGTCCTCAGTAACTAGCACAGTAGCTGCTTAAGAATTCTTTATTAGATGGATGGGTGATCTGGCTCTCGTTTCCCGCCTGAGTTGTTAAATACGCTTGTTCCCCATGCTGCCACACACACCAGCCCCCACTGATGCCCTGTGCGCAGGCCTGGTGCTTCTGCCGTGGACAGAGAGCCCCCAGGCTTGCCTGGCCCATTGCACTCTGTTGACCTCTCTGAGGTGTCCTGTGTTCGCAGCCTTTGAGCTCCTCTGCATACGGAATGGGTGGTAAGCTTTAGTTCTAGCATGGTATCTTCCTGAGAATGGGAACGATCATTTTTGTATTTATTATGTCAGCACCTAATAAAGTGACATTCAGACCCAGGCACTTAATATATTCCTTAATGACAGTGATGAGGAAATGAGTCTTGGTTGTTCGTTGCTGTCGTTCTTGCTGAAAAGCATTTCCAGCAGTGCCCGTGGCTTGCGGGAGGCATTGCATTGTCTGCGTCTGGGGCTGGTGGTGGGAGAGAGCTGCGCTTCTCTGCTGGGTAGGTCCTGAAGGCTCTTGCGCTCACGCTTCGTGCACTCAGCCTGTGCTCCTGAGAACTGCGTCCAGCATAGCACCCAGCTGCCCCTGGGAAGCAGAAATCTCCTTTCCTTTGAGAAAGGAAGTTGAAACAGTTTCTTCTCTTTTTAGGTCACAAATGACCTCAGTTAAGGCAGCAGATCTGTTCAGGGAGAAGGAAGATGGGCACTGAAGAGGAGGAACAGGGTATGTGGTTGGTGGTTAGAGCCAGCCGGGGCCGAAACTGAGATCAGGAGCGCCGTACTGCTTAGCCGCTTGCGCGCGTTTGATCTCCTTGCTGTTGTTTCCTTTCAGTGAGTGCTTGCACTCCTCCCCGTGTTCACACAAAGCCGTGCAAGCGTCCCAGGAAGTCAGTTTCGAGAAGATGGGAATGAAGAATCCCGTTTCAGTGCCCAGTGACACCAAATGTGTGTTCTTGTAGACGGGCATGTGTGGTTCTTGGACTTGCGTTAGTTTGGGCGTCCGGGGACGTTTCTCTCAGAGACTGCCTTCTCGGAGTTTCTGGGAAAATAAAAGTTCCAAGTGAGCAGTGCCTGGGCTCCTCGGGCAAAGCCATTAAGGCAGTGTGGAAGACACGAGTCTAAGGTGAACACCGCCCTCGGACTCAGACACACATTTGCAGATTAACTTTTGAGTCCTTGGGGATCTTCCACAGCTCGTAGGGGCCTGGACTTCAGAAGATATTTTCTGTGTTGCTGTGCTTTCTTGTGTCTCGTTCCTGTAGTGGACAAACGTGTGGTGATCATGGCTTGACACCGCCACCTGCTTCCATATCAAGAAAGCCTAGCGCTTAGCATTATCACCCCTATGCCTCACTAGGCGACCCTCCATAGCCACGGCTTCTAGCAAAGCTGGCCGGACATGTTCAGGGGTGGCCTCTCCACCACATACCACAGTCTTCCGAGAGCACTGGCTACCCAGCTCCAGGCGTCCCCAAACGGGCTTCAGAAGTGCCTTCTAGGAGTCCTGATGAGAGGGGCCATCGCCCCATCCTCCTTTGCCTTCCTGGAAGTGGCTCGAATTTGCTGAACTTGCTCTCAGAGAGTAGAATTAGACATGGGGAGCGCAGAGTGGGCTCTCCAGGGGCTGACAGAGTCCTACTCACCTGTCACTTAGGCTGGGGTCCGCTACCCATGAAAGGCCTCACGGGTCTCTGCAGTGTTAATTTCCTCATGGGTAGATTGGAAGAGTGGAACCTGCCTCGTGGTGGTTAAGATTCAATGAGATTATGATGTTATAAAATGAAGCCGTCTTTGGGGATCAGTGATCATTGTGTTGAATTTTTTGCAGGGGTTTCATTTCTGGTTCTTTTGCTCAAGCTCTCAGGAACTGAGAGGCTACTCTGGTCTTCTCATTGCCCTCTTGGCGCATCTCCTGGTATCAGTGCTGGAGGCTGTGCCTTCAGCCTCATGTGAGCTCATCTTTCTGACCGTCGCTCTGTGACCTGCAGTCACTGCGCCCCTCCTCTGAGCTCCCTCCCAGTGGTCTGTGCTCAGCATGGTGGTCAAGCCGGCCTTGCCACACCGCCTGCCCTCTGCCCTGCTTCTCAGCCTCCCTGCCTCCACATCCAGTGGGGCCATCCTTCTCCACCTTCTGAAGAAATTAAGAAAGCAGCCCAGAGGAGAGAAAGAACGCTGACCTGAGGGTGAGAGAGGATGAGGTTGGGAACCTTAGTCTGCCACTCGCTGCCTTTCCTCCCATTCTGAGCCTACCCGCGGCTGTCAAACAGCACTGCTCACCCCGTGGCGTCACTAGGAACATTCGACTGGACAGCACTTCAAAGTGTCCAGAATGGTGCCCGCAGCACCTCTCTAGCACGAAAATGGAGCCGCGCAGGAAGTCAGCTGCACCTGGCACGCGTGCCCACTCCCGACCGCACAGGTGGTGGGCCTGAGCGTGACACAGGCCTTTCCGCCAGGAAAGTCTGCGCAGTGTGAGCCGGCTCTCCAGAGGCTGCATGTGTGCCTGCCCCCGTGGGCAGCGGAGTCGGCTCTGGCGCGCCCGGCACCAGGACTGGTGCAGAAACTCGGTAGCCCCTGTGGGGATCTAACCCAGGGCCCAGCTGGGTCACCGTGCAGGATGCCAGCAGCGCTGAGGGCGCCCCCGGCCCCAGAGCGCTGCCACTGGACACGGGGATTCAGAAACGGGCAGAGTCCACTCTGCAGAAGAAGTCGAGACCCAGAGAGCAGGCGATCCCCCCTCACGCCAGCAGTGACAGGAACACGGATGTCCTCATTTTCTGTCGGGGACCCCTGCAAGGTTTTGAATCCAGATGAGAGCTTAATCCTGGCTGCCTCAAGGGGAAGTTCAGAGCTCACAGAGTCCTCCAGGGCGCAATCGTGCGTCCATTCCACGTGGAATAGCCAGCCTATCACCGAATGGCCACGTGCTGGGTGCCCTCGGCGGCGCTGGGGTCACCGTCGGAGAGGAAGGGAGGACAGGGGCCCCTGCCGTGTCCGAGGGAGCTGGCCGGCAGTAGACCAGAAAGACGCTGCTGCGACTCTCCGCAGTGTCAGACGGCGTGACTGTGGAGGAGGCAGAAGGCAGTGGGGGTGGGGCGGCGGACTCTGGGTTTCCCTCTGCTTGTCGGTCCTTACGGTCCTCCTCAAGAGCACGGCTGTCCGTCACCCTGCGCCCTGCAGGGCTCTCAGAGGCTGATGCTGGACTTGCGCCAGATGTACTCAGCAGAAGCAGATGCAGGCTGGCCTGGTGGCCCGCAGAGATGCCCAGACCTTCAGACGAGAGCTGGGTGGACTCTGGGAGCTTGGCGAGGGAGCCTGTGTGCTGGTTTTCCTTAGAGATCATTTGTTATAAATCTAGAGCTCCCCCTGCTGTTTAGGAGGTGGGGTACTGTCAGCTGACTTTTCAAAAATATTGGTTTCTTTTTTATCCTAAGATTTAAAAACTTAAAAAAAAAATGACTGCTGGAAGTTTTGGCGCTTCCTTCTGGTTTGGGTGTAGTTGCAGCCCCGCCGGGGGGCGGGGTACAGGGGTGAGGTGGGGTGGGGCGGGGCGGGGGGCAGGGGCCCCAGCAGGATGGGGTCAAGTCTGTGCTCTGGCTACTTGAGGCTTCTCCTCACCCTGCTCCCCCACCACAGTCGGCAGCCCCTCCACACCGTCTCACAGCTGCTCTGAAACCGTGGGGCGGCAGAACTGAAACAGCCCCGTCTGGTGAATTTCTTGAAGTGAGCCAGGCCGTTCCCTGTTCAAGCTCAGGGTACCCCCACTCATCATTTGCTGAACTGGCTGCGCAGCACTGCATTTGTAGAGGGTTCGACTCTAGTCTCCCTGCCCCCGGCATGCTTTGCTGAGTGACGAGCTGTGGCCCTGGGGCGGTTGCCCCAGAATAAAGCCGGGTCCCTGACGGGGCTCCAGGGGGGCCTTCTGGTCAGCCGCTGGTTTTGTGCACCGCAGTCAGCCACACGAGCCTGGTGAAGGTTTTAGTCCTTCAAGATGAAATGCAAGTTAATTTTAGCAGCACTGTTAACACCAGCTGAACCGAAGAAGGAAGTGGCACCAAGTAGGTGTGCGTCCTTTTGCTGCCTCAGTCACACTGTTGGTCGTGTGGTGATCCCTGATGAGGTTGAAGGAGGACAGTGGGGGCGCCTGGCTTGCAGGCGTACTCTGTGTCCCCGTCTTCCAGGGTTGGTGGCTCTGTAAGGGTTGTGTTAGGGCTACGTTCCATGGGTGCATCTTAGCAGTGGCTATTCCCAATGAGAATGAAATCACCAGGATTGTAGTGATGGGGCAGCTGAGCCGCAAAGATGCATGCTTACTCAGGTGCCACTTTCTCCTTCCCATCAGCCGACGTGAACAGTGCTGCTGAAGTGAACTTGAATCAAGATGCCTCTCCACTGTAAACTGTAGCAGTAGACGTGATGCTTCACTCTGATGTAATTATTGTACGGTTCTTCTCCCAACAGCTTTGAAAAGTCCAGCTG
>SJYA01001296.1:2845905-2864563 GCA_006410615.1 Neotragus moschatus | reverse complement strand
AGTAGGTACCGCCCCGCCCACTCAAGGCCCCGCCCACTCAAGGCCCCGCCCAAATAGGTGCCCCTCTGCCCGCCCGCAGGCCTGGTGACTGGTGATGTGTGGGTGACCCTGGACTGGCAGGGACCCTTGGGTCCCAGTCCCATAGAGCAGTCCAGGAGCAGGGCCCTTTCCTGCGCCGCTCTCCAGCTGGCCCAGCAGAGGCCGAGGGCGACGCCTGACAGGGGCTCATTGCTGTGCTTTCTTCCTCTCAGGCCGGCAGGGGAGGCAGGGGGCAGTGCTGGGGGCCCCCCATCGCGCAGCCTTTCCGCTGCCAGCAGCAGCTCCAGCTCAGGCGCCCCTGGGCCCAGCGTGCTGGTCCGACAGAATAGCACCTCACTGACGGGCAAGCCGGGGGCCCTGCCCGCCAACCTAGATGACATGAAGGTAGGTGGTTGTGCCCTGGTGGCCTTGGCTGCCGCCAGCCTGGCCTCTCGGGCCGTCAGGCTCTTGGTATCAGGCAGGGAAGACGGCCGGCTGGGGACTACGGCCACGGAAGGCAGAGCAGGGTTCCAGACTCTGGTCCCCTGCAGCGCGGAGCCGCCTGGAGCCTGCCTGGAGGCTCGCCTGGCTCTGCTCATCGTGGTCATTAAAGACACCAGTTGGTGTTTGTCCCGGGCTGTGGGCTCACCGAGCACTTGTGTGCCTCTGATTTCCCAGCCTCCAGTGCAGTGTGAGGAACGGGGGTGTCACCCTGGCTTCAGGGTGAGCAGGCCGAGGCCTGGGGGAGGGGGTGGATAGGCTTGCCCGAGGTCACAGGCCCAGGTGGCGGTTGGGCTGGGGCTCAGGTCAGGGCTCCTCTGCAGCACTGCCCTTTCCTCATGCTCCTGACGCTGCGCTGAACCTGCTTTGTGAGCGCTGTGTCCGCCTAGGAGAGAGCGGCTGCACTTGGGGCACAGACCCCACTGTGCCCTGGGCCTAGGGGCTGGGAGATGCCCGGGCCTGGCCTGCGCGCTCTGCCCTAGTCAGAAGGGGGATGGATCACATTCTCCCTCGAGAGTTTGTGCCCTGGACCAGCGGGCTCCCTCCTAGTCATGACCCAGGTCCCAGCAAGACACAGCTCTTGGACGGGGAGCTGAACATGGGCCTCGGTGTCCTCGAGACCCGGCCCTCACTCCTAGCTCTGCCCACCGTGACATCACCAGTATGACCCCCGAGGAGTCATTTCACTGTCCTGAGCTCAATTTTCTCATCTGTAAGATGAAATGAGTTCACTTGAGTGTTGGTTGAGCACAGGCTGGGGCTGGAGAAAACTGAGGACATGTCCTTCCTAGCCAAGGGGTGAGGACAGGGAGGAGGGGCAGCAGAAGCAGGCCTCTTCCTCCAGGGTGTGGGAGGGCTGGGGCTTGATGTATTTGAAGTGGCTGGTGGGGCCCAGAGAGATGAGGCCCACTGAATGGAAGCTAGTCTTGCTCTCTGCCCCCCGGTGGCCCTGACTCCCATGCCCTCACAGGTGGCAGAGCTGAAGCAGGAGCTGAAGTTGCGGTCACTGCCTGTCTCAGGCACCAAGACAGACCTGATTGAACGCCTTCGTGCCTACCAGGAGCAGGTCACCCCTGCCAGCCCTGGAGCGCCCAAGGCCCCAGCCACCTCCCTCCTGCCCAAGGCGGGTGAGGTGGTGGTCGCCTTCCCCACCGCCCGGCTCAGCACGGGGCCCGCCCTGGTGACAGCCGGCCTGGCCCCGGCCGAGGTGGTGGTGGCCACGGTGACCAGCAATGGTGTGGTGAAGTTCGGCAGCACGGGCTCCACGCCCCCTGTGTCTCCCACCCCCTCAGAGCGGTCGCTGCTCAGCACAGGCGACGAGAACTCCACGCCAGGGGACAGCTTTGGCGAGATGGTGACGTCCCCGGTGACCCAGCTCACGCTGCAGGCCTCGCCGCTGCAGGTCCTCGTGAAGGAGGAGGGCCCCCGCCCCCGGGCCTGCTGCCGGAGCCCGGGGGTGCGGGCCGAGCTGGAGGGCCGGGACAAGGACCAGATGCTGCAGGAGAAGGACAAGCAGATCGAGGAGCTGACGCGCATGCTCCGGCAGAAGCAGCAGCTGGTGGAGTGGCTCAGGCTGCAGCTGGAGCAGGAGAAGCGGGCCCAGCAGCCGGCCCCGGCCCCCGCCCCGCTCGCCCTGGGCCCCGTGGTGAAGCAGGAGAGCAACCTGGCTAGCTGCCAGCTCAGCCAGCGGCCCCTGGGCCCTGAGCTCCCCTTCAGCCCCAGCCTTGCGGCCCCTGCTGCCCCCCATGCAGACGCCCGTGCCCTGGTGTCCCCGGCTGTGGTGGTGAAGCAGGAGGCCGTGGGGCCCGAGCCTGATCCGGCCCCGGCCCTGGTCACTCTGGGCCCTGCGGTGAAGCAGGAGAACAGCTTCACCAGCTGCCAGCTGAGCCGGCAGCCTCCGGGCCCCGAGCTCCCCTTCAGTCCCAGCCTCGCAGCCCCCGCCACCCCCCACGCATCAGACGCATGTGCCCTTGCGCCCCCGGCCGTGGTGGTGAAACAGGAAACCGTGCCGCCTGAGCCTGAACCGGCCCCGGCCCCGGCCCCGCAGCTGCTGCTGGGCCCACAGGGCCCCAGCCTCGTCAAGGGGGTCACACCGCCCCCCCTCCTCACTGACTCCGCAGGGACCCATATTATCCTCACCGTGACCAAGAAGAACACAGACAGCCCTGGCCTGGCCAGCGGGAGCCCCCAGCAGGTACCTGGGGCAGGGGGTGCAGGACCTGCGGGAGGGCGAGAGGGTGTTCAATGACAGCACGCTGTTCACGGGCGCCCCCAGGGGGATAGGTTGCATTCATGTCTTTGGATCTTCCCCTTCAGCCCTCCCAAACGAGGGCTGCTCACCCGAGGTCACTCACGCGGGGCTGAGACTGCGTGGGCATTGGGGAGGTTGGGGCCCCTGTGTGAGACCCCCAGCCTTGCAGGTGGAGCTGTGAGGCCCTGACCCCGGCCGTGGCCCTTAGTGTCAGAGCTTGTTTGTGGGCTCACCAGGCGGGCCCCTCCTGGCCCTGCTGCAGGGTGGGGTGCGCCTGGGAGGGGGGCAGGGACTGACGGGAGCCCGCCCCTCCTCCCCTCAGAAAGGCCAGCTGTCCCCCAGCAAGGCGACGCTGGCAGCTGGCTCCCTCCTGCCGCCGCCCTCACAGCCCAGACCCTCCACTCAGCCTGGGCCAAAGGTAAGTCTGCTTTAGGCTTTGTGTGGCGTCAGCCCTGCAGGGCTTGGGGGGTAGGGGCGGTGACAGGACCTGGGGACTCCGGAAGGGCCCTGGGCCCTGAGCAAAAGCTCCGGGGAGGGGAGGGGCGGTCAGCTTGGAGCCCCTGCCTGTGCCCTGGGACCCCAGGGAGCCACTCATCCTCAGCAGGGTCAGGTGTCAGGGCCGCCCCCATCCTGTATGGCTTCTTCCCCGGGGGTGTCCACGAAGCTCCCCGAGAGCGTGTGCAGCTGCACTGCCTGCTGGCCTGGGCGGAGGTGGATGCTCCCCGCCTCGCCTGCCTGGTGCGGGCCCGGGGCTGCCGCCCTCAGCCGGCCATGGTCCACTGTCTTCTTTCAGCCCCTGTCCCAGCCTGAGTCTCCAGCTCCCGGCCCCCCAGGCCGCATGGACCTGGAGCCCCCACCCCAGCCCCTGTTTGGGACCCCCACTTCTCAGCTGAAGAAGGAGCCGCCTGGCTACGAGGAAGCCGTGAGCCAGCAGCCCAGGCCGCAGGTAAAGAGAGTGGCCAGGGGCCCGCGGGGCAGGTGGTCACAGTCCCCTGGGTCTCATGGGAGGGGGCCTCCAAGAGGCCTTGGAGAGGGGGTGTCAGGGCAGGAGAGAGGATGGGCTGTGGGGCCTGACTGCTGGCTCAGGGCCGGGAGGGTCTGCTCTGAGCCAGGCTGGGGCTTCCTGCTGTAGGTCTTCATCTTTTTCTGACCTTTGGCCCACAGGAGAATGGTTCCTCGAGCCAGCAGATGGATGACCTGTTTGACATTCTGATTCAGAGTGGAGGTAAAGTTCAGGCCCCAGGCCTACCCCGATGTCTCCAGCCTGGGCTTGGGTGATTGAGTTGGGTTTGGTTCTTAACACAAGGCCTGGCGGGCCTGGTAAGTACCTAGGAGGCAGCAGTGTGTGAGGTGCGTCCCCGAAGCTGGGCAGGGCCCCGTGGGGGGCATCTTCAGCACGTTTGTCTTATCCTGAGCCGCTGCACCGCATGCCTGGCACTGTGCCTGCAGCCCAGGGTGAGGCAGTGAGAGAGAGACGCCCGCCTCTGCCGGGCCTGCAGCCTATTGGGGGAGGTGATGGAGGAATAAAACAAACTGTCCTTCATCGGAGGGTCAAACAAAGCAGCGGGGCCAAGGGTCCCAGGTGGTTGGGGTCAGGGTTGCTGGGTGCTGTTCAGGCGGACTGGGGCGGGTATGGGTGGTCCAGAGGCCTGGGGGCGCCAGGCTGAGGCACGGGGACCCTGGGTGACGCTGGGAGCCATAGCATAGCTTCGCATGAAGGGTAGCTCCTCTGGAAGGATGACGGGGAGGCTGGTGATCCAGGAGAGCGGGGTGTGAGGAGGGCCACAGGAGGGCCAAGTCCAGGAGCGTCTGCAGAGCGCCAGCTCAGTTTCATGTGGCTCATTAGGCGTGTGGCCAGGGGACACGGCGCTGGGGGCCTGGTGTTAGCAGCAGCGTGAGCGCCCGGGGGCGTGGGCACCTCAGTCCCTAGACTGAATGGGGGAGGCCACTGGGCCAGGCCAGGGGAGGTCTGGGCTGAAGGCAGGAGTCAGGGGGAGGCTGGTGTCCCGACAGCACTTGGAGCGGGAGGCTGGGTGTGCAGAGAGGAGGAAGTGGCGGGGGGAGGGGTGGTGGTTCTAGCTCCTGAGGCTGACCAGGGGGCAGAGGGGGAGCTGAACCCTCGAGAGGGTCAAGGCCCAGGGCCACTGAGGGTTGCTCAGGAAAGCTGGGGACTGAGATCTGGCCCCGGGCTGTGTCGTGGTGGCGGCCGGTGACCTCAGCCCAGACAGTGGGTGGGCAGCCAGAGCCTGCCTGAAGCCTGTTGGAGAGGCTGGGGCTGTGGGAGACAGCAGGTCTAGACTGCTCTCTGTAGGGGTCCCCCGCAAAGGGGTGGGTATGGAAAAGAGGAACGTTTGCCTGCTGGTGGGATGAGCTGGTGGTCTGGAAGTGAAGGAGACCCCAGGGGCGTGTCTGCGTGGGCAGAGAAATAGGCAGCTTCTCTCCTGAGGGATTTAATTTTGTCAGTAGGAAGAGCAAGAGCTCATGAGCTTGGACACTGTAAAGTGGTGGATTTAACCTCAATTACAAAAAAATCAAGGTCACTGGTTTTGATCTCTGGGAGACTCCCCGGATTGCAGGGCCTGCAGTGGGGGCCTGGGGTGCGTTTCTAATAAAGGCGGGTGGCACTGAGGCTCCGGGAGGGCAGGGCTGCCGGAAGAGGGGACTGTGGGAAGAGGAGAAGAGACAGCAGAGGAGGAAGCTGGGGCTGTTTGCCCCCAGAGGGCCACAGAGTCGTGGAGGAGAGTGTCAGCAGGTGGAGAGGTGCAGGCGAGTTGGGGGGAGAGGGAGGCGGGGAGTGGGGCTGGGCGTCTGGCGCTCGGCTGGGACGGGACCTGGAGGGCCAAGGAGCAAGCCTGGTTTCTGCATTATTTTTTTTTTTATTGTGATAAAATATATGTAACATGGTTTTCCATCATACTCATCTTTGAAAGGTGCGAACTCAGCAGCAGGAAGTTCGTTTACATGGTTGTGCAGCCATCGCTGCTCCCTTTTCCTAGGACTCTTGCATCGTCCCGTGCTGACCGTCACCTTCACTCCCTGTTCCCCCCCTTCTTCCTGTCTCTGTGAACTGACTTCTCAACGTGTGTGAGTGCAGTCATACTCTTTCTCCTTGTTTCTGGCTGGCTTCACTTAGCATATCCTCAAGGTTCTTCCATGTAGCTTTTACCAGAATTTCTTTTGGCCTGGTTAGTGTTCCATTGTGTCAGTACCAATGTGTTTATCCCTTCATCCACTGGACATGTGGGTCATTCCTTATCCCTTCACCCACTTTTGGCTGTTTCTGCCTTTTGTGAGCAACGCTGTCCTGAGCACTGGTGTCTTGAGTCTGTGAGCCCGTTCTTTGGGGAGCTGCTGGGTCAGTCACTCTGTGTGTTTCACGTTGTGAGGAACAGCAGGACTTTTCCACACAGCTGCACTATTTTCATTCACACCAGCCACTCACAAGGGGTCTGGCTGGCCTACAGCCTCACCAACACTCATTTTCAAGTTTTTGTCTTTCCCTGATGGTTGAGAGTGTTGAGCGGCTTTTCATGTGCTTACAGGCCACCCATGCATATTCTTCTGGAGAAATGTCTTGAGTTCTTGGTCCATTTTTCAGTTGGGTTTTGTTGAGTTCTAGGAATTATTCTGGATATCAATCACTTACCCAGATACATGGTTTGCAAACATTTTCTCCCATTCCATGGCTTGTCTTTTCACTTAACTTTTTTGAAGTATAGCTGCTGTATGGTCTTTTCATTCTCGTTAGTGATCTTTGATGCAGTTTTAAATTTTTATGATGGCCAGTTTTTCTTTGCCTATGCTTTTAGTGTTGAGGACCTCCCTGGTGGCTCAGACGGTAAAGCGTCTGTCTACAATGCTGGAGACCTGGGTTCGATCCCTGGGTCGGGAAGATCCCCTGGAGAAGGAAATGGCAACCCACTCCAGTAGTACTGCCTGGAAAATCCCATGGACGCAGGAGCCTGGTGGGCTACAGTCCATGAGGTCAGAGAGTCCGATACGACTGAATGACTTCACTTGGTGTTATAACCGAGAAATCACTACTGACTTCACAAAGGCGTTCCCTTTTCTTTTCTAGTTTTGGCTCCTAAGTCTAGATCTTTGACCCATTTTGAGTTAATATTTGTATGTGCTGTAACAGGAAGCTCCAGTTGCAGGTCACACTCAGGCTGGCTTCTGACACCCCTTTGCTTTCTCCATTGGCAGAGATCTCAGCGGATTTCAAGGAGCCAGGGAAAGAGAAGGCGCCCCTGACAGCAGCCTGCGGCTCGCCCCTGGCCACCCAGCCCTCGCCTACGACCGAGCTCCCTCAGGCTGCCCCGCCGCCGCCGGGCTCGCCGGCCCTGCCTGGGCGCCTGGAGGACTTCCTGGAGAGCAGCACAGGGCTGCCGTTGCTGACTGGTGGGCATGAGGGGCCGGAGCCCCTCTCCCTCATCGACGACCTTCACAGCCAGATGCTGAGCAGCTCTGCCATCCTGGACCACCCCCCATCCCCCATGGACACCTCGGAATTGCACTTTGCACCTGAGCCCAGCGGTGTGGGGCTAGACTTGGCCGATGGGCACCTGGACAGCATGGACTGGCTAGAGCTGTCGTCGGGCGGGCCAGTGCTCAGCCTGGCCCCGCTCAGCACCACGGCCCCCAGCCTCTTCTCCACGGACTTCCTCGATGGCCACGACTTGCAGCTGCACTGGGACTCCTGCTTGTAGCTCCCGGGGGTGGGAGGGCTAGAGGCCCTGAGAACTTTGGGGTGCCCCAGCACTTTCCAGCCCCATCCTGCCCCTCCATGAGGCTGGAAGTCCTGACAATCACAGGCCCTGCCCGCTCCAGGGAGGTGGCACCGGGCCCCGCCCCGGGCTCGCGGAGGCCTGCATGGGCCAGGCTTCTATTTGACCTCCTTCTGCGAGGTCGGGGTGCACTTGCCGGCTGTGGTCTGCTCAGGAGGCGAGGCCCGGGGCTGAGGCAGAGCCCGGGCCCACGTGTCCTCTCTTGCCCTGAGGGGGCACAGGCTGTGCCTCTACCTCACCATCCTCGCGGCACCACCACCAGCGTCCCGGGCCCCGTGGGAGGGGCTCCCTGCCTCCCAGTGTCTTGCTGTAGCGCAGCCATGTATGGTTGGTGGCAGTTTCTGTACAAGTGTACATCCCTGTATGTTGTTATATATATTGCCATACGTATATACATATATCGGCGGGGGTGGATGCGGCCGCCCCCCGCCTTCTGCACACAGAAGGGCCTGGAGACCACCGCTCCCAGGGCGTGGCGCGGCTTACCGCGGTCCCGCCCATCACTCGTGTTTGACATGTAGCCACCTTGCCACGGCCTGAGCCCCACCCTCCTGCTTCCTGCTCCTTATCAGTGCCACGAGGGCGGGGTGCTTCCTGCCCACATTCCGTCTGCTGCCTCACTGCAGTCACCATGGCTGGGGTTGGCGGGGGAGCCTGAGGTGGCCCTCGGGCTCTGACCACCGCCTCCTGCCCATCACGGTCATCCACAGGGGATGAGGGGTGGAGTCACCAAAACCGGAGGTTAGACAGCTGTGTGAACTTTTTAAAATAAAAACAAAAACACCTCTTGCTGGTCCATCTCGTTCAATCCACGTTAGACGAGATGTAGGTGGTAGGTCTGGGTCCCAGCGCCCTACTTCCCAGCTCTGGCTGGATGGGAGGCGGGGAAGTGCTTTCTCAAAGACAAGAGTTTATTTATAAGTCAGGGANGTAGTTTTTAATGGTGTCTATGGGCCTATGTAAAGGAAAAGTACAGAAAAAATATGTAGTTATTCCTTGTTCTAAAGCAACAGCCTTCTCACCCACTTCGTTCAGTTCCCCAACAGCAACCAAGCTGTAGTCAATTTAGTCAACAGTGCCACCTAGTGGGCACTGTGGGTAATTATTAAACCAGAACCACTACATCTTCACAGCTACTTCTTTACTGTTGTTAATCCTTAGGAAAACTGCACAAACTATGTTTTCCCATTTTTACATTTTTCCTAAACCCCATTTTTACATCTTTCCTAGCCCACATTTCCCATTTTACATCTTTCCTAACTCAGTTAATCTCATTCCATATACCATTTCATAGCTGCATATAAATTCCCTTTAGCTTTTATTTTTCTGTTCCAAACTCTGATAAACTTCCAGAGTCTAAAAGTTTCTTAAAGCTTCTAAAAGTTCTAAGCCCTCCATCTGTTCCTGCAATAGTTGCATTTTATACATTTTTAAAATTTACTTCAAATGAAATATTGTGTTTAAAGTAGTAAGTGAGCTAGACTGGGAACTTAACTATAATTGATAGCCTTGTTTTCAAGTGTTTCAGAATTAAAACAGTGAACTTTTAGAAGTTAATTCACTTATAAATTGTTGGTTGTCTACTTTAGAATTTAAACTGACCTTTTCAAACTGGAAAAGTGGGCAGGAACAAAGAGGAACTTGGAAAATAATAATGGCTCACATTTTTATAGCTATTTATGGTTTACAAAGTGGGTATGTACCATCACGTCATTTGCCCTTCCCAAAACCTTGCGAGGTCAGTATGAGTTTTCCCATAGCACAGATGAGCAAACAAGCTTCATAAGCTTAAAGTTATACATTTCTTAAGTAGCAGAGCAAGAGCTCAAACGCAAGTTTTCAGGCTTCAATCCCACTGTTTTTCCACTACACCATATTTCCTCTGGGCTCACACCCACATATATTAAACAAACTACTGATGCAATTTGGTGAAGCAAGGGCTAACTAATTTCAACTTGCCTATCAAAGCAATGGAGGAAATATTCCCAGTCCAGGAAAAGGCAGGATGCTCTTTCCCAGGTCCTTTCTTGAGCCTTCACACAAGATGGTCCCAATGCTAGAATGTTCTATGTAAAGGAATGGCCTAGCCAAAACTTCAAACTGTGATCTGGCCTATCTTGGGGAGGAGAAGTGTTTAGAAGAAGAAGCCTTGACTTCACTTTATAAAGGGTCTTAGACATTCCACATGTCTATAATCAGTTTGGACCTACTTTCACAAAGACACACTACTAGGGTGAAAGACGCTGACATTCTTCAAACAGCTTTAAACTTAAATCCCATTCCTGACTGCTGCTGCTGCTGGTCATAGCAATATTTCTCTACATCCTGTAATTATTTAAGGAAGAGCACACTTAACATCGCATTGCACTTGTATGCTGAAAAAGGTGTTCATTTCCACAATTTTTAACATTCCATATTGGCATTCTTCAAGATTCAGTACACTGGGAACCTCAAAAGTTTAATATGTCCCAAGCCACTGTCCACCTTTTAGCAATCCTTTCTCTCCTTTTCCTAGGTGATTTTTAAAAGATCTTTATTATTTCACTCCTCTTTTACACCATTATTGGCATAGTGTCTGGTCCACTGTCTGGCTCTAGAAGGTGCCCAGGAAAGACATGTTTAATGAAGAAGATAAACCCAAAGACACGAAATGGGTGGCAGCAGCAGGCAGAGATTTTTGACTCTCCTGTTGAAAAACATATAACAGTTTGGACAATCTGAAAATGGACCCGGCTAGAAGTGCAGTAGTAAGCTTCTTACCACTAGCGGAATGCAAGCAGAGCTCAACAGTGCCTTGGTCTGGGCAGGGGTGGGATGCGCGCGGGCTCGGGCATGAAAGGAAGCGTGGACCGGCATGTGGGTCCTCTAGTAGCACCTCCACAGAGGGGTGCGAGGACTTGTGAAAAGCAGGGCGTGGCAAGTGTGTGTGGGGATGAGGGACACCCGCGGCCCAGGGGGCCAGGCGGGCTCCGAGTCTATTCCGGGAGCCGAGCGCAGGGGCGGGCGCGGGCGGGCGGGGGCGCTGGGCGAGCATCCTGTCGGGGGAGGGGACGCGGAGGGCGCTCCCGCGGGGCCGGGTTGGACTGCAGAGCGCCGCGCCCGCCGCTGCCAGGCCAGTCCGAAGCACCGCGCCCTGCTCCGCTATCGCCGGCGCCATGGACCGAGGCCGGGGTAAGAAGAAACGCGGAACCCACACTTGTTGCTTTGCAGGGCGGTAAGGGGAGAACCGCGGGATCTAAAAGCCAGAGAGGAGGAGGCAGACTAGCGGGTTGGGCCGGGCCGAGGAGTGTGGGGGCGAGGAGGAAGGGAGAAGCGGGGGGCCGAAGACCCGGCGCTGTGTGCACAGGTGCCTCCTATGCCTGGGCTGCTAGGGGGACTCATGTCCCGGGCTTAAGTTGCCTCCGGTGTGTGAAACCAGTTTTCATACACTCGGAGCCTTAGCTTCATAAAAGATCCCTAAAAGGATTCCTGAGGAAGGGAAGCTCCTCTCACCCCGTCCCAACCCCCTCCACCAAGGGTAGAATAGAGTTAACAAGTCACACTCTTGAAAACAACAGGGCGTGTTAAGCCCCTACTGTTCACACACTGAGAAGCCCCAGGAGACAGAAGTGTGTGCAGCTACCCAGGGTGTTGGAAGAAGGAGCTGCAGGAGTGCTTGCGGGTGCCTGCATGGGTGTCCCAGCCCTGGCTCTGAGCCTGACAAGCTGTGTGACCTTAGCCCACCCTCTCTCTCTGGGCTAGTGACAAGGTTGAACTGGATTGTCTCTGAGACCCCTTCTTACCTGGACAGTTTGAAGAGTTGAAGAGTATTTAAGAAAGTTTCACAGACGTGGTGGGGGTGCTTGTTGAAACTGCAACTAACAGGAGCATAGAGAGAGCATTTATGGGGGGCACATTCATGGGAAGCTATGCTTAAATAAAGGCCTGGACACCTCAGTGGGCTTGTAGCTGTAAAAAAAAAAAAAAAAAAAAAAGTGGCTTGCTTGGAACATAGGGGCAGTGACAAAGGCTGGGAACCGGAACACCAGTGTCACAACGCCCCACCTCTGGAAACTGAGGAGACCACAAGTGTGAATGCACTTGGTAAGCTGGCAAGTGCTGCCAACATGACAAGTATCATTATTCTTGTTGTTGTTATTATTATTATTGGAAAATTCCTCCCCTTCCCTACATAATCTTACATGCTTCCCCCATCTGCCTGTTTGCTGCACTGAGGCCTCCAAGGGGAAAGAAGGAGTGGCCAGGGGTGTGGAAGCAACAAGGAAGGGCACTGGGGGCAGGGATGGGACCCAGAGCAGGTGTCATGGTAACCCCCCTGCACTCCTCTTACGGGTACAGCCGGAGTTCAGAGGGCTGCAGGGGACCCCAGACTTCCAATTCAAGGTGCTGGGGACAGCTTCCCCACCCACACCATCTCTAGCACAAAGTGCTACATCAACCCTTTCCTATTAGGAGTTGGAAAGTCAGGCAGAAAATGGGGGGGCTTCTAGTTTGGCTCTTTGGGGACCAAGGCTGTGATCTATAAAGCAGTTCTTACCTGTTAACTGACTCTTGGACAACTGTGCACAGAGCATATACACTTGTCGGGGAGAGAAAAAGAGCAGAGGTGCCTCTAATGTCCCCCATCCCCATCTCCCACACTGTATGTTTAAAGCAAACAGCACTGCCCTCCACCGCACCACACCCCACATGGTGCCAAATACCACCCTGTCCCCAGTACAAAAATCCATACCTAGCCTACCCAGAGTTGTAGAAAGCAGACTATACCCTCCTTTGACAGACCAGCTTAAAATGCTTAATAACTGATACCTCACTAAAGAAAGCTGCTTCCAGACCACTCTTCCTAGGATGCCAGACTTCCCCAGGAATCTGTTAGTACTCAGAATGCTCTAAGGCTCTGCCCCTCTCCCCTGCTGCAGGCCTGCTTAGCCTCCTTTCATCCTCCTTCATAGCTCTCGTCACGATGTGCCATTCCTTTAAGAGTTAGTTATCCGACTACGTGTTTAGTGTCTACCTAGCGTGTCAGATGTAAGCTTCAAGAAGGCTGGGAGTGGATCTGGGCAGCCACCCTGCTGACTGCAATGCCTGGCACACAGTTGGTGCTCACTAACAGTGGCTCAAGTAGTTCACTAACAACATGAAGCACACTTTATAGTGCACCCCAAATTGAACAGTTGTAATGCTGATTTTGAAAGATACATACCACCAAATCCTCACATCAGAACTGTGCTTCGTGACTTGCAAAGGCCTTCTCAAATGCAAGTGCAGTGGATGAGGCACACAGGACAAGGTCATCTGTCTAGAAACTCAGTGGTCTACCCTGAGAAATTACTGCAAAAACTGTAGGAATTAAAGCAAACACAACTGCATATGAACTAGAAGACAAAATTTCTGTGGGTTTTTAAGATAATATGTGAATCTTTACAAACCATTCTCGTGGAAATTTGTTGTGCCCATATCCCCAGGAGGGTGTGAGCACTCTCTTCTGTTTTCAGTTCAGTTCAGTTGCTCAGTCATGTCCGACTCTTTACAACCCCATGAATCACAGCATGCCAGGCCTCCCTGTCCATCAGCAACTCCCGGAGTTCACTCAGACTTATGTCCATCTAGTCAGTGATGCCATCCAGCCATCTCATCCTCTGTCGTCTCCTTCTCCTCCTGCCCTCAATCCCTCCCAGCATCAGAGTCTTTTCCAATGAGTCAACTCTTTGCATGAGGTGGCCAAAGTATTGGAGCTTCAGCTTTAGCATCATTCCTTCCAAAGAACACCCAGGACTGATCTCCTTTAGAATGGACTGGCTGGATCTCCTTGCAGTCCAAGGGACTCTCAAGAGTCTTCTCCAACACCACAGTCCAAAAGCATCAATTCTTTGGTGCTTAGCTTTCTTCACAGTCCAACTCTCACATCTATACATGACCACTGGAAAAACCATAGCCTTGACTAGATGGACCTTTGTTGGCAAAGTAATGTTGTTAGGGAGGTTTTAAGAAGCACAGGTCTCATTTCACCCTCATTCCTACCGTGTGAGGAGTGAGATTGTTATGCCCAGGGAAGGAAGCCACACTTCACTATTAATAACAGTAACAACTGAAATCATCAGGGTATTATCATGAGCCAGGCAACATGCTCGGCTTTTTTCATGGCTTGTCTTGGAACAAGCAATGGGACAGGGCTATGACTGGGTGCTATTGTTAATCCCTACCTCACAGGAAGGCAGGTCTAGCAGTGTATTAGTCAGCTAGGGCTGCCATAACAAAATACCACAGATTGGGTGGCTCAAACAACAGATTTATTTCCTTACAGTTAAGGAAGCTAGAAGTCTAAGGTCATGGTGCCATCTGGGTAGGTTTCTGGTGAAGCCTCTCATCCAGGCCTATATATGGCAGCCTTCCCACTCTGTCCTCACATGGCCTCTTCCCTGTGCAGACAAAAAGAGACAGAGATTGCTGGTATCACTTCCTCTTCCTAGGAGCTCATCAGTCCTATTGTATTAGGGCCCACCTTTATGACCTCATTTAACCTGAATTACCTCCTTAAAGGCCCTATTTCCAAATGCAGTCACAGCGAGGGTTAGAATTTCCATACTTTGGTGTATGGATCTGAGGTGAGGGCACAGTTCAATCCATAACAGCACGATTAGGGCACTGACGTTAGCTTGTACAGTCACTCGTCATGTGAGAGACAGCGCTGGGTTTGAACCTAAGTCCTGATCCTAAACTGGCTGCTGGCTGGCTGCAGGTGACCTGCCCAAGCCCTAGAACAGAACAGGGCTTGGACACCACATCTACTTACCGCAAGTCTGGGCACCTCTGTCACACCACAACCATACCATTCAGATCTTCAGTAGCAATTACAGCATAAAAGCTCGGCATCAAAGTCAACTGACTTAAGAATGAAAACAAACCTAAGAAGTAGGATTTCTCTTCTAACAGGATATGTGTCTTCCTATGAGTAAAGGAGGATTCATATGATGCAGTAACAGAGACAGAAATGACTTACCTTACATTATAAGCAAATTCCTTCCAGCAGGACTTCCCCAATTCATGAACATCAAACAAAGAGAATCAGCCACTGGTGAAAGTAACACCGTCACTACAGACTAATGACTACCGACACCACCTTCTACAGAACCAATCACTTAACTCTTTATCCTCACATAAAGATAAAATATGGATACTGATGATACCTACTTCATGCGGTTGTTATTAAATGTACACAGAGTACTTCAGACAGTGCCTACCATATGAGTCCCATTCAATAAACACTGGCCACAGTAATAATCGTGTTTTTCAAATCACATTTAACATAATAAAATTCTATTGGCCCCAAGCTGGTCTGACTCTGAGGACACTTTTCAGTTCCTACTCTCTTTTCAGAACTGGGCTAGACAACTTCGTATACAACTCAAAGACAGGGGCTATGTCATAATCTCTGTATCCTGGAGCTCTCTCATGGTACTTGTCTCTTGAAAATCCATCTCTGACATGCAATAACAGAACCACCTGACAAGTGTTTCTGAGTGACAAAATATTTATAGGCCAACATGTCAATTTTCTCTTATTTATGCTGTTATTCATGCCTACTGACTACAGTTGTATCTTCACAATTTTGCTTTTGTGAACTTTGTAGTGTTCTTAAGCCATCTTTGCTTAAGTCTTTGGTCTAAATTTTCCCTCATTCCCTTCTTAATGCCCAAGGTTCTGATATACCTAGCTCATATGAAGCAATCAATTTTACTGAAGTTCCTATCCTTTCTACTTCACAACTACTTCTTTTTCAACTAGTTGCATTCAACCCAAGATGGGAGTTTCTTTTGCTGAATTATATATATTCTCTGGGAGATTATAATTTAAGACATAATCTGAAGCTCTGCTTTTCATTAAATGAGATTTTTTTAATTAATTTAATTGGAGGCTAATTACTTAATGCACGGTTTTTGCCATACACTGATGTGAATCAGCCATGGGTGTACATGTGTTCCCCATCCTGAACCCCACTCCCGCCTCCCTCCCCATCCCATCCCTCAGGGTCATCCCAGTGCACAGACCCTGAGCACCCTGTCTCATTAAATGAGATTTTTATCATTCAAGAGATGCTAGAAGAACCCACTCTTGTCTTGCCTTCAGTGGACCAGCTTTGACATCTGTACTAGGAAAGTCACATCTTCCCTATCTGCGGCTTCCATTGGTCAAGCAGCCCATAGCCATTCCTATAATGAGCTCCCTTCCATGTCCCCTCTGTGACTCACTGCCCAATTTCTGTCCCCCAGGCTGTGAATTCTCATACCTCTTCCCTGACATCTGAGTTCATTTTTCTACTCCTATCAATTACTGTTCTTCTGAAAGGAGTACACACCCATATGTTTTCTTCCAAACATGTTCCATAAAGTCGTCTTTGTTAGCCTGGAGACTCACTATGGTTGAGTGGTTCAGGGAATGGACAAAGTTAGGTTTTGACCACAGCTTTCTAGCTGTATGATCTTGTATGAACTGGGTAAATTACNGCTGTGAATTCTCATACCTCTTCCCTGACATCTGAGTTCATTTTTCTACTCCTATCAATTACTGTTCTTCTGAAAGGAGTACACACCCATATGTTTTCTTCCAAACATGTTCCATAAAGTCGTCTTTGTTAGCCTGGAGACTCACTATGGTTGAGTGGTTCAGGGAATGGACAAAGTTAGGTTTTGACCACAGCTTTCTAGCTGTATGATCTTGTATGAACTGGGTAAATTACTTAATTTCTCTGCATACCAGTTTCATTTCATTTGGAGGGTCGTGGGGAAAGGCGATGCATGTAAGCTAGCACTTAGGAAGCATTCAGTAGATGATAGATATTACTACACTTATCAAATATAATTACTTGGATTTTAGCCACATTTTGCACTGGGTGTATGCATAGGATTTAACTTTACCCTCTTCTCTGTAGAGGCTGCTGTTGGTTACTGGGCACCACTTCCATTTCCTTCTCCCACTCAAGAGTTTTTTCTGCCTCTCCCTCAAATATCAGTTTCAAACTCTACTGCTCACATGAGTGAGTACCCTGCCAAGCAAGCCCTCCCTATCCAATCTCTGCCAAGAGCTTATCATTATTTCATTCTGATCTTAGGTTCAGAAAAATAACTGTTTGGGGATACCATTAGCTCCTCATACCCATCTTACCCTTCTAAAAAAAACCTTGCAGTTGAACAGAAAAATAAAACCCCACCGCCACAGTCTCCTGTTTCTCCCCATACACTTCTCTCCCTCCTTGTAGTCTTACTTCCAATCACACCTTCTGATGAAAGCCCACTCCTAAGAGTCACAGCAGCTTCTATTTTGTCTAATTTTTTACCTCTTCTCATTCCCATCTCCTGGGCTTCTCTGTAGCTCTTTTCTAGATAGATTCTCCTATTTGCAAAGATGCAGAAAGCATGGATTTTGGAATCAGATAAACCTAGGTTAAATAACCACTGCTCCATCCATCTGCCAGAAGACTTTTCTGTCTCTCCTTCCCCACCCCACTCCTGCCTGGCCTCTAATCCCACTGTTATAGGTGCTCATAGCCTCGGGGCTTCTCTTGCTCTAAGGCAAGTGACCCAGCTAAGTCTTGTCCCTCTAGTCTGCAAAGCAGGAAAAATGGCACCCAGGATTAGGAAACTGCAATGTGGTATTATTTGTCCAGCGACCAGTGCCTGGCCCATGATAGGTGCTTGCATGCATATTCAGTCACTTCAGTCGTGTCTGACTCTATATGACCCAATGAACTGTGGCCTGCCAGGCTCCTCTGTCCATGGGGATTCTCCAGGCAAGAATTCTGGAGTGGACTGCCATTCCCTCCTACAGGGGATCTTCCCAGTCCAAGGATCAAATCCATGTTTCCTGCGTCTCCTGCATTGGAGGTGGATTCTTTACTGCTGAGCCGTGAGGGAAGCCCTCGTTAACTGTTATTTCCCATCTTTTTCTCTAGCTCAATTTTTCTTGTAGGATGACTCTTGCCTCGTCTTTACATTACTGCTGCAGACAACCAAGCCTCTTTTGAAAGCTGCTCTCAGTGTCCATCTTCAGCCATGAGTCGAGCTCCACTCTTGCACTGGCTCCTGCTTTTGGTATATTTCCATTTGGAAGTCAACTCATCCTCCAAGTGACCCAATTGTGAACTCATCTTATTCACCACCAAATCAAATCACCCTTCCTGTTTCTCTTTTTTCTATTAACAACACAACAATGTGAGGAGCTATTGAAGGAAATGGGGCTGTTTGTGAATAAAACTAAATTTGAAGCATGGGGATATGGGATCATTTCTCAAACTAGCTGTCCTGTAGAAGAGTATTAGACCCTTCAGAAGGCTATACAAGAGGTTAAACGGAGACTAACTGGGGCACAATCTGGAAGAAGCAAACAAATGAAAAGAGCTATTCAGTTTCAGAGTAAAAGGTGCGCAGAGACATAATGAAGCAGAGGCTGAGTGGACACAGATCGGGGAGTCCTAGAATGGCTCCTATGGGGACCACAGTAGTAGATAAATTAGAACAACTGTCACTCAAGAGGTTTCCATAGGCATGGCCCTTTTGAAAACTATAGAGAACAGAACTTGTAGAAGTATATACTTTACTTTTTATTCAAGTGTATATCTATCATAGCTTTTAATGGGACTTATGAATTATCTATGCTTGTGGAGAGAATATGGGAAGAAGAGGGCCTGATACAATTAAAGACAGTTATTTAAAACTATAGATCTGATTGTGCTTAAACTGCTTAGTGGTTTCTTATTGTTCTTAAAATAGAGACTACAATCGTCGTGTGGCCTCAAGGACCGCCATGCCTTTTACCAGCTCCCTTTGGGCTCCTGCCCCTGTCTTACTGTGGCCTCTCCTCACAATGGCCTTTGTACCTTTACCTGGTTAACTCCTTCCTTCTCATCCCTAACAATCTGCTCAAATATTACTTCCTCAAAACAATCTTTCCCTGTCTCCCACACTACATCCCCCATTACTGGTAACCCTAGCACTCTATACTTTTCACTGGTTACCATCTTCACAGTTCAGTTCAATTGCTCAGAAGTGTCAGACTATTTCTGACCCCATGGACTGCAGCATGCCAGGCTTCCCTGTCCATCACC